>CM072900.1:600000-975000 GCA_037013685.1 Acridotheres tristis | reverse complement strand
AGGTTTTTCCCTCTGTGCAGAGGAGAGGTCATTTATTATCTGTCCTTGTACAGCTCCCTTTGGGTTATTTCCAGTGCTCCAGCCCTTTTCTCATGTGGAAGTTACAGCAAGTCCTTGCATATAAAGTTATTTTTTCTACCTGTTCTTTTCCCAACACAGGATCACTCCAGAGCTCATTAAGGTTGTTAAATATATATAGTTTTGATAAATCGACACTCTAACCAGAATGGTACCCTGGCTGTAGCCAAATGTGGGGATAAATCAGAATTAGAGTTTCACTGTGATGTCTGTGATTGTTTCCCTGTGTCTCTGGCATAAAGGATCCCACTGTACTTAATCAAGTACATTGCACATCCAGGATGTCTCAGCTTTTACCTGATTTTGTCTGCATTTCCCAGGATTTAATATTTGAGGTTCCTTCTAGGGATGTATCCAAGGAAAAGCTGGATTTGAACTCCAGAAAGTTTTCCCATATCCAGAATTACTTAGTGCTTATAAAAGCAGTTTGGTTCTGTGGGAGATGTTGAATGAATCTCCTGGAAATGGGGAGTTTTGTCCTGTTGAGAGGAGCCTGGGCTGGGAGTGGGACCTGAGCAGGGCTGTGCTTTAACATCCTCCCCACTCACCCAGGGACATGCAGCCTAAACCCTTCCTTCCTGCCCAAAGTGGAATTATCATTAACTTGTAACTAGTTTTCAAGAAGAACTTTTTTTTTTTTTTTTGTAAACTGTGGAGTTTTTCCATGATTTTTTCAATTTTTACAAATGAAAATATAAGCTCAGCCAGATGCCAGCTAAAATGCAGCTCCTTCACAGCAGCCAGCCCAGGCACCACAGGCTCAGCATCACAACCTTCAGAGCAGCTTTTCTAGAACAAGCTGGGAGAAAAGTTTCTAAAAAGCCACAATTGCAGCTGCACTCATTGCTTCTAACATCCCCGATGGAGAGGAACTTAAAAATAATTCTTAAGGAACTTAAGCTTGAACAGCCCCCAGCACATTCAGTTTATGTGCAGTGCAGGCTTCCCTCGTGGAATTCCAGGCTCGGGATGGTGATGGTAGTGTTGATGATAATGTTCATTTTCTAAATCATTACTTTTGTAAGAATAAAATAAAATAAAAGGAGTGAAGCCTTTGTTTCACTTTTCTCGTGCAGATTAATAATGGGTTAGGGATTTAGCCACTTGTTTCTAAAATCAGACCCAGATTTCAATGTTGTCTCCACATATTTATTAAGCTAACAAGTTTATTACATATGTAAAATGCATTTGGACACACTGTGTTTCAAATCAATAGAATAATTTGAGTCATCAGCTTTGTAGATGCATAATTGCACGTTACTTCCTAGATTTTTCTAATATTCCAAACTGGTATTTAATTAAAAGCTGGCACTTGGGATCCAGTTTCTTTAGGTTTTTGTGTATGGAAACCTGGACCCTAATTTCAGTATTTTTGTTAATATCTTGCAGCTTTCCTGACTCCACAGCCATCCTCTGCTCTGAGGCTGCCTTGGGGGTGCAGGGTAGGATTGTGATCCTGTTGAACTCAAGAGATCAAACCAACATTAAACCAAATTTATTTTACTAGAACCAACAAAGATTTTGTACCAACACTGTCAGGACACTTCAGTCATGATTGAACCGTATTTTTTCTCTCTGTGAATTTTCTCTTCTTAAATTAATTCCAATAAATATGTTGAGCTGTGGGTAAGAATTGTCCTGCCTTTTCCCCTTCTTTAAGATGGAAACAAGATATATTTTCATTAAACCCCTTTTTTTTTTGCTCAATTCTTTCTATTCCTCTTGTTACCCTGCACTTTGGTTTTCAGATCTTGAAAAGCTGTGGTTCTGCTGAGACTCCCTGGATCCCTGGCAGCAGCAGGATATTGAAGGATTTGAAATCTCAGAGCAGCCACAACCCCCTGCTCCAACCCCTCATCTCCACCCCAGCCACAGCTCCCTCAGCCCTACACTTCCTCCAGGTAAGACTTGATTTCCAAAAGATTTTTTTCTCATCACTCCATCTTTTCTCCAGGGTGTTTTGGCCCAGCAAGGCTGGCTCCTGTCCCAGGGGATGTTTAACCCCCCAGCCATGGGGACAGGGATGTGATTCCAGGATGGGAACCACGGCTCTGCTCTCCCAGGGGATGGCTGATGGCTCCTCCTGCACGTTGTTCTGTGCTGGCAGGAACAAATGAAAGCTTGGTCTTTGCTCCAGGAAATTCCCTGTCTTCCCTTGATGAGTTACCCCAAGTGTCTTTCTGCTGCCACAGCAGTGGATCCCAACACCCACGCACAGGACTGGTGTCCTGGGGTGGATTTTCTTTATGGGAAGTGTGCCCAAAGGAAATGAATGGATAATTCAATAATTTGTAGCTGGTTGCAGAGCTGGAGCATCTCCATGCTCTGGCCAGGCTTTGGAGGAGCAGATGGAATGTTGGGCTGTGTCCTCTTTCATCCCTCTTAAAATTCCCCCACGGTTTTGGGAAGCTGTGGGCATTTGGGAAGAGATGCTGGTGGTGACTCTGTGCTTGAGCAGGACCAGGATGGGGACCCCGGGGTGTGCCATGGCCCTGGGCACCAGAAGCAGAGCAGAGGCTTCCTCTTTCTGCTGTGTGCCTGCCAAGACAGCCTGGAGGAGAAAACAGAGCAGGGAATCAAATAGAAAATCCGGATGTTTGGTGGAGGAGGGAAAGCTGGGGCGTGGAGGGAAGGCAGCCTGGAAAACCGTGGGGTGTTGTGGAGGCTGAGAGGGGAAAGGGGGGTGACAAGGTCTGGGACAGTGCCAGGGAACAGGAGGAGGCAGAGACCGTGGAGAGCAGCTGGGAAGAAACCTTCTTTGAGGGAGGAAATGTTATTATTAGTGCTCAGTTTCCTGGACAAAAGATTCTTGTCTATTTAAATACTTGAGCTTCACGGAGCTGCAGCTCTCCAGACACAATAAAATCTGCCTTTTCTGCCTGTCATTGTCATTTCCCTCTGGCAGCAGGTGGCTGAAGCTCCAGTGCTCTGGACTAGGACATTGCAGGCTGCTGTGGCCAGGGGGGACAAACCCTGGGCATGGGGCCTTTGTCCCTTGTGCCCCCTCACATCTGTGCACAGAGATGCTGCTCCCTCACAGCAGTGCAGATGCTGCTGATGGAGAGATTAGGATCTATTGGATTTGAATAAAGTTGGCAAAAGCATTAAAAAAAATATTAAAAAGTTAAATATCTTGATAGAAACCACATTTAAGAAACCTCCTGGGGCATCCTCAGGCTTCTTCAGCCAACCATGGCAGGTTTTAAACACCAGCAGCAAAATGCAGAACCTCACTAATGTCAAATAATCACAGCTCATGGATAATTGGAATTGTTCTTTCCATCCAGGCATGCATAAAACCCACACGGGGGTTGGAGTTGCTGTCGTGGGGGGAAGAGATCCAGGTTCTGTGCAAGGTGATGCTCTCACCTGAGCTGTGTTTGGTGAGTGGGGTGGGGTGAGGTGCTGCCCTGGCCCTTCTGTCTCCATGTGTCTTCTCTGGGTGCTTCAGCAGCTCAGCCTCTTTGCCACAGAAATTCCAGATGATTTCCTGTGGTAGGTGAGAAATACTTTTCCTACCTGCCTTGAAATGTTAAAATCTGACAACAGTAGTATGGAATTTTCTTTGTGGAATCCTGATTTTTTTTTTTTTTCCTGTATTCAGGCAGCTTGAGTTTAGTATCAGATCTATCCCTATAATGATAGAAATGGGGCTTTTATTCCATAAAAAGATGGGAGATGTCTCACTCTGCTCTTTCCCTGATTATAATCATGTCTTGTTCCAAGCCCTGCAAGACTTTGAAAAGTCAGCCTTCCTGAATGTATGACAAATATATCACAGAATCACGGAATATCCTGTGTTGGAAGGGACCCACAGGGACCATTGAGTCCAACTCCTGGACCTGATATAAATATATATTTATATTGAATTACTCCAAAAGTGCAGATGTGCTTGAAGCAGCGTGAGGGGCTCGTGGCTGTCACGGAGGACACACAGGATGCTCAGTTGCTAAACCACTAAAAGCACGTCCTGTTCATCTCAGTGGGGAGCATTTCTGTGCTGGGATTCTGCAAAACTGAGCAGCTCACTGCTAGTGAGTGAATGAATGGAGCCAGGCTGCTGCCAGGCCAGTTAGACATAGATTTTAATCAGAGTTTTGGAAGATAACAGCAGCCACTCTTTAAATGCAGAATATTTGGGGATGAGCTGCCAGTGTTGTATAGGTGTGAGTTGGATTTGCTGTTTTTGTCAGGGCAGGTGAAGCTAGAGCTGTGTGTGGCCTCCAGCCCCAGCACTGATGTGCCAGCCCTGGCAATTCCTGCTTGGATTTCACAGCAGCCTGCATTGCTCTGTGCTGGCCTTGTGCTTCTGCATGGGGCTCCAAGCACCCCAGAGCTCCCAGCTCGTCCCCCACTGCCTGGGGGTCCTCACCCCAATGTCTGGGGTCCTGTTCCCTTCACCCCATTGCCTGGGGGGTCCTCACCCCAATGTCTGGGGTCCTGTTCCCTTCACCCCATTGCCTGGGGGTTCCTTTCACCCCATTACCTGGGGGTCCTGTTCCCCTCACCCCATTATCTGGGGGTCCTCACCCCAACACCTGGGGGTCCTGTTCCCCTCACCCCATTACCTGGGGGGTCCTCACCCCATTACCTGGGGGTCCTGTGAGGATGAGGGAAGGGCTCTGCCTCCCTGCTCCTGCTTTGCCAGCAGGTAGGGAAGGAGGAACCTTTGGCCATGGCAGCGTGTCCTGAGCCTGGCAGTGCTGGGGGCACTCGGGGCAGGCTGTGGCTGCTGCTGGAGTGGATGAGGGGTTTGGGAAGCAGAGGAGAGCCCAGGGCAGGCACAGGAGCTCCCTGGGGGCACAGGAGCTCCCAGCCTCCAGCCCTTGTCTCTCCAGAAGGCTGTGGTGAGATTTCTCTGTGCAGATTCGCAATTCTCCTGCCTCTCCTCGGGCAGGGCTCTGCTGTCCCTGTGCCAGAGCCCTGCTGTGGGAGTGGGGAGATCCCTGGTTGTGCTGTGCCACTGTCCCTGTGCTTGGGGAGGTGACAGCTGCCACATCTGCCTGTCTCAGGGCAAGGACAGGCACCCAGGGACTCCTGCCAGGCTCGGTGTAGCTGAGAACAGGGCCAGCAGCAGGAGGAGCTGAGTGGAACTTGTGCCAGAGCTTGTCCGTGGTAGCCAGAGCCCAAGGGATGAGGGAATTTGGCCTCCAGGGCAGCTGTGCCTCTCCCTGTCCCCATGGCCAAGGGCACAGCAGTGGCTCCTGGTGACTGGGCAGTGCATGCTGGCCCTGGTGATGTGCTAACCATCCTAAAATGGGCTTCATATGTGATACAGAGGAACCCAAGCAAAACAGAGCCCAGCCAACCCCAAATTTATGCTTGTGGTTACTTGAAGCTTGTGAGATCAATTTTTTGTTTACTTAAAACTGATTTCAAAGAGTTGTTTTTTTTTTTTTTCTTTCTTTTAATTCTCATTCCTGATCCTTGGGCTGGGGGATGGGATGGTCATGGCACTGCTCCAGCTGGGGCTGTGCATCCTGCTGTCATCATCACAGAGAAGCTCTGTCCCAAAATGCCCAGAATGAAGGTGGGGGGAGCACTGTAACACCCCTAGAATAGGACTTGTGGTTGCTGTTCCATTGGCACATCCCAGCAATCACCCGTGGCATCCTCAGAGATTCTCTTATTTTCATGACAGCCTGGAAAAGTAGATCTCAACAGAGCTTTTTTTTAATTTTTTTCTTCTAACTTTTGAAAATATTTAAGCTATGAAGTGTTAAAAGCACAAGTTCAGTTGAAAAAAAGCAAAAAAAAAAAAAAAAAAGCAAAATAAAGGCAAGAAACAAAAACCCCCCAAAGCCCACAGAGGCTGTGTGGAGCTGGCAGAAGCCAGAGCACAGACCCAGTGCTGCCTGATTCCTTCTCTTTGTCATCCCACACGTGGGGTTTACCCCAGTGAATAGGAAAGCCTCGAAAGTCCAAACTGCCACATTTCAGCACAAACTGCATAGAAAATAAACACGTGGGACAACAAAAGCCCAGGCAGGAAGGGATGCCTTGGTGGGACACAGAGCTGAGGTGATGCTGCTGGGGACCCTTTCCAGCCTGCCCAGGGCAGGCAAACAAGGGAAACACCCACTTATTTCATTTTTTTCAGGAATCCCTGGCTGTGTGGCCCCTGTTTCAGCAGAGAATTCTGCAGCCTCAGCGTTTGAACTGGCTGGATCCCTGCGGGGCCAGGGCCAGCAGCTCCAGGGCTGGCCAGAACCCATCGTCCCTTCAGCGTGATGTGGTGAGTGCACCCTGGTGCCAAGCCCAGATGGAGCTGTTCCCCCAGCAGATTCCTTCCTCTGGGTCCTTTTATTTTTTTTTTTTTTTTTTCCCTATTTCCAACATTTATTTGCAGATTTGTCGTGTTCTGCGTGGTGTCCCTGTGGGGACAAGGAATGTGTGGGGACAGTGCCAGGCAGCACAGCCTGCAAGGGGGGACAGCCCAGACTGCGGGAAAAAAAAAAAAAAAATCTGATTTGTGTTTGTGAATGGAAATGGCCTTGGGGGGAAATCCTGGAGAGAAGGGGGTGGCCGGTGCTGCTGCTGTCTGTCTGTCTGTCTGTCTGTCCCTGCAGAACCTCGGTGCTCCTGGCCGGGGTCATTGTGCTGTGTAATTGCTTTTGGACGGTGTTCAGGCAGCAAAGTGGGGCAGAAACAATTCTCCAGGCTGCTTTAACTCTTGTGTGGGGTGAAATTCCTGGCTGGTTACAGAGGCAGGTGAGCTGGGAGATGGGGTGGGCAGCACCTGAGAGAGCAGTGAGGGACACCAGAAAAAGGATTTTAATAAAAAAAACCCCAGAGGTCTAAGCCTGCATTTCAGTGAGGAAGGAGGAGAGGTGGCTCTGAAGGGTTTGGAGGAACAGAATGGAACAACTCCTGCCTGGGGGAGCAGCTCTGCTCACACAGGGACCCATCCCATGGGCACGGAATGAATGAATGCATCCCAAACATCAGGAGGGAGGGAGTTGTGTTCCAGAAATCCCAGCCCCGAGCGGGCTGGGGGAGCAGAGGGTGTTTAGGAGCCTCGGGGACCTCTCAGCTCTCGGGTGCAGACAGTGTTAATCACTGGGGCTTAGCTGGGGAGGAACAGTGGGGCTGTTAAGCAGGAGGAAATGGTTTTTTTCTGTCTAGATGGGCTTAGCACAATGTAAACCGCACAAGTTAAAGGCGGAGGTGTGAAGGAGCTGAGCTCCCCAGCACAGCAGCGTGGCTTCAGAGTTTCCTCACAGGGTTGGTGGAGATAAATCCAACACCCGGTGTCCGTGTGCCTTTTCCTTTGGCCACCACGCATCTGCAGTGGCAGCTGACATCTCATGGATGCCCTTCCCAAGCTCTTTCTTACACGGGATGTTTGGCTAGAAAAAAATTATTATTTTTTTTTCTACTGGGGAAAACCTGTCCAGATTCTGAGGAAAATTGGTAAAGCGGTGTTTTAGTTATAATTCATTACTCAGTGTCTCATTTTGGAATCACATTTTTGGCCAGGGTACATCTGGCCAACGATTCTGTGATAGTGCCCCAAGCCTTCCTTTTGGTTCTCATTTAAGTTAGAAAAGTAATTAAAGGAGGGTAAAAAAAGAAGTGACAGAGTTACTGACTCCCTTTCCAAAAGAGAAGGGTTTAGGCCAAACTCCTGCTAGGAAAATAAACAGAATTTCATTTTTTTTTGTTGCAAGTTCTTCCCATATATTGAATTTCCGTGCTCAGTGACAAGGGGGGATCTGCTCGAGTGAGCAGTGATTGGATTCTGATGGCTTTGAGCTGTGCTTGGATTTGCTTTGGAAAGCTGAGGCTGTCCTTGGAGAGCAGGGTTTGGACCTGAGCTTGAGACCTTGTTCTCTAAGGAGCACAAACCTTGCAGCCTGACTTACCGAGCTGTAACTTTTATGGCTGTGCCTGGAAATTATTTTCCTGCCCAGCAGTGCTGTGGTAGAGCCCTTTCCCCCCAGATAAAGTCAACGTTTGCTAGTCTGAGCCTAGAAACCATTTTTAATTGAGGCGAATTGTCCCTCCCACCTTCTCTCCTGCAAGAAGAGGAAACCCACAATGGGATAATTTCTGCAGAAATCAGTCAATTTGGGCTAGTGGGGAGTGTTTGAGCTGCTCCCAAGCGTGCCCACCACCAGCACCCTGTGATGTGGGGCTGTGCTGGGCAGGGACGAGCCCTGGCACTGGGCTGGGAGATGTTTTGGTGGTCACCACGAGCACCAGGGCTCCCCTGGGCAGCTGGGGGGTGGCAGCAGATGGAACCAGGGAAGTGCTTTGGGAGCCAGGGGGGTCGAGGATGCTCTGTGATAAATTGATAAATGTGTCATGGCTCAGCTCCGGAAGCAGGGCAGGGAAGGATGTGAGTGCCAGAGGATTCATATCCTGGAAATGCTGCGGTGTCACAGCTCGGGAATTCAGCAGGATAAATGCATTTGCCTGCCCTGCTGCAGACAATCTGCTTAATGTGGGAAGCAGAGTTTCCTGTAGCACCGAGCCAGTGGGGAAGGGAAAAACCCTGAGAGCCAGGAAGGGCCAGGGAGAATGAAGCAGGTAAACCCATTAGCGGTGAGCACCTCTTTGTGTGGGGATTACACAAAGCTGCTGCTGGATGCTCCGTGGCTGGGGAGGAGCCGGGGCTGCCTCTCCCCTCTCCGGAGGGGCTCGACCCCAGGGCTGGGATTAGCACTTGCCACAAGCCGCCCTCACTCGCCAGAACAAATCTCTGCACGTGCACAGCCTGCAGGAGCCGTGAGGTTTGGCTGCCTTTGCTCTGGCCAATCCCTCCATCCTTCCCAGCGGGACTTTCCTCATGGAAATTGCTCCTCTTTAATGAACACATTTACCCTGTTCTGCTGCTCCGGACAGAGCTTTAGCCCAGCTCCCTCCTCAGCTTGGGAATTCTTCAGATATTGGCTCTAAAATCGGAGTCGGGGCACAAAGGGGGACGGATGTGCTGTCCCAAGAGCCTCTCCCAGTCAGGACATCCCGACATGGTTTGGCATCAGCTCGGGCAGGTGGGGAGGGAGCTCCGGGCTTTGTGGAGGGTTTGTGGAGGGGAGGACAGCCCAGTGCCAGGGAGAGCTGCAGGGATGAGCCAGGGCCACGCTGGGGCTGTGGGGCTCCTTGGCTCCCTGCCGGAGCCTCCGAGGGGACGATGCTGCTCTGTGTCCCCCAGCTCCCATCCCGAGCCTTCCCAAAGTGCCAACCACAGGAAAGCAGCAGAAACCCCGGCTTTCCTTTTGCTTGGATTCCCACCAGTTCCCAGACTTTAATAACAGACTGTTCCGGGCTCTCTCGCTCCGATTGGTTTGGCTTTTTGGGGACCAGCGCTGGCTCACGGGCAGAGCAGCCACGGGGTGAGAGGAAGAGGAAGGAGCTGTGGGATGAAGGATTTTACCGGCAGCTCTCGGGGGCTCCCCGGGGTGGGCACACAGCGGGGACCCTCCTCATGCCGGGCCGCTGCAGCTCCTCTGGCTCCATTTGTGCTCCAGATGTGGAGCCAGATGTTGGCGCTGCCGTGTCCGCCCGCTGGCAGCGCCGGGGGATGCCCGGTCCCGGTCCCGGTGCCGGTGCCGGTGCCGGTCCCTGCCCGAGCTCCCGGCGCCGCCGCACCGCCACCTCCCGGGCATCCCGGAGCTTCATTCTGCGGGGCTGAGATTATTGCTGTTCTTTTTGCTTATTGCTGTTCTTTTTGCTTATTTCTGTTCTTTTTGCTTATTTCTGTTCTTTATTGTGCGGTGCCGCTCGGGCATCCCGGAGGTTCAGCTTGCGGGGCTGAATTTATTTATGTTCTTTATGCTTTTTTTTTTTTTTTTTTTTTTTTTTTTTTTTTTTTTATTTTTTCTTGTGCGGTGCCTCCCGGGCATCCCGGAGGTTCATTCTGCGGGGCTGAGTTTATTTCTGTTCTTTTTGCTTATTTCTGTTCTTTATTGTGCGGTGCCTCCCGGGCATCCCGGAGGGAATGGGCAGCTCGGCCTGCGGGGCTGAGTTTATTTATTTATATTTTTTATCGTGCGGTTTCTCCCGGAGGTTCAGCCTGCGGGGCTGAATTTATTTCTTTGTTTTCTTTATTGTGCGGTGCCTCCCGCCCTGCAGCCCGACCCTGCCCAGCAACCCTCTCCCAGCACTTCCTGGGAAAGATATTCATTTTTATTCAATCTTATAATTCTCCTTTTCTGCCTCTCACCCTAAGGACAAGC
Source organism: Acridotheres tristis (assembly GCA_037013685.1). NCBI lineage: Eukaryota > Metazoa > Chordata > Aves > Passeriformes > Sturnidae > Acridotheres > Acridotheres tristis. The sequence continues at coordinate 964,741 of CM072900.1, read as the reverse complement.
ACCCCCAGGTGAGCCTGGTTTCTCCAGGCAATGCTGCCTTGTCCATCTGTCTGAAGCAATCACTGCAGCTGCCCCGGGGATTATTTTTCAGAGCAGGTGTTGACATTTTTCCCCGGTTGGGTGTCAAGCTGTACCTGTGGGGGTGGTTTTGGAGAGAGATTGCTCTGGGTTAATGAGGTGTTGTAAGACAGCACAGCTAAACCCAGCATTACATGGTCCAGCTCTCCAGTTTAATTAGGAACCTGGATCTCCTGCTCATGCATTAATTCACTTTTTGACTTGAGTGACAGCCCAGGCTCTCTCAGGGAAGGTGAGCACTGTGTTTAAGAGGAGTGTGGGTGTTGTTGGCTGTCCACATCCCCCTGTCGTGCCCAGCTTTGTGTTTGCCATGGGAATGTCGTGGCAGTGGTTGTGTCCCTTGGCCCAGAGGAGCAGCTGGGACCTGCAGGATGAGCAGAATCCACCTTTCCCCCATTTCCTCGTGGATCCCATAGATGGATCCCATAGATGGGAAGCAGCTCTGAAGGACCAGGACCTGGCACATGCCTTTACCAGCTGTGGCTCCAGCATTCCCTGTTCTCCTGGCAGCACTGGGGTTACAGAGATGCTGTCAGTGCTGGGGAGAAGGTTTGGGAGCCAGCAAGTGCAGAAGTTCAGGAGTGCAGTAATTAGCAGAGCAATTAGTGGCTAATTGCTGCTGCAGAAATTTGCAAGGCAGAGTGCCTTTTATTCCTTCCTCCATGTGCTGATCCTGGGTTTTCTGGGAGCAGGGAACACTTGTGTCTTGTCCCTGTGCTTGATGGCAGGACAGGACAAGGGGGAAACGCTTTAAGATGAAGGCTGGTAGATTTAGATTTGGTATTAGAGAGAAATTCTTTGCCGTGGGGGTGGTGAGGCCCTGGCCCAGGTTTTCCAGAGGAGCTGTGGATGCTCTGGGTGGGTGGAGCAGGGCAGTGTGGTGCCCTGGTGATGTTCTCAGCTGGCAGGAGTGGCTCTTGAGCTGCTTGGGAGGTGTGCATTGTGCCAGCAGTGGAGAAACTCAGCTTCTAATGGGGTTTGGGAGCCACCAAGGGGCCTCAGTGCCCCCTTTTTAGAGCCCCAGTGAGCCAGACATGGAGGCAGTGGGAGGAATCCCTCTGGGAATGATGCTCTGCCCCCCGTGCTGTTGTACATCACACCCTCACAGCAGTCACTGCCACTGGGACAGCCTCAAGGTGCCTGGAATGACTTCTGAACAGCTGGTAGAAGAGACATATTTACTCAATAAATAAATACAAATAACATATGGCAGGTACTAGCACGGAATACACATTACTGGTGTTGTGAGGGAGGCCAGGGTCTGAGGCTGGAGCTGTGCCCAGCTGGCACTCACCAGGCTGGGCTGGGTAAGGGCACTGATGGTGCAGTTTGGAGCTGCTGGAGGGCACGTCAGGAGCTGCACACCTGCATGGATAAATACATGAACACATTATCCAGGGAGGGTTTGCCTTCCCATGCCTGGGGACACAAAGTGTGTGATTCTCTGGGAACCGGCGTGGCACACATGGGCACACAGCTGAGGGTCCTGGCACACATGGGCACACAAATGAAGGTCATGGCACACAGCTGAGGGTCCTGGCACACACTGGCACACAGCTGAGGGTCCTGGCACACAGATGAAGGTCATGGCACACACTGGCACACAGCTGAGGGTCCTGGCACACACTGGCACACAAATGAAGGTCATGGCACACACTGGCACACAGCTGAAGGTCTTGGCACACACTGGCACACAGCTGAGGGTCCTGGCACACACTGGCACACTGATGAAGGTCATGGCACACACTGGCACACAGCTGAGGGTCCTGGCACACACTGGCACACAGCTGAGGGTCATGGCACACACTGGCACACAAATGAAGGTCATGGCACACAGATGAAGGTCTTGGCACACACTGGCACACAGTTGAGGGTCCTGGCACACACTGGCACACTGATGAAGGTCATGGCACACAGATGAAGGTCCTGGCACACACTGGCACACAGCTGAGGGTCCTGGCACACACTGGCACACTGATGAAGGTCATGGCACACAGCTGAAGGTCATGGCACACACTGGCACACGGCTGAGGGTCATGGCACACACTGGCACACTGATGAAGGTCATGGCACACAGATGAAGGTCCTGGCACACACTGGCACACAGCTGAGGGCAGGGGGATGGGGGCCCCGTGGACCTTGGGGGGTGTCAGGGCTCACCCCCCATCTCTGCAAAGCTTCATGCAGAGCACAGGGGCTCTGCTTTGGCTGGATTTGGCAAAGCCTTGACCTAAAGCTCGGAGCTCTGCTGAGCTCTAGGGAGGCAGCAGCAGCAGCAGAAGTTGGGATTTGGGATTTGGGGTCATCTCTGAGCTCTGGGGCTGGCTCAGTCAGCTGAAACAGGCAGGGGCAGGAACAGGATTGCCTTCTGGCCATAGTGAGTCCGTGGGCCCAGCTTGCTGTTCCCGTTCTTCTTCAGCCCCACAAACCAGTTTTTGTCTGCGTGCATCTTGGACACGTAGGTGTTGTAATGGTTTTCCTCCAGCCTTTCCAGGAACAGGCATTCCTCACCCAGTAACTGCTGAAAGAGAGCCCAGGGCAAGGACAGTGAGCTGTGGGGATGGGGATGGTCCTGACCTGACAATCCCAGCCCAGCTCTCCCCTCTAAGGTGCCATCCAGACCCTCCTCTGAGATTTCCACACCCCACTAAAGCTCATATTTAAACCATGAGGTATTAAAGTATTGGCTTGCTCCCCTTGGCCACTCCTGTATCAAGGTGTGTGTGACCTGGGGGTTTTAATTGGCAAATTTCAAGTGACCAATCAGCCCCGTGCTCTCCTCCATAAGCTGCTCCTGGCCCTGAGCTGTGTGGTGGCAGCTGCAGGCTCAGAGCCCAGAACCAGAATGGGTTTGGTTGGAAGGGACCTTAGAGACCCCCCCCCAGCGCCTTGCCATGGGCAGGGACACCCACACCAGGTGGCAGCTGCTGAGGGGCTGCAGAGCAGGTATAAAACACAATATTTATCAAGTGTCAGATAGGAAATAGAATATTTGTCAGAGGCAGGGCAGCAAGCAGCATTATTTGGTAATTTATTTACATCCCCCCAAAATAAAGCCAGATGCAGAGTGGCTGTGTGGCTGCCAGAATCACAATCAGAGCCTAATTACTGCTGTGCTTTGCACCAGGGAGCTGTGGCATTCCTGCAGCTGATCCCAGGGGATGCTCCCACTCACCGAGCCATAGAGGAGCCCGTTGGTGTCCATGGCCAGGTACTGCCCTGACTGCGTGCTCTTGATGTGCACCACCCCCACGCCTTCTGCACTCAGCTGCAGCTGGACTGGGAGCAAAAATAAAACAGCAGCAGTGAAAGGAAAATAGGAAAAAGGGGGGAAAAAGAGCTGCCAGGGAGGTTAGTGGGGTATTTTGTTGAAGTCTGGCTTTAAAAGAGTTTATAGGAAGCAGTACAGTGTGTAATAAAAGTGTCTCCTTGTACCCTCTTCTTCAAAGAAATCCCACAGCCATCCTTTAGGAGCCAAAGACCAATTTTTCCCTCATTTTACATCAAAGGGAGGGCAGCCTTTTGGTTACGATGCTGGAATGGGACACAGGAGATTGGGGTTTTAATTCTGGCTCTAATTTACAAATTTCTCATGTGGTTTGACAAGACACTTAAGGGGTGACATATGAAGAAGTATTTTGAGAGCAGGCTGCAGATGCCTGCACTGCAAAGCCCTGATCCAAAGCATCCCATCCAGCAGTTTGCTGCAGCTGCATTTATCCAGTGAATTGGAGAATGGGGAAATAGAAAAGGCTGTGGCTGCACTCACAGTGACTTGCAAATTCCAGCTCTTCCCAGTGATTGTTCCCATCTCATAGGCAGCTTTTTTTTTCCCCCCCAAGATTTATAACAGCAATCTTTAGGTTGGTTGGAATGAAGTATGAACGGATGTCTCGGCTCCAGCTCCTTCCTTCCTGTTTATATTTAATTTATTTATCCTTATTTAGATGAGGTAAAAGGCAATGTTGCCTCTTGGCCTGGTGGAACACCAGTGAAATCTTTGCTGTAATGGTTCACATTCCTCATTTTTGCCATTTCCTGCTCAGTCAATGATAGTTAATTAGGGAATGGTGTGGGAGCAGGTTTGCAGGAATGCTTGGCCCCTGTGCATGCCTGGTTTAGGCTGGGAATGTGCACTGGGAAAACCCCAGCCCACCTGCATTCCCTGGGGCCGGCCCAGGAGCAGTCCAGGCAGAAAAGAGGAAAATAGGATGGAAATGATGATTCTGTTCTAAAAACTGTCCCTGAGAGAGGGGAGTGAGGGACCCTCCTGCTGCCAGTGGGGGTGTTGAGTTTTTTGGCCACAGAGGGAGGGAGGACAGTGGGTCCAGAGGAAGGAGCTTGTGCACTAAATTCTTACAAGTTCTCTTACAGGTCTGTACACAGATTTCCTTCCATGCAATAATGGGATGAAAGTGGGAAAAGGAGACTTTTGGTAGAGATGAGCCTAAACTTCATCCTGCAGTGTCCAGGTAAGTTTGCTTTCCATTCCTTGGTGCAAGCTTGGAATGCCCACGTAAAAGATGTGGGAAATGGATCCTGACGAAAAAAAGGATCCTGTGGGGCTGGACAAAAAAGGCTTAGGGGGAGTGACTCTTTCTGCTCTTCTTAGAGATCCTCCCTGGTTCTGAGGCCACTTAAGAGAGGAATGAGAATTCTTGATATTCGTATGGAACAAAATGCCCACGGGCACTTTGCAGAGCACTGCTGCAGCTGGAAGTGGCTTCCCACTGAACTGTGGCTGTTTCTGTGCCTTGTCCCTCCCTGGTGCCTGTCCCCTGGGTGACAATGTCCCCCAGTGCCAGTCATGCTCTGGGCTGCTCCTCCTGTACTCCAGGGAACGATTCTGAGTGGCTCCATCATTTTCCAGGTGCAGTTCAGGGTGCTCAGAGCAGGGTACCTGTCATCGAGGCTGCTCTGCTGGCACACAGCCCTTCCAGGAGTTTCCTCTGTAAATATTAGCGTGTTCCTGTATCCCACTTGATGAGATCATTTACAGGAGGCTCCTCTCTGGCAGGGCTTTGCAAACACGTGGCCCAGGCCAGCAGGCAGGGAGGTGTGAGCTGGGATGCAGGAGCTGCCTGCACTCAGTGCCTCTGCAGCCCTGGGGACCCCTCCAAGGTGATGGATTTGCTGTTCCAGAGGGAAAAGGACTGGGCTGTGTGACAGCATCCGTGCTGTGAGACAGCAGCTCGAGGCAGGGCACTGCAGTGGGTGCTCACGTCCCTGGTGTGCCAGGAGATGCCATCCTCATCCTGACCTCTCCAGCTCCAGCAAAACCTCTGGAAAACGCTGCAGAGACACTGCCTGAGCTCATAGCACGGCTCCTGCTGTGTCTGCCAGCCCAGCTCTGCCTCTTGCAGCTCCTTTGGCTCATCACCCAAAGCCTTTCCCAGGGGTTTGAGGGTTCATTCCTGGCTGGAGGCTGGAGCAGCACACTGTGTTTGTCCAGCCCCAGGGAGCTCATCTTCATCCATCCCCCTCGTGCTGGGGAGGCAGTGTTTGTAATTAAAACCCAGCTCTAAACTGCCTGCCATCGAAACAACAATAGCCAGAGGAAAGGTTAAGTTTGGGGGAGAAGCCACGTGTGTGTTTGTGGTTTAAAGAAAATAAAAGTGCTTTTCTTAGCACTTGGTAAGGTTGGCTCCTCCCAGCCCTTCCTTCCAACGAGATAGGAGCCTGCAGGTCCCGCTCCCATTCCAGTACAAGTTCAGGATATGCTGCACCCAGAGGGGAAGAGCCCAGCCCTGCAGGAGCTCTGCTGTGGTTTTTTTCCAGCTCCTCTGGGCAGGAGGTTAAAAAATCTCTGAAGAATTTTTTTGGGTAATGCAAGAGCACAAAAAGCATAAAATTCCCAAGGATTCCTTGGTAGACGAGTGGTGGCAGCTGCGGGAGCAGTTCCTCCCAGCAGAGGTGCCAGTGTCCCACGGGCAGGAGCCACCAGGGACACACGGGGACAGGGACGGGGACGGGGACAGGGATGGGGACAGGGATGGGGACGGGGACAGGGACGGGGACAGGGATGGGGACAGGGACGGGGACAGGGACGGGGACAGGGACGGGGACAGGGATGGGGACAGGGATGGGGACACCCTGGCAAGGGTGACCTGCTCAATCGCTGTGGCACACGGCTGGCAATGCAAAGACAGCACAGAATTCCCTGTGATTCTCTGTGTGTGTGGGGGATGCCAGGCTGCCCTGAGCCCTCCCTGCCAGGGCCAGCTCCCTGTGTCACCCTGTGTCACCCTGTGTCACCCTGTGTCACCCTGCCCTGCTGTGTCCCCTCTATCTGCCTGCCAGTGTCAGATTTAATACTGATCTCTATTTACATACTATTTACATTTAGAATTTATTTATTAATTTTCTTTCTTTCTTTATTTGTATCTATTACAAAATATTTATTATAATTTCTTTATTGATATAATTATAAAATATTTATTATAATTTATTTATGTTATGTATTTATATTATTCTATAATAGTTATTATTTATATTCATTTATTATTAATTATTATTAAGATATATAAATTATTATAATATATATTAATTAATGTTGAGAGAATTTATTTATATGTTTATCTTTAGAATTAATTTATTCTTTTTATCATGAATGATTATTTATTATAATTTTATACTCTTTTTATTTTTATCTATGATCTATTTTATTGATCTCTTTATTCATTTATACATTTTTAAAATATATTTCTATTTATAGATGTCTATTTATAGACTTCATATCTACGCTTTGACAGCACACATGTCGTGACAGCACACATATCGTGACAGCTCACATATCGTGATAACACATGTCGTGATAGCTCACATATCATGATAGCTCACATATCATGATAACACACCTATCGTGATAGCTCACATATCGTGATAACACATATCGTGATAGCTCACATATCGTGATAGCTCACATATCGTGATAGCTCACATATCATGATAGCTCACATATCGTGATAACACATATCGTGATAGCTCACATATCGTGATAACACATATCGTGATAGCTCACATATCACGACAGCTCACACATCACACGTCCCCTGCTCGGTGTGCGAGCCCCAGGTGTGTTTGGCAGGTGTGCTGTCACACAAACCTGGCTCCCTTTTTGCCCAGCTCCCCGTTCCCAGTTTTTTTCCCCCGTTTTTTTTTTCCTTACTGTGCTGGTCGCTGCGGTCCCTGGTGCCATCCACGGTGCCATCCGGGAGGATGCGCAGGAAATGCCCCCCGTTGCTGCAGTACAGCAGTTTGGGCTTCTTGTAGTTGCCCGCGGGCAAGTTGAATTTTTCGGTGAGGGCGGCGAAGGTGGTGATTTCCCCCTCGGCCATCCCGCAGCCTCTCCCAGGGCCGGGCTGTAAGAGAGGTGACAGCAGGGTGGCCGTGAGTGCTGGCACACGCTGCTGTGCCAGCCTTTAAAGGCTGCCGGGGAGGGAGCCGGGGGTCCCGGTGGCCTGGGGCAGGTGATTCACGGTGACACCGTGACACAGCCCAAGGTGATGCTCCCCTGGCGTGGGAGGTGGCAGGGGGGCTGTGTCCACTCCTGTCTGTCCTTTTAATTTTATCTTTTATTTTTAAAAGGACTCTGTCCTTTTAATTTTATCACGGTGAATTCTGTTTTTGTTCTCTTTTCTATTGACGTGCGTGCTAAAATTACACGCTCAGAAAAACCAGCTTGAAAAACACCCGGTGTCTGATTGGAACCCACAGGAGGTGGGAAGGGAGCCCAGGTAAAACTCTCTCTCCACTATTATAACTCTCAAACACAATTATGACCAAGAATTGCAACACCCACTGCATGTCAGGTAGTAAATATTGCTCATCTCTTGGCACTCTGCAGCTCACCTGGCCCAGGAAGAGCCGTGGAAAAGGTCAGGACACACGTGAGGTGTGGTGGGAGCCGAGCAGGGGGCAGGACATTTCACTGCTGGGCTGGGCAGATTGAGCCAGACGCTGATCATGGGAATTTTCCGTCTGGAAAATGGGAATTCTGAGTCTAGGATATGGCAGGAATCAACCAGCAGCATCTCAGTGCCTAAAGGGGCTCCAACAGAGGGGCTTTGGTCAAGGATGTGGAGTGACAGGATAAGGGGAATGGCTTCCACTGCCACAGGGCAGGGTTCGATGGGATTTGGGGAAGAAATCCTTCCCTGGCAGGGTGGGCAGGGCTGGCACAGGGTGCCCAGAGCAGCCCCTGGATCCCTGGCAGTGCCCAAGGCCAGGCTGGACAGGACTTGGAGCAGCCTGGGTAATTAAAGATCATACTGAAAACTCATTTTCCTGGAGACTGTGGTCACAATCCGTGTTTAAGCAGATGCTGTGCCAAAACCTGAAGGCATCACCAGGCCAGTGAAAGGAAGAGGCTGTGGATGTTGGAGGCTGAGAAGTGGCATCAGGAGATGCCACAGGTGTGGGTCAGAGTGCCATGGATGTTCCAGGTACAGTCATGTTTTTGCATTTAAAATCTCCCACAAATTCATTCTGTCTTTCATACACAGAGTTCTGTAGTGCTTGGAGAGAAGTGGATTTATGAACAGAAAAAGACATGGCACTGAATAAATCTAGATACAGGAAATTGCTTTGAATGTCATGTATTCCCACAGCTATATTATGGAAAATACTTTATAGTCACTGTTTATATGTGTTTATAGATTGTAAAAATGTCTCTTTAGCACTGAGTTGTGCTACTGGTACGTTGGGATGGAGCCAGTACCACGCTGTGTGGGTTTGCTGTGGTGCTTGGAGTGCCCTGGGAGACACTCGGGGTCTGCAACACACACACACTCACACATGAACATGCACAGAGAATCTCTAAACATTTGGCTCTAAACCCTTTAGTATTTAAAAAAAAAAAAATCTGCAAAAGCAGCTGCAAGAAGAGGAAACTACTCCTGGAAATGGATCCCAGATGCCTGCAGAGAGTAAAAACCTCTGGAAGTTGGATTGCTGAAAGCTGAACCCCTGGAGATTAAGAAGATAAAGAAGATAAAGGAGAAAGATAAAGAAGATGAAGAAGATAAAGACTGTGGCTGTTGGTGAGAGCATTCCCAGCCATTGCACCCACCCTGCTTCGTGCTCAGACTTCAGCCCAGGCTCTCAGACACCCCAATTGACACAGACTGGGATTTTGGGAAGTGTTTTCTGGGGTGACAGCACAGGCCAGCCCCCAGCTATGGCCATGGGGCTGGACATGCAGCCTCAGAAGCTCTGTGGCTCCTGGTGCTTGCCAGAGCAGGTGATGCCAAATGCAGACTCAAAATCTTTTTTTTTTTTTTTTTTTTTAGCAGCACTGGCAGGTGAAATTGTTTCTTAGAGGTCTGATCCCTCGTTTATTTTTCTCTCCAGACATCATACATGCAGGAGCTCAGTTTCCTTGCCAACTGAAGGAGAGCCCCCAAGTCACCAGGGTGGCACCCGGGGCTCTGGTCCTACACTGAGCTTTAAGGATCAGCAGCTTTGGGTCATTTCCTAGAAACAAAGCTTTTCTCGAACCTTTGTCTGAGGGTCAAAGGCACCCAGAAGTCTCCTGGGTTGGTGATGGATGGTACTGAGAAGGAAACATCCCAGATCCAAGAGCTCTGGCTGGATTCTACCCACAGTCACCTCAAGGTCTGGGGGCATCTCCACACAGCTTGGCCAGAGCAGCTCAACTGGAAACAGCTTCTTCATCATCACTTATTTCCTCTAAGGTTGGTTTTTGCTATTTTTAGGAAGACTCCAGTGTTGCCAGCTGCCCTGACTGCCCCAGCAAAGCTCAGTGAACATTTTTCCACTCCTCTTGTCTCCCCGTGCTAAATACTATCACTGTTCTCAGCCTTTATGGCCATGGAGTTGTTCCTCTACAAACACCACCACTCATGGCCCTACCATTATACTTTTGGCAGGAACATGTTAGGATTTTATGGGAATTAAAAAGCACAAGTGAGAGAGAGAACCTGAACCAAAGACAACATAAAGGGCCTTCTTTCTTTGGGTAGAAGCCCAACAATGCTATTAAACAGCTCAAAGCAGAACAGAAAGCTCTCTCCAATATGCAAAGCTGAGAGGCACCACACTCCAGTGGTTATTTGGTGGCCCGTGGAGAAAGGAAAATGTTCCAGGAGGAGATTGCTGTGAGAGGGGAAGGGCTGCTGCTGAGCACTGACCCTACTCACCCCAGGACAGAGATCTGGAGTCTGTCTGTCCAAGAGCAGCTGTGTTTGGGGCTCCTCTTTCCTCCAGCTCTGTGTAACAGCCTTGCTGTGCTGCCTGAGAGGAAAAAGCCCCCGAGGATGAATCCCTGGGAGCTGCACCCAGGGCACTGCTCCAGGACAGCCCCAGCTCCATCTGCAGCCAGGGCAGCTCAGGGCTCCCTGCTCTTCCTCAGATGGATGGAGATGTCAGCGCCCCAAAGGATCAGAAATCATTTCTGAAGGTAAAAAAAGCCTAAAGAAACGAGTTAAACCCGAATGTTCGCTTGCTCCAGGTCCTGCTGAGCCGTGCTGGCTGCACTGGGCTGCTCCTGCAGCTCCCAGGGAGCAGAGCCCAGCACGGGGCCGGAATAGCTGTGAAATTCTGAGAAGTTTGGGGTCAGTTCCAAACTTTATCACTGGCCAAACCAGTGGCTTTGATGTGAAATCCCAAACTCTGCGAGCATCTGACTCTGAGCATGGAGGGCTGGCTGTGCTGCCAATATCAGGGGTGTGAGCTCTGAAATAACAGAAATAACGCTGGGAGCCGTGGGAGGAGTGGGGACCTTTTCTCTCTGCTTTAAACCTGGTGCAAACTTCACTACACAGCACTTGTTTGCATGGCAAAGGTGGTGTTGGTGGAAACGTGGGGGATTCCTAATGGTGCAGAAGTTTTTTGCATGTCAGAATTGCCAGGAACTTTTGTGGCTTTTTTTTTTTTTTTTTTTTTTTTTTTTATGGCTCCTGTGGCACAAATTTAGTGGCCAGCAAAGACTCAACCCAGAGGTAGCCAGCTAAGGTGAGACTTTTTCCCTTAGGTATGGAATACCTGGCTACTACATGGAGGAAAGCAGAAGTATCTCACCTACCGGGTTAAAACCAGATTGGATTGATTCAAATACATCAAAGTTGTCTTTGGCTTTGTACACAATCTTTTATGTAGGGTTGGAAAGAAATGTTCTGCATGGCCTCTGAGTGGCCACGGTGATGAAAAGTGCAGTTAATCACAATTGTCACTTAGATGATCAGCTAAAGATCACACAGAGAGCTCCAGAGAGAGGAGAAGCTGCTAAACCCGGGAGTCTCCTGAGGTTTTGTCCAACTCTGGTTAATGAGATCAGCGTCTCCTGAACCTGGCTCTGGTGAGTTCAGTGGAAACACTCCAGTTGGTTTCGCTTTGGAGTGTTATTTTCTCCATTAAAGCAGAAATCCTGTTTCTTCCAGGACGTGTGACTCAGCTGGGATCAGACAGCATCACCTCCTGATGGGCTCCTTTCCCATTGCCACTGCTGACTGCAAACACCTGAACAGAGCACTCACTGCCCGGCAGTTCAGACACTCCCTATGGGAATGGAAAGCATTTATGACAGGTAGAATATTTTTAAGGAATTTTTAAGGAATTCAGGATCTGAATTGCCTTTCCCGGGGGTTCCTGTGGGCTTTGGGGTGATCTGAGACCTACCTGGGCATGTGGATAAAACACCTCTCAGATAAACAAGGATTTTATTCGCCATAAGCTTTAGAGAACCATTTCATGGGATGGATTTCCTCATCCAGGAAAGGATTAGAGACCAGGCAGAGGTTTCCTCCCGCTCTGGTTGCTGCAGGAGCAGCTCGGTGTGTCTGGTCTTCTCAGCATGGGCAGCCTGCAAGAGCTGCCTCCCCTCCCCAGGGCTGGCAGTGCAAGGCACAGCTCGAATTCCTTGGTCTGCACATCCTCTTAGAAGGACTTAATAAATGATTAGGCAAAGCGGATGATAAATATGTAATAGATCACTCTGTGAGTATATTGGCTCGTTTCTAGTCTTGTTTATGGCCAGGTGATTTTATCTCTAGAGATGTGATTAACTGCTTAATGAAATATTTATCAGCCAAGTTTTACCCTCTGCAAGTGGAACACGTTGTGTGAAGTGCGACCAAAAGCATAAAAATCAATTTAAGTAATGCCTGCTGTCATCATCCCCTGCTCTCCACCAGAAACAAACACTCCACTCAGTCACACTGCATTTGTGGCAGCTAAAACGGAGGGGCTGCAAAGCTGAGCCTTCTTTAGCAGTTCCTGAGTGCTGTCACTGAGGGCTGGTGACCAACCCAGCAGCATCGCGGGAGGGACAGGGTTAACCCATGGCACCCCGTGCCCTCAGGGATGCCCAAGGGGAAGCCCCATCCCTGCTGCTCCTTCCCGCTGGGACAGCCAGGGCAGCATCCCACCAAACTGGGATGTCCGTGGGGAGACAGGAAAACCGAGAGCTCCTGCACTTTCTAATTACCTTCCCTTGCCTCTCCCACCCCCGCCCACGGCCCCTTCCATCCGGTGATTAACTTAATTGCAGCTCCAGCTCCGGTCCCCAGAGCAGGAGCTTTGCCAGCGAGGTCTTGCCGCTGTGTCCTGTCTGGGTTGGGACCAAGAGCAGGGACACGAACACGAGCAGCACTGGCTGCGCACACAAATCCCACGGATCCCCCTCCTCGTGTCCCCCCGGATGTGTGGGACCCTCTGGATGGCGCGGACAGAGAATCCCCAAAGCCAAGGGTGGGCTGGAGGATGTGCTGCTCCCAGGGGACACCTGCAAGCACCCCGGGCTTGCCCTTCCCTCCAGGATGCAGCAGGTCCTGCCTGCCCTTTCCAGGTGCCTTTTCCCTCTGGGGAAAGCTCCCCTGGGAGCAGCCACTGACAGGAGCCACCGGTGCCACCACTCTCAGCCCTGTCACCCGAGGAGGGTGGCTCTGTGCTGCCGAGGCTGCTGAGGACTCAGGGGCGATGCACCAGGCACGGGAACCTTGTTTTGGGTTTTGCACCTTGGTTCTGGGCAGGGCTGAGGGCACCTCTGCCCCCTGGACCTGCCTGTGCTTGGCTTCCTGGGGAAAGGCACCTGGAGGAGTGGGAACCAGGTGAGAAGGGGTTGATGAAGTGTTTTGTGATGATGGGGGAACCCCTGGGGGCAGGGGGCACCCTCTGTGCCCCTTGGCTCCTGCTCAGCACCCCCAGACCTGCAGTGGGGTCCCTGCAGGGGACGCGCTGCCAGGTCCCTGCAGCAGGAGGTGACACTGGGGACACTCCAGTGTCCCCAGGCACCCCCGGTGTCCGTGCAGGACACTGGGCACAGAGTCAGACCGCAGGGCCCGGCTGTGGCTGTCTGGGCAGGTGTGGCTGCCCCGCACACCCACGGACGGACAGACAGACGGACGGACAGACGGACGGACGGACAGACGGATGGACGGATGACGCCTCGTGACAAACTCCAGCCCCACAGATTCCCCCAGTGCTGTTAATCCAAGCCGTGATCTGCCTCTCCTCCTGCACCATGGGAGCCTCCAATCCCAGCCCAAGCCAAGCCTCAGTTCAGGTCCGTGGCTGTCCCTCCGTGTCCTGGTGCCAGCCCTCGCTGTCCCCTTGGTGCCCAGACGGGTCCAGCACCTCCCAGGCTGCTGCTGCTGCTCCTGGGGCTGGGGTTGGAATGAAAAGCAGGAATTCACGGTGTCAGGCAGCACTTCCTGCAGCTGGCCCTCTGAAGGGTGGCCAAGCCCAGGCAAGGGTTGGCTCCAGCTTCAAAACTGGGATTTGGGTTTAGGTTCAGCCTTTAGATCGTGTCCTTCCCCACAGAAGCAGAGGATGCTGGAATCGAGGGTTTCATCTCCAGGCCAAGTGAAACCCCACATCCATCCTGGTGGTTAACCAGCAGTGGACATATCATCGCTCAGAAATTCAGAAATCCAACTTCCTCCAGCACAGCCTCGGGCTGGGCTGTTCCAAGGAAAATCTCTTGGTTTCTGGGTTCACCAGAAGCTCAGCAGTGATTTACTATGAAAATGTGCAGGGAGTTAATGGTGTTCATCCTGCAATGTTTGTGTAAGGGCAGGACAGCTGCTCTTTTTAACATCCAAGTAAGACTGGCTGGAAGAATTCTGTTCTTAATTCTGTTGCCCAATGTCTTATTTTAAATTCAATCTCTAGTACCCCTGGATGCCAGCTCCTGTTTTTTTCCTCCAAGCTCCTTGAGTAAGGAGCTTAAGCTGTTGCTTAATAACAGTGTGATAAAAGCTTGAGTTAATAATGGCTATTACCAGGAAAATCCTCCAGTAAATAATAATTTTCTTATCTGCATGACTTTGGAGAAAATGCCTTGCAGTGGAAAGCTGCAACGTGTAGGAGTGGGCAAGGAGTGTTTGAGATGCAAGATCAGAGCAAGGCAAGCTCAGGGCTGGGTCTTGTTAAATGCAGATGAGCAGGTCAGCAAAAAAACTGGAATTAGTGTGACTGGAGTCAAGGGGAGCAGCTGCACAGGACAGGTCACTGCTTGGTCTGTGCTCCTCAGGCACAAACTGGGGCATTCTCAGCTGTGGCAGGGGGTGGCTCTGGAGGCCATGGACACCGAGCTCTCTGTTTGTCACCCTCCGGGCCGGGAAGGAGCCTGAGTCACTCCCTGGGACCTGCCAGACCCCGGGGAAGGCACAGCCCTAATTCTGGTCCTGCTGTCCCAGACAGGGACACAAGGAGACACCTGTGTCCCTGCAGAGCTGGGCACCTGTTTGTGACACGTGTGACCACAGGCTGTGTGACACCAGCAGTGCTGCCACCCTGCTCCAAGAAAAACAGAGCCCTGCCTTGGGTTTCCATTACAGAGCCCTCCGAGGGAAGGGGATGTTTTTTGGGTGTCCTTCTACCCCTTCTCATCTCTGTAAACAGCGAAGCACCACAAAGGGCACAGAGCAGGACAGAAAGCTGCAATTTGAACAACCTGCTGAACCTCAGCCCTGGCGTTTCACCCACGCTGGCTATTCCCAGCTCCCAGTGGGCACTTCAGAGACACCACTGCCTTTGTTGTGCCAGCTGTTTCCACAGCTGCTCGAGGGGAAGGCTCTGGGGCCAGGCTGGCCCACAGGGATGCAGCCAAGGATCATGGAATCACTGCATGGTTTGGGTTGGAAGGGACCTTAAAACTCATCCAGTCTCACCCCTGCTTCAACTTTCCACTATCCCAGGTGGCTCCAAGCCTCCAACCCAGCCTTGGGCACTTCCAGGGATGGGGCAGCCACAGCTGCTCTGCTGTGATGCCTGTGATAATCAAGACAGAAAGATGCCCTGCATTGTCTAAGTGGAAAAAAACCCCACACTAAACAAAAAATTTTGGGGTTACCAGGCAGAGTGTGGGGATCTGTGCCCCCTGCCTGGCCAGGACCCCAATGGGTTTTTACCTTTTCCTTCCTCGTGAGCTGCACGTCCCCTGTGCTTTGTGAAGGATCACATCCACACCAGGGTAAGTGTGAGCTCCAAGATCCCCACTTGGAGTCTGGCAGCCAGTAAACTCTTCTCACCAAGTGGAAGCTTTTGTGAACACCCTGCAGCAATGGGAATACTAAGGAAGGGGAAGGGAGGGTGTTTTACTTGATATTAAATACTTGTACTTTATGTCCAAGATTTGACCTCAATAGAGAATCAAATATCAAGAGACATGGAAGTTCCAGTGGAAAAAGGACACGGTTGGGTAGTTTTGAGTACAACACCCACATGTCCTGTGGGGCTGTGCAGCTGTTGGAGAACTAACCACGGATCTCTCTGGGGAAAACAAGGAACCTCTCTGGGGAAAACATAACTGTGGGGGAAAGCAGGGCAGCCTTGGGGTCTGCCAGTCCTGGGTACAGGAATGGCCCTGTGCCAGCTCTGGGGGTGTGGAAAGGCATGGAGGGGACAGGGTGGGACATGTCCTGTTTGGATGGCACAGGGATCCCTGTGCCCAGGCAGTGTGGGACAGGGACAGGGACAGGCAGCAGATGGGTTGTCTGGCACTGAGCTTCCTGACCAGCATCATTTCCAGGGGTTTATGGCCTGCAGAGAGTGTCTGGGATGAGCAAACAGCTCGGATCTGGAGTTCATCTTGGGATGCACAGAGTGGGATTTGTCACGGTCAAGATCTCCCCCTCCTGTCTGCCCCAGAGCGAGGATGAGAGAGGAGAAGGAAATCACTCCTCAGGCTCCTGCTCCATGGCCTGAGCACAGGGCAGGAAATCTCAGTGTGCAGCTGGGGGGGCTGTGCCCCAAGGAGGGGGAGCTGCCTGCCAGACCCCTGGGCTGGGAATGCCCCATGGGACCAGCAGCCATCAGGGTGGGCAACTGTGCCCCTCACTGCCAGGCTGGCACCACCGTGGAGGGCAGTAACAGACGTGTGGATGTGGCATTTGGGGACATGGGGACAAGTGGTGGCCTTGGCAGTGCTGGGGGAATGGTTGGACTCGATGATTTGAGAGGGATTTTCTAAACTAAGCAGCTCCAGGATTCTGTGGTTCTGCAGAAACAGGGTCCAGGCACAGGTGAGAGCTGGCAAGGCTGGTCTGCAGGTGGGACAGGCAGATTTACCAAGCCTGGAAGGAAAGGTCCGAGATCCAGGCTGATCAACCCAGATCTAAATTAGGAGCAAGGACAGACTTTGTGAGTCATGGATGAACTGTGTGTCCAGACTGCTGTGGGCAGTGGGCAAATCCTTGGGAGGATGGCTCAGGGCAGACACCACCACTCCCAAAAGGAGTCTGAAGGGGACAAAAGGGTTTTAGATGCCATGCCATGAGTCAGTGGTACCTGGGCACAGCAGCCAGCCTGGTTCCCACACCCCTTTCTGCCCTGTCCTCAGGGACAGCTGCCAGAATTTGGTGCTGTGGGCTTGGGAATCTGCCTGTGGGATCCCAGCTTGGTCCTTTCCCCAGCAGCCCTCTCAGTCTGGGGCTTTTCCTGGGCAAAGGAGGGAGTTTGGGGGGCAGGGAGAGCCCAAACAGAAGGGGAAAGGAGCTCCTCAAAGGGGTTCTGAGCTCACTTCTGAGTCAAGCCCCAGCAGAATGGGGTTTGTTACCTCATTAAAACAGAGGTCAGGCTTTAGGCTGGACCATGGGAGCAGGTTAGTGATGCTGGCCTGGGGTTAACAGAACTTTATGTAGCACTGCCTGTGTACTTGCTGTTCTTGAAGGGAATTCCTAAATATTTACCCTGGCACTGTGAGAGTGTCTCAGCCTTCCTCTGCCACCTTCAGCAGATGGAAATGAAGCACTTTTGTCGTTCGAGGTTTTAGAAAAAAGCAGGACCTGTGGCAGGTGCAGACTGTCTGTGCCTCCTCAGGGCTGGAGGCCAGAGCTGCCTCAAATCCAGGCACGAGGCACAAGTGCCCATCCCTCGGTGGGCAGTGCCACCTGCCCTGTTAAACACTGACAGATTTTGGGGAATGTAAAACCTGCAAGTCACCGATTGCTGCTGCAGCTGCTCTGCATGGCCCTGCCCTCTGCTTTGGTCCTCCAACAGCTTTAAAGCAACAGATTCTGGTGTTGGAGACAAGGGAAGGAATAGGAGCTGAACACTGAGTCAAACTCAGGGGGAGAGGGAGGATTCCTGCATCCACAGCAGAGACCATGACAAAGCCACTGTGTCTCTCACTGAAATGGTTTTCAACAAATCCTTCTGCAAAGAGATTTTCATTGTGAGGTTTCTGTTTGAAAGACAGACCCAGCCCCCAGGATAATCCCCAATAGCTCTGCACTGCCAGACAATGCACACAGGATTCCTAAAAATGCCCCAGCCGTGAGTCAGTGCCCACTGTGCCCAGGAGAGAGAGGTGCTGGTACCCAGGGCCAGCCTTTACCTCCCTGGAATATACCTTTTTTCCAGGGAATATTTACTAAAAGGGTCTGTAAGATCCACTGCAATTGCTAATGTGTTTTGAGGGCAATAAAGACGGGACAAAAAAATGGAGATGAAATAAGCAAGGAAGGCTGAAAGATAAATGGAGGATAAAGGAGAGAAGGAGGCTGGAAAAGAATTGGAGTCACAAGGCTGGGGAGGAAAAAAAGTAAAGACCAAGGAGTGCAAGAGAGAAAAAAGGTTGATCAGAAGTAAAAACAAGGACAGAAAAAATAGAAGCTGCAGAGGGCCAAGAAAGGGTGAGAGGGGGAAAGAAACGCAGAGGCTGGAAAGGGCAGGAGGCCAAAATAAAGTGGGAGGCCAAAGGAAAAGCAGAGACAAAAAAAGTGAAGGGTGAAAAGGGGTGGGAGGCTGAGGAGGCACAGGAGAGGTAGGGGAAGGTCAGCCCGGAGAGGGGTCTAAAGCTGAATGGGTTCCTGGGGCAGGGGGTGACAAGGCAGCACAATGTCCCATTGTTGTCCCTGCACACCGGGCCAGCCCAGCCCCCCGTGCCTGGCGTCTGCAGGACACACTTTGGGTTTGGGCTGCACGGAGCTCGGCTCTGCTGAGCCAGACCCAGAGCTCTGCAAGCCCTTTGGATAAACTTTCCTTCCCAGCTCCACCCCAGCCCAGGGGATGAACTTTTCCTCCCGAGCTCCCTGACTTTGGCCTTCCTCCCATTGCTGAGACCTTGATCTTCCTCCCAGCTGAGGCAGCTCCTCATGCAGCTGGCTCTGGCTCCTTGCCCTTATTCCCAAAGCCCTGGGACCCCTGGCACGGTGGGGACAGGAACAGGAACAGGGACACACACAGGGACACACAGGGATAGGGACCTGTCGTGCCAGGGGTGACAGGGGCAGGGACAGGGACCTGTTGCTGCCCTGTCAGGGGTGTCACCTTTGCTAAATGGCCCAAAAGAGCCAAGAGGCTGCAGGTGGTGGCAAAAGAAGGGGCAGTGGGGACATGTGGCCCCGGGGCCATGCAGAGTCTCAGCCTGACACCTGCACCCCCAGCCAGGGAGATTCGAGCCTGCAGAAATTTTTGTTTGGCATCTTTGGTCTGGCTGAGAGAGCAGCTCACAGCTCAGAGCACGCTGGTGATGAGGAGTTTTGGCTGTCGGGCCCATCAGGAAAATCCCTGGGCTGTTATTTTCAGTCATAAATCATAGAATCATCAGAGAATGCTTTGGGTTGGAAGGGATCTTAAAGCTCATCCAGTCCCACCCTTGCCATGGGACACCTTCCACTAGCCCAGGTTGCTTCATCCCCTGCCCAGCCTGGCCTTGGACACTTGCAGGGATGGGGCATCCCTAACCATGCTTAATTGCCCAGAGAAGCTGTGGCTTTCCCAAACCATTCTATGGTTCTGTGACTTATTTATTTTGCATCAAAAATGAACTGTGCATAGTGCTGTGTCACTGCAACAATTTTCCTTTCTGTTTGTTGTTCTGTCTGGGGTTTTTTTTAGTTTGTTTGGTTTGGGTTTTTTTAATGGTCCAAATGTTGTGTTTTGCCATTTAAAATGTTTGGGGTTTAGTATAGTTCAATTCAATTTCTGATCTGGGCTTCTGCTTCTACCCAGAGCTTCAGGTGAATTTGGAGTCATTTGGAGATTGTCATTTGGAATGATGCTCCCACCACTGAGCCACTCCTCCCTCTCAGGGTTTGGGGGCACCTGCAGGGTTTTTGGGGGGGTCTGTCCCAGCTGGGGGGGAGCAGCACCCTGCCACCCTAAAGCTGTGCCAGGGGAAGGGATCTGCTGCCTCAGCACATCCCAGCGCGACCCTGCCCTTCGGGACCTCCCTGAGCCCCCTCGCTCTGATCTCCCGTGGGGCTCAGCAGAGGCTGCAGAACGGAATCCGGGAATTCCCTGGGAATCCGCCGAGCATCCCGAGGGGATCCCGGAGCCTGGGGTGGGAATCCGTGCCCCGGGCTGTGTATGAGCATCCCGCGGGTGTCCGTGGGGCTGAGCCCCCGTCCCGCCGCCCCCCGCCCCGCACCTACCGGCGGCTGCGCGGCGCTCCCGGCTGCGGCTCCCGAGTGCGCCGGGAGGGAGAACCGCGATGGAACGGAGCGAACGGGGCTGAGGAGGATGAGGAGGAGCTGCCTCGGGGCGGGGGAGCGGCGGGAGGATGCGGGGGGGGAAGGGGGAGGCTGAGCGCATCCACCCCGAGCGGGGCCGGGCACCTGCCCGCACAGTGGGCGGGGGCTGGGGCTGAGCCCCCCGGGCAGCAGGAGCCGACAAAACCCCGCAGAGAGCCGGGAAAGCACCGGCCCTTCCTGTGCCTCGCGTTTCCCTTCCCTGCGGCGCTGGGGGCCCTCCGGGAAGGCGATGACCTCCCTCATCCCGGCCATCCCGAGTGCCCCGGGCAGTGGGGACGGGATCCTGCCCTCCCTATGGGTGTCCCTGTCCTCCCTATGGGTGTCCCTGCCCTCCCTATGGGATCCCTGCCCTCCCTATGGGTGTCCCTGCCCTCCCTATGGGTGTCCCTGCTCTCCCTATGGGTGTCCCTGCCCTCCCTATGGGTGTCCCTGCCCTCCCTATGGGTGTCCCTGCCCTCCCTATGGGTGTCCCTGCCCTCCCTATGGGTGTCCCTGCCCTCCCTATGGCTGTCCTGCCCTTCCCATGGGGTCCCTGTCCTCCCTATGGGATCCCTGCCCTCCCTATGTGTGTCCCTGTCCTCCCTATGAGTGTCCCTGCTCTCACTGTGGGTGTCCCTGCTCTCCCCATGGGGGTCCCTGCCCTGCCCAGGGGCAGCTGCCGAGAGGGGCCCGGGGCATCCACGGGGCTATGCCGGGCACGGCTGCGCTCCCGCTGGCACCGGGAGAGCTTGGCCTTAAAAGCCGAAGCGCTCCGGGAGCGCTGTCAGGAGGATAAAATGCAGCTCCGTGTCCCCAGGGATGGGCACTGGAGCCTGGCGGGGCTGCTGGCCCTGCCCTAAGGGCTGTGCTGGGACACTGGCCTGGCTGGGGACACTGGTGGGCTCGGGGGATACTGGAGGGGTGCCAGGGGTGGGCTCGGGGGATGCTCGGGGGATGCCAGGGATGGGCTCAGGGGATGCTCGGGGGATACTCGGGGAGTACCGGGGTGGGCTCAGGGGATGCTCGGGGGATACTCGGGGAGTACCGGGGTGGGCTCAGGGGATGCTCGGGGAGTACCGGGGTGGGCTCAGGGGATGCTCGGGGGATGCTCGGAGCTCACGGGGTGCCGGGGTGGGTTCGGGGGATACTCGGAGCTCACGGGGTGCCGGGGTGGGTGCAGGTTGGGGTGCGGCTGTTCGGGGTGCGAGGCCGCTGTCGCTGTCGTTGCCGCAGCACTAATGAAGCACTAATGAAGCACTAATTAAGCACTGACGAAGCCCGGGCGGTGATTTCAGCGCTTGGCCGGGCTCCACGAGCCCTTTGATGTGGTGATGTTTAGGCTGCGTTATCTAAAGCTCGCTCGGAATAAGCTTTTAGCGGCGGCTCACGTGGGGCAGCGTGTTTGGACAGGCATTCCGGGCTGGAAATGCCCGAGCCAGACGTTTGGATAAAACATTCCCGAGGTGACTGCGGTTCCCAGCGCCTGCTGGGGACAGCTCCAAACCCTCCCCACAGCGCAGGTGGATTCGGAGCTTGCCGGACATGTCAATATACATTTCCCCCCTCTTTTATTTTTAAGAATCCCGCCCAAGATTTCCTCTTGCTTTTTCAGAAAATAAAAAATAGGTATAGCCAAACATTCCTGAATCGAGCAGAAGAGCAGGCCTGGCTTTGCCTCAGGCTCTCCTGGACGAGAGGCATGGGGGTTGTGAGGAAGATTAGGAAATATTGCTCCATTTTCCCACTCAAGGGAGCCCCCCCTTGTTTGGGAGCTGCCTCTCCCCGGGCCCAGCCCTCCTGCCCGGCTGCCCTCGCCCCCTGGCTGTGGTTGGCACTCAGCAGCCCCGGTGCGGTGCTTTGCAGACGATTTCCTGCCAAATTTGTGTCCCCGTGCCTGTCCCAAAGGCTGATGGCCCCGGGATGGAGCCAAGAGCCAGAGCGACGCAGACACAGAGCAAACATGGACTTGGGCAGCGGGATCTGCGCCCGACACGAGGGAGAGGAGGCTTGGCCAAAACCCACACACCGACAGAGCTGCAGTGGCCCCGAGCCCTGCTCCGAGAGCCAGAGGGATGGGGACACTGCAGGGATGGGGACACTGCAGGGATGGGGACACTGCAGGGATGGGGACAATGCAGGGATGGGGACACTGCAGGGATGGGGGGACACTGCAGGGATGGGGACAATGCAGGGATGGGGGGACATTGCAGGGATGGGGACACTGCAGGGATGGGGACACTGCAGGGATGGGGGGACACTGCAGGGATGGGGACACTGCAGGGATGGGGACAATGCAGGGATGGGGGGACACTGCAGGGATGGGGACACAGTGGAAATGGGGAGCACTGCGGGGATGGGAGGCATTGTGGGGATTGGGTCAATACAGGGATGGAGTCACTGTAGGGATGGGGACACTGCAGGGATGGGGTCAATACAGGGTTG
Source organism: Acridotheres tristis (assembly GCA_037013685.1). Taxonomy (NCBI): domain Eukaryota; kingdom Metazoa; phylum Chordata; class Aves; order Passeriformes; family Sturnidae; genus Acridotheres; species Acridotheres tristis. The sequence continues at coordinate 942,305 of CM072900.1, read as the reverse complement.
GGGACACTGCAGGACTGGGGGCATTGTAGGTATAGGGTCTGTTCAGGGCTGGGGGCACTGCAGGTATGGGGTCAATGCAGGTATGGGGTCAATGCAGGTATGGGGTCAATACAGGTATGGGATCAATACAGGGATGGGGTCAATGCAGGTATGGGGTCAGTTCAGGTATGGGGTCAGTTCAGGGATGGGGTCAGTTCAGGTATGGGGTCAGTTCAGGTATGGGGTCAGTTCAGGGATGGGGTCAGTTCAGGGATGGGGTCCGTTCAGGGCTGGGGGCACCGCCTTGGCAGCAGCTCTGCCTCCCCCCTGCCCTCCCCAGTCCAGCCGTGCCCGGGCAGTGCCAGCAGCACCTGCAGAGGTGCCCGCGGTATTTCTCAGGCTCTGGAGATGAATTTGAAGGGTGGTCGCTGCTCCAGCTCCTCTCCTGCCCCTGCCTGTGGTGAGGAACCGCTCACCTCATTGCCTGCAGCGCCCAGCAGCCCCTGGCTCAGTCCCATCAGTGCCACTCCCCTCCCGGGCTGCTTCTCACGGTGAATAATTCACCGGGAGCCCCGAGGAAGCTGCAGGTGCTTCCCTGCAGTGCCCTGTGAGCCCCAGAGCCCCAGCCCCGCTGCCCTGGCAGCTCCTCATCCCCCAAACCACAGCAGAGACCACCCAAGCAAAACCTCCTGCACGTTTAGCGTGAGACCCACAGATCTGCCACTCCTGGGCTTTGGTTCCATCCCTCCTGAAGGGAAAATTCCTGGCAGAGCTCGTCGGGCACCGCTCAGCCCAGGAGCAGAGTGGAGATGCCCCTCCTGCCTCCTGCCAGCTCCGTGCCCCAGAGCGGGCACAGAAAAGGAAAACGCGGCTGTTCCTCACAGCACACACGTGGACGAGCCTGGCCAGCAGTTCAGGAAATTCAGGAACGTGCAGCAAACCCCGCGGGAAAGGACTGCAAAGCCCCCGGGAATCTGTGCCGGGGTGGGAAGTGCGGGATGCTGGAGAAGGCACTCACCTGAGCAGGTACAGGTGCGCAGGGCTGGGCAGCGCAGGCAGCCGGGAGGCAGCGCCCGGGGGTGGCCGGGGATGTGCTGAGGTCAGCCCGGTCCTCGCTCCCCCTCCCGGGGCCGGGCAGCTCCTGCCAGGATCGCACTCAGCACCCGCGGCTGCCCCAGGGGCCGGCAGGGTCCCGGAGCTGCGAACTGGCACCGGGAACGGGCCGGGACCAGGAGCGGAGCCGGGGCTGGCAGTGCCAATGCCAGGGCCAGTGCCAGGGCCAGTGCCAGGGCCAGTGCCAGTGCCAGGGCCGGCCGCGGCTCTGCACCCACATAGGACAAGGAAGTACGGATGGATAATCCTTCGCCTTGCTATTTTTTTCCTCTCATGTGATCTTGTTTTTGGACGGCTATTTTGGGGCTGGACTCCAGCCCAGGTGAAAGACAAGGATTGACTCCAGCCTCCCCCTTTCCCGGAGGCCTCCCAGGAGCTCTGCCTGCCCGCCCGCGGCTCGGGGACAAACCCTGCCACCACCTCCCACCCCTGCCCGCTGCCAGCCTCTCCCTGTCCTGCTGCAGAGCCTTTCCTGTCCCTTCCTGCCCTGGTGGCTGGTGGAGGATGATGGAAGCCGGCTCTGGTCACCCCTGCGTCCCACTGTCCCCCCTGCATCCCACTGTCACCTCTCCATCCCACTGTCACCTCCCCATCCCACTGTCACCTCTCCATCCCACTGTCACCCCTGCATCCCACTGTCACCCCTGCATCCCATTGTCACCCCTGCATCCCACTGTCACCCCTGCATCCCATTGTCACCCCTCCATCCCACTGTCACCCCTCCATCCCACTGTCACCTCTCCATCTCATTGTCACCTTTCCATCCCTCTGTTACCTTTCCATCCCTCTGTCACCTCTCCATCCCATTGTCACCTTTCCACCCCACTGTCACCTCTCCATCCCACTGTCACCTCCCCATCCCACTGTCACCCCTGCATCCCACTGTCACCTCTCCATCCCATTGTCACCTCCCCATCCCACTGTCACCTCTCTCTCCCCGTGTCCCCAGGGCTGGCCCCGGCCCCGACGCTGCAGAGTCGCGGTGTCCCGGCACCATTCTCCTCTTGGTGACCGTTTCCCCCCAGACCAGCCTGGCAGGAAGCTGCCGGGAGATAAATGCATTAAAAATACATTTAAAATATGCTCAGAGAGTGCAGCAGCCTTGGAATGAACCGCGGCGCTGCCATCAACCCCCTGATGCCACCAGGGCCGGGAGGAGAGGGACAGGAAGGGACGGGGGGGAGAGGGACAGGAGGGGACAGGGTAGGAGAGGGACGGGCAGGGATGTGAAAAATTCAGGTCCAAAAATCAGACGTCACTTATTTTTTTCAGCCTATTTCCAAGCCTTTATTTCAAAAAATCTATATATTAAATATATGACAAGTAGGTTAAATATGTAAAACCATTACATTGTATTATTTTTATTAAATACTTATTTAATCATTTTCTTATTCCCGCTTCCCATTAGCGAGTTTTATGTGAAATAAGGAATTGATGTCTGGCACTCACTAATTGATCTCTTTTTGGGGGAACTCTCACCAGGGCCGAAGCTTTCCTGGTGCAGCCTCTCCAAATTAAGGCGTTCACCGTAAAAAGGTGAATTTTGGTAACCAGGAACTCCCAGAAGCCACTTTTCCCTTCAACAAGCGTTGAAGAGGGAGGGAATCTTTCTAAAGGTAACCGAGGTTTTAATGAAGGGAAAGGTGGGAAAGCCGGAAAACCCCGCAGGAGAGGGAGGCGCAGGGAGGCTCCGGGGCCGCCAGAGGGCACCGCGGAACCGCAGCAGGCGCAGCTGGGCACAGCTGGATGGGGCGGGCACAGCTGGACGGGGCGGGCACAGCTGGATGGGGACGGGCACAGCTGGATGGGACGGGCACAGCTGGATGGGGCGGGCACAGCTGGACGGGGCGGGCACAGCTGGATGGGGACGGACACAGCTGGACGGGGCGGGCACAGCTGGATGGGACGGGCACAGCTGGACGGGGCGGGCACAGCTGGATGGGGCGGGCACAGCTGGACGGGGCGGGCACAGCTGGATGGGGACGGACACAGCTGGACGGGGCGGGCACAGCTGGACGGGGCGGGCACAGCTGGATGGGGCGGGCACAGCTGGACGGGGCGGGCACAGCTGGACGGGGCGGGCACAGCTGGATGGGGACGGACACAGCTGGACGGGGCGGGCACAGCTGGATGGGGCGGGCACAGCTGGATGGGGACGGGCACAGGGTAAAGGGGGAGCAATGGCCCTGCCAGGGGGCACATCTGGACGCGGGGCTGCAGCACATCTGGCAGCCATAGGGCACCTGAGCCCCGTGCAGGTGAGGGTGCAGCGCCCACAGCTGGAGCACATCTGGGTGGCAGCAGAGCTGGCTGCTCTGTCCCTGTGCACAGCTGGTGTCACACCCAGTGAACATCTGGTGGCCCAGGGTACCTCTGGAGCCCCTGCAGCTGGCCCAGGCGTGGGTTCTGCCCCTGCAGGAGCACGGGTGGGGTCGGGGCTCTGTCCCTGGGAGCCAGGCAGGGGCCTGGGCCTCATGAAATCCTCTTGCCCTCCCTGATCTCTGCCAGAGCCTGTCACTGGCCTGGCACACACAGGGCAGCGATTCTGTTTGTCTTTGCTGTGCTCTCGAACGTGACTCTCAGTCCTGGCTCCTTCTCCAGGATCCCTTTGGTGTTTCCCAGTCCCTGTTTCCCAGGAGGGAGCAGCCCCTCCTGAGGAATGACTCCAGCCTTTGTATTTTTACGTTATTAAATGCCCTGAGCCCCTGAGCCCAGGGCTGTTTACTCGGCTGGGCATTAGCTCAGAGTCAGGAGCTGCTCCCAAAGGGCTCTCCTGGATACCCTGACCAAACGAGGCCACTTCTCTAATTCCATTCCAGGGAAAACAGACATCTCCTGATTCATTTAATATGTGCCATGTTGCATTTAGATATGTAACAGAAGCCCCATTACCTTAAAAAGTCCTGCTGTTATCAACTACTGACTTAATTACAGTTTTATCTAAAAATAGATCAAGTTAGCGTGACAGAATCCATTTGTCCTCCTCCCCTTGTCCCAGTGATGTTTCCTCCCTGCAGTTCCTGCTCCAGCATGACCAGCATCAATTCACACAGCCTTTCCCAAGAGCTGCTGAGACCCCACGAGCTTGTTTGCTATTCCCTCATCACAGTCTTCCAAAATTTCCAAATGCAGATTCATGGAATGGTTTGGATGGGAAGAAACCTTAAAGCCCAACTTGTTCCAGCCCCTGCCATGGCAGGGACACCTCCCACTGTCCCAGGTGCTCCAACCCCAATGTCCAGCCTGGCCTTGGGCACTGCCAGGGATCCAGGGGCAGCCACAGCTGCTCTGGGCACCCCGTGCCACTTACATATAAATACAAATATACAAAAATATATATACATATATAAATATCTAAACACAAGAGAGCCCAGGAGGCTGCTCAGGCTCAGGTTATCCAGCTCTGGCTGCTTTTCACCTTTGTGCCTTTGGGAGCTGCTGCCAGCCAGGCAATTCCTGTGGGCAGGATGTTCTGCATCACCCACTGCTCCTTTGCCATCGCTGCTGTCATTGCCAGCTCCCACCCAAGGTGAGGCCTGGAGCCAGGCTCTGCTCAGCAGCATCACTTTCCTCTTTCCTCTGATTGTTGTGTGCTTCCCACAGCTTTTGTAGCTGCCCCAGTTCCCTGGAAGCCAAGCCAAGGCAGCTTTCTTCCCACTTGGGAGGAAAAGGCTCTGAGCAGTGTCTGCCATCAGCACTGGTGGCTCTGAAGGAAAGGTGGCAAAGTCCCATCTCGGGGCTGTCCCAGCTGCTCCCTGGGCTGTGCTGGGCACTCTCTGCCTTTCATTTTATTTCCCATGTGCTTGATAACAGACACAGGCTTTTGTCTCCTCCTTTTGGCCCCAGCAGGACGAGGCTCTGGCACTGCTGGCAGGAGCTGCAGGATGGATGATTTGGAGGATCTCAGCTCTCCCTGTGTGCCACTGCTGGATCTTTCTTTGCCTCGAAGGTTTCTGCTGCCTGGCTGGGTGAGGGAGGGCAGCCCAGGACCTCACTCAGGAAAGGCAGCTCTGCTCATTGCAGCACTGGATTTTGTGACCTGAACCCATGAGAAGAACAGAACTGGGGCCACTGTGTCTTAGGGCTGCTCCAGGAGATATCTCACTGCCCAAAATCTCCAAGAATTCCTGGTTTTGTCTTTGTCAGCCCAGCTAGTTGTGCAAACAGCGTCAAGCCAGGGCTGGACACACAAAGCAAGGTCGGTTATGGGCAGTTCTCCTGGAACAGAGGCACTTGGAGCCGGCACAAAGGAATCTCTGTCTCTCCCCTGCACTGGCATCCTGGCAATTAACCCGGAAAATTGCAGCTTGGCCTTGTCCTGGCCTGAGTGTGGGGCTGTGCAGGGCAGGGGTCTGGCTGGGAGAGGGACAGGGAGAGGTCAGAGTCCAACTGGAAAGTGCCAAATGAATGGGAAACTCTCCTGCTTCCAGAAAAAAGTGAGGGAAATCATTTGGGTGTCTACATTGAGCTGGGTTTAAGAGATGAGCATCCAAAAGCCAGGAAATTTAGGAGTCACTTAATCAGAGCATCATGGAAGAGGCTGAGCTGGAAGGGACCCATGAGGATCCTCGAGTCCAGCCCCTGGCCCTGCACAGAACATTCCCACAAATCACACCACGGCTCAAACGTGGGCAAACTGACACAAACACTGAGCTGGTGCCACCCCCACGGCACCCACGGCACCCACGGCACCCTGCAGGGGACACGGGAGTGCCAGGCACAAAGCCAGCCCTGCCCTGCCAAACACAGCACCCTGGCAGTGCTGCTGAGACAGACAGGCTGTGACAGCCTGCTCGAGTGTGTCACAGCACTGCCACCATTATAAACATCTAATTGGGTGCCCAGGCTGATGTATGTGCAGGGGAAGTACTCCTGAGTAATTAAAAAATATTCTGTGTTTGGTTTGCCACTGCACTTCCCACAGAGAAAGTAAGTGAGGGATGAAGCCAATTGAAAAGTGATTTTTAAAATGTTGTGGTTGTTATTTTCACTTTTTTTTTTGTTTAATTTTTTGCTATGTAAAAAACCTCCCTGCAGCTGATAAAGGCACAAGGAGTGAGAGAATTAAAGGTACAAAAAGGAAGATAATTAGGAGAGTGTAAATCATGCTTAAAGGGTATTTTAGAAACTGCAGTTCACCCAAGTCCAGCTCACTAAGAAGCAAATATTTAATTGTACAGTAAATAACATATTTTTATGGTTCCAAACCAAATCTCAGAAGCCACATGAATATAAACAGGCGTGAGATCAGCTCAGCCCTCGGCTCTCCTGCATCTGCCAAGGGATGGGGACAGCAAAGGGACAAGAACAGGGGGAATGAATAGGACCAGACTGTTAACTGGGAATTGGGATTGGTGTTTGGGGACAGCAAAGGGACAAGAACAGGGGGGAATGAACGGGACCAGACTGTTAACTGGGAATTGGGATTGGTGTTTGGGGACAGCAAAGGGACAAGAACAGGGGGAATGAATAGGACCAGAGTGTTAACTGGGAATTGGGATTGGTGTTTGGGGACAGCTTTGCAGGGAAAGGGAGCACTGGGAAGCAGCCTTGGAGAGGACATGGACAGGGTGGCACAGGGACACACGGGCAGACTGGTGCAGGGACACACGGACAGGGTGGCACAGAGACACACGGACACACGGAGAGGGTGGCACATGGACAGACAGGCTGGCACAGGGACACACGGACAGGCTGGCACACGGACACACGGACAGGTTGGCACAGAGACACACGGACAGGGTGGCACATGGACAGACAGGCTGGCACAGGGACACACGGACAGGCTGGCACAGGGACACACGGACAGGTTGGCACAGAGACACACGGACAGGTTGGCACAGGGACACACGGACAGACTGGCACAGGGACACACGGACAGGCTGGCAGACACACGGACAGGTTGGCACAGGGGCACACGGACAGAGTGGCACAGGGACACACGGACAGGCTGGCAGACACACGGACAGGTTGGCACAGGGACACACGGACAGGCTGGCACACGGACACACGGACAGGTTGGCACAGAGACACACGGACAGGTTGGCACAGGGACAGGGTGGCACAGGGACACACGGACAGGGTGGCACAGGGACACACGGACAGACTGGCACAGGGACACACGGACAGGGTGGCACAGGGACACACGGACAGGGTGGCACAGGGACACACGGACAGACTGGCACAGGGACACACGGACAGGTTGGCACAGGGACACACGGACAGACTGGCACAGGCACACAGACAGACTGGCACAGAGACACACGGACAGGTTGGCACAGGGACAGGGTGGCACAGGGACACACGGACAGGTTGGCACAGGGACACACGGACAGGCTGGCATAGCTCCCTGCGGGGCAGCTCCTCCTCCTCTTTCTCGTAATCATTAACTTAAAAAAATACAAATGTGTTTTCTGGTTTTTCTTCCCTTTTCCCGTAAATCAGCCTCTCTGTTCCTGCCCTTCCAGCTCCTCCAGGGCTGGCTCAGCCCTCCCGTGATGTCCCTTCCAGGGATGTCCCTTCCAGGGATGTCCCCACTGCACCCAGCCCTTGGGGACCCTCTTGCTGTGCCACCATTCCCTGTCTCCCTCTGGCAGCTCAGAGCAGGGGACAAACGATGTGCAGAGCCAAGGACAGGCAGAGACACACGGGCACAGAGCACGGTGACACCAGGGGGGTGCGGTGACATTGGGGGGGTGCAGTGGCATTAAGGGGGTGCAGTGACACTGGGGGGCTGCAGGCTCAGGCAGGGGAACCAGGACTGGCTCCTGAACCTCAGCCCCAGGAGCAAACCCTTTGTCTGGGCTTCCGGGCACGGCTGGGATAGTTTGTGGGGATTTCCACAGGAATTTCGAGAAGCTGTTTGAAGATATTTTTATGCAGGAAAGGCAGTGGCCTTGCCTAATTATGAGAATTAAAAGGATTTGCACTAAAGCCAGCCAGTAGGGAGTTGCTGTAAAGTGGCCCGTGTGTAGGGCTGGTCTCTGAGGGCTGGGGAGAGGAAAATCTCCATCCAGATTCCAGGAGCAGAGACAAAAAAAAAAAAGAGGGAACACTGAGGGCTGGGGAGAGGAAAATCTCCATCCAGATTCCAGGAGCAGAGACAAAAAAAAAAAAAAAAAGAGGGAACACTGAGGGCTGGGGCTGCTGAGCAGCACCAGGAGGAAATTACTATTTACACAGGGAGAGGCAGAGCTTACAGCCTCGCGTGGGTCGAACCAGGGCTAATGCACAGCAGACATCTCTGGAGCCCCTCCAGAAAGGAAACTAGAGTTTGGTTTGGGAACTTCTGGTTCTAATTCCTGGAAACACAGCTTCAGCTCAATTTCACAGCGGTTTGTGACATTTTTCCAGTGGTTATACAAATTTTGGGGAAACATTCCTCTCCTTGGAATTGTCTTGTGATAACAGAACCCCCCCGAAGTGCTGGAGGTTTCGGATGGCTTCACACCCCCGGAGTGGATCCTGCCTCCTTGGGCACAGGAATCCTCAGGGATGGGCTGGCCTTGAAACTTTTCACGGTGCAGGTGCTGAGAACAGAGCACAGAGAAGCTGTGGCTGCCCCTGGACCCCTGGAAGTGTCCAGGGTGAGGCTGGACAGGGCTTGGAGCAGTCTGGGATAGAGTAAAGTGTCCCTGCCCATGGTGGAGGGTTGGAATGAGATATTCCTGAATCTTTTTTGTGTCTCTGAGTTTCCAGGTGCTCTCTGGGAGGGAAGGGCTCCCTCCCTCTCACAGTTGCAGGGTGTCAGTGCTGATGGCATCCAGCGTGGGGTGGGCTATAAATGCCTGCTCTGGCCACCTCCAGCTTTTGGGGGAGCTTTGCAGAGCTCCTGGCTGTGCTGGGGCCCTCCCTGGGGGCATTGGGACCCTCCCTGGGGGCACTGGGACCCTCCCTGGGGCCACTGGGACCCTCCCTGGGGGCACTGGGACCCCCGTGCAGCTCCTGTGAGGCCAAAGGCAGGGGATGGGGTGCACTGGGGGGGACCTGTGGGTGTCTGATGCAGGTGGTGGCCAAACCTTCCCTGGGTCTGGGTTTGGTGCAGGTGACACCTCTGGGTGCTGCCTGCTGCTGTTCCAGCTGAGGTTTGTGGGCCAGGGTGAGACTCTCTTGCACCCCCAGCTCCTTGGGGTGCTGCTCCTCTGCCTGGTGCCCCCTGTCCTCCCTGTGTCACACCTGTGCAGGTGTTCATCCACGGAGCATTACAAGAGCAAAGCTCCCGTGTAGAACATGGAGAGAGGCTGATCTTTTATGTTTGGAGAGGAAAGGAGTGGCAGCTGCTTGAGGGGATTTTGTATTTCTCCCAAAAAGGAGAGTAAGAATAAGCAGACTGTTCAGCCTTTCCTGACAATGAAACTTTGTCATCTTTATAATTAACTCTGTTATTTAAATATTTCTTCCATGGATATCACTGACGATTTCATAGCCCCGGGTTCCTTTACTATTCCATTTCAGCTTCCTGCACTGCAGTGACTCCCAGGGGTGTGACTAATTTCACTTTTCCATTTAATTGAGAGCTTGTTTCTGATTTTATGTGTTTAACTGTAGCTTGGCCAGCTGCTCGATGCCTTGTCACCTGTCAGGCCTTATCTTTTCCTCCCAGGGAATTTAGGGAACCTCTATGACCATGTTTTTCAAAAACATTTCCATCACGTGTTTTGGGTTTTCCCTGTTGTGTGTTCACCTCCCCCCTTAAGGAATTCACCCGAAAAATCCCGAGCTTGAAATTCTTCTTGCTCTTCTTGTATCACTTTTGGTTTTCTGTCAGCAAGGACTTCCCAGAGGGCCTGGTGGGGATGTTTCCTTTGCCACTTCTCTGGATTCCTTTCTTCCTTGCTTGCTAAATATCCAGCACCCTGCTCTGCAGAGCCCTTGTGCCAGTGATGCCTGGATGGAAGAGGACCAGTGAAACTTTACACAGTGAAAAATCAGGGATGAAGGGAATGATGATGCTGGAAGCCCACCCTCCTCTCAGGATGAGATGTGACCTGGAGCACAGGCAAGGGGACAGTGATCTTCAGCACCACTGGCTTTGCCTGGAAGGTGATTAAATACACAAATGTGTGTGAAAACAGTGGAGCTGTGGCTGCCCCGTCCCTGGAAGTGTTCAAGGACAGCACTGGCAGCAATCTGCTCCTGTGGGAGTTGTCCCTGCCATGGTTGGAGCTGGATGATTTGGAAGGTCTCAGGCTGATCTGTGAAGTTCCTGTATCATGTTCAATGTGCTAAATGCCTGCAGACATGCCAGCTCCCTGACCCAGCCACGTCCCAGCCTCATCTTTGTGCTGGAGCACTCTCACATCTCCAGGAGCTGTGACCTTGCAGCCACTGCCTTCCTGGTGTGTGACACAGCCTGGCTGGTGCTGCCCCAGCAGTGATAATGCAGAGCTTTGTTCTGTCCCACATGTGTGCACAGCCCTGGTAACATTTACAGTGGGAATGCTGCTCCCAAGGGACACAGAGAAGGGTCATTGTGGCTCCAGTCAAACGGGGATTTGTGGTGCCAGGAAACTCGGCCTCTGCAATCCCCCACTGAGGCATTACTCTTTAAAAATAATGTCTCTGATCTGTGAGTTATTCTATGTGCCATTCCTGGCCAGAGCAGGGTGAGCACAGACCCCAGCATGGCAATTCCAAAAGCTGCTTCAACATAAGGCTCTCAGGGTGCCTTTGATCACTCCATCAATACCACCACTGAATTCTGGGGACACAAAGCAGACATTGAGAGTAGAAGCCAGGCTCCAGCACCCTGAGGATCATCCTGGAAACAAAAGTCAAGCTTGACATCAGGCTAGGAAAAGCCAGAGGGGTTTGTGAGTGTCCCTGTGCTCTGAGGAGGATCCTGGTTTGGGCAGGGTTGGGCTCACACATTTGGACAGGAGGAGGGAGGTTTGCAGCTGGACAGGTGTTGGAGCAGAGTTTAAATCTTAATGAAGTAGTAAAAACGTAAGTAAGCTGCCTCTGAAATTGGGGAAGGGGAAGACAAGCAGCACTCTGGGGAATTGTGCCAAAAATCGACAAAGTTGGGCAAAATGCCACCAGTGCAGTGTGACAGGACCAGCCCAGCAAAGCTGAGGGCAGCTCAGGGGTCAGGGGCACACACAGCTGAAGAGTGCTGAGAAGTTTTCTTCTATTTTTAACAAGGAATCAAAGGAGCCAAACCTTCCCCACGGGCTAAAAGCACAAGCACCAGGATCCTCTCTGAAGCCTGAGCAGCGTCCTTGTGCTCCCTGCACAGGGAGCTGGAGATTCCTGCTCTATCTGCTCTGACACCTGCCAGGGAGATGAAAGGGAAGGGGATGAAAGGTCTCCTCCTCCGGAGACAGCTTGCCTGGGATGTCCTGGACCCTCCTGCTCTCCTTGGTGCTCCCAGCTCAGACGTGCCAGGCTTGGCAGAGGCAGCACTGCCAGCACCTGGGCATGTCCGGGCGGCTGTGAGCGTGGCAGAGCACGAGCAGGAGGTGAAGCCAATTAGTTAAAATTGATGAGAGGCTCATCAGCCGTGGTTACAGCACCGTGCTCGGTGCAGGGAGAGGAACTCATGGCCCAAGGCATGAGCAGGGGTTTAGGGACAGGATTCAGGGAAGGAGCAGGATGTGGAGATGGTTGTGGCACCACAGGCTGACTAACAGGAGATGGCACCGATATTTCCGTTCAGCGGGAAACCAGCTCCAAATCTGCGGAGTCTGGGCAGACTTGGCAGCACAGCTAAGGATGAGTACTGAAAAAAATCACGGGAGGTTAATGAGAGTGAGCTGGGAGCTGAAGAGGGTTTGGGAGCAGAGACCCCAGCCCGGTTTGCTTTTGATTTTGGGGGATCCGTCCCCCTGCCCAGGCTCAGCTGTGTCACTGCTGCTCCCGTCTCCTGTCTCGTCTCGCCCACCCCTACAAATGTGCCTGAGGGCCGGGAGGAGTGACTGCAAGGAGAAAAGTGAGCTGTAGAAAGGGAAAAAAGGAATTGAGTAGGTGGAAATGCATGTGTGACTGTGAGAGGTGCAACGCAGTGAGGAAAAGTACTGTTCCACTCTAAAATATAAATATCTAACATCATGTTCTGGGGGAAGCTCGTGAGTGCTCGGTGGAGGGAGCACTGTCACGCTGAAGGTGTCGCCGAGGCTTGCTGCAGTCACATGGAGAAGTATGAAACAGGAATAAAGCCACAGCACAATTCTAGAATAGCACGGGAGAAGGGGAAACCCTTGGTGTCTGCCCTAGAGTTGTGTTCACGGCCAATGGAAGGATCAAGGATCAAATCTCCTGGAGGGCTGTCAGTACAACGAGCCAATACATTCCCTTTGGTTTACAACAGGGAGCTCAAGGGGTTTCATCATGAGGGTCTAATGCATTATCTGGAACAGGCTCGTTTTATTTTTGCCATATACAATGCCTTGTCTGTGTCTAGCCCCATAAAGAGAGTCCTGGGAGCAGGGAAGATGTGAGTGTGATATTCAGCCACATAATAACTAGACCTTGAACGTTGCTGCCTGAGGGCAACTCCGAGGAACCTCTGGTACAGCTCCTGCATTCTGGCACTCAGGGATGCCTGCTGCTGTCCCCTGGGCTTTAATAAAATGCATTAGTGCCCAAGCCTCTGGTGCTGTGAGACCCGGAGCAGTGGGTGGGTTTCCACCATCCCTCCCTCTTGTACCTCATTTCTGATTTTCACAGCGCTGGGAATGCTGCTGGGGCAGCTGTTGGAGGGAGGCTCCACGATCCCCGAGGCAGGGCAGTGATGGGATGAGGGGTTTAGGTCCCCAGTGAGGCTCGGGGTCCCTGTGAGGTTGCTGAGCCTCTCAGAGCTGTGAGATGCCCAGGTAGCTGATGTGGGGGGACAGAGCTGTCGTGTGGGGACGGGGCTGGCTCCTCACCTCCCGCTCCTGCTGTCACTCCAGCTTTCCCTAATTGCTGAACTCAACTGGCAGGAAGCTTTCCTGGAGGAGAAGGGGCTCCTTCTGCCGTGTTAGTAATGGATGTGTCACGGGCACCCAGTGACAAGTGCAGTGAGGATGGGCAGCGATGTGGAGGTGGGAAGGTGCTGTGCTCAGACGAGGGAGCTGAGCCAGCTGAAAGCTCACTCTGGGGAGAATTGTTGTTTTTCAGACAAACCGGTTAAATCCAGCTGGTTGTGTGACCCACCCAGAGATAAGGCTGGTGGCCAGGGAGGGCTGGGGCTGATCTGAGCTGGTGCTGGTGCAGTCAGAGAATCCCAGACTGGTTTGTGCTGGAAAGAGCCTCAAAGATCACCCAGTTCCAACTCCCTGTCATGGCAGGGACATCTTCCACTCCAAACCCCAGTGTCCAGCCTGGCCTTGGGCACTGCCAGGGATCCAGGGGCAGCCACGGCTGCTCTGGGCACCCTGTGCCAGCCCTGCCCACCCTCCCAGGGAGGGATTCTTCCCAATATCCCATCCATCCCTGCCCTCTGGCACTGTCCCTCTTCCTTCTGCTTGGCTGTGGCAGCTCCTACCCCTGCACCAGCAGTTATTCGATCCAGAGTCACCTCATCTAGGTAGAAACTGCTCTTTTAAAATTTTTATTTTAATGCTGGAGTAGTTTTCTGCAGATGTTCCCTGAGTGAGTGAGCTGTGGGATGTGGCTTGGTGAGCGAGGGAGAATGTGCTAATGTGTGGTCAAGGGGTGGGAGTGTGGGATTAGGGCAGCCACAGCTTTCCTCTGCGGGTAGGATGTGTGGGCACAGCCCTGCAGAGGCTCCTGGAGGGGGAGGACTCCTGTGGCCAGCGGGACGAGCTCTCAGTGGCCAGTGCTGCTGGATCCCTGCACGGTGTCCAGCTGACCTGGCTCACTGGGGGTGACACAACCCAGCTGCTTAAAACAATAAATCGAAGCAGGCAAATATGGCAGGGATTACAGAGGGATGCAAGCTGTTGTTACCCACAGGCAGGAGGATGTGGAAGTCTGTTTGCTTATTTTTCCCTTTGGTGATAAATGTTCTCAGGAATGTGATGGGATTCTTGGGGTGCAGGGCTCGATGATTGCTGTTGGTGTCTCCCAACCCAGGATATTCTGTGATATTCTTTTGCAGTTTGGATGCACAATGCTAGAAAAGTGGGGCTGGAAGATGTCCATGGCTGGTCCTGCCCGGTCCTGCTGCCCTGCTCTGCTCCCACATTTGGAGCTCAAACACAACGAGTGTGTCCTGATGAGTGAAGCCAGAAAAAGGGGAGAAGATTCCTCACTGCCTGCCTGAGGCCCAGTGGTATATGTGGTGTTTCATGTGTGGCAGAGCTTTGTGTGGCCTCGTTCTGTCCTCATCAGAAAATGACAGTCTGAGCATCATCATTTTCTGTGAGTCTGGAAAAGTGCTGAAAAAAAATTCAATTTCGAGCCCCAGATATTCACATCCTCTAAGGCAGTGTCCTATAAATCTAGTTATAGGTTCTTCTCTATTAGTGCTGGAACACTTTTTAAATACGAGTAATGGTGATGGAGAAGGATAAGACCAAAATAGTGCTCCTGTGGCTTTGTGCAGGGGAGAATTAGGGAGCATAATCCAAATAATAACATCTCATGCTTTTATGGGGCTGTGTGCATATGGCATAAATGACAGCTCATTAAACTTTATATCCTGCCTACTAGATAAGCATGTAATTAGTATTACATCCTTTTTTTATAATTAGGAGGCCTCATCCAAAAAAATGTGGCTCACAAACCATATTTGAAGGCGGTGACTCAGCCCGAATTAGGCTGTGGCATGAGGATGGAGAGAATCGTGCTTTAGAGGATTAAAAAAAAAACAGAGACAAAAGGTTGAGCTGGTGTCAGGTTGCTGTGCCCACACCCACCCGCTGGAAAAGGCAGGTGGATGAACTTTTGAACATCAGGGGTGGGCTGGAGCCCGAGCTCAGGCCAGGACCGAGGTTGGCCCCGGTGGCCCCGCCGGCCCCGGTGGCGTTTCACGGCTGAGCTGCCAGGAATGCTCGGTGGGAGCGGGGGGGAATCGGCGAATTCCAGCCCGGGGATTATCCGCCCGTGCGGCTCTTTGTGACAGGCCGGGGGAGAGCTCACGGTCCGTGCGTGTCCCAGCTGGAGGGGGGGAGCTCGGGGCGCTCGGCTCTCCACTCGGTGCCGGTGTTTAAGCTCCGTGCGGTGTGTCCCGTTTTCCTGGCCATCAGTTGTCACCGTGCAGCCGATGGCAGCCAGCCGGACCCGGCAGGAGGAGCAGCTGGCTGCAGATCGAGGGAAGGAGGTGCCGAGCCAGCTGCTGCGCTCCGGCCAAATTCCTGGCGTGCTCCTGAAGGAAGCGGGCTGCGGGATGAAGCCACCGGGGATGTGTGCGCGGCGACAGCCATCGTCTGGGGAGAGAAGTGACGGCATCCATCATCTCCGGAGGGAAACGGTGACAGCCATCGTCCGTGGGACGATGCTTTTTTGGGGACACAGCGCTGGGACAGGGCCCCACAGCTCCTCCCTGGTGCCGCAGCCGCTCCGTATCCAGCCCTTCCAGGAGATTACGGCTTTATTCTCTCAGATCACATCACTAAGCCCGGGCAATAATCTCCCGCACAGATGTGCGACGGGAGCACAAACGTGCGAGCCGCCACCCGGCCGGGCGCGGGACGCGGGGCGGGCCGGAGCGGCGCTCCCGCAGGCCGGGCGGGGGTTTCCCCGCGCAGGGGCAGGGGCAGGGCAGGAGCGGACCGGATGGCAGGAGCGGGGCAGGGTCGCTGTGAGCGGGGCAGGGTCGCTGTGAGCGGGGCAGGACCGGGCCGGTGCCGCCGCCGCTGCGGAGCCGCCTCTGCCCCGGGCGCGGCCGGCCCAGGTGCGGGAGGCGCGGGGAGGGCACGGCCCCGCCCCACCCCCGCAGCTGATTGGCCGAGAGGGCGGAGGGGGCGGGGCCAAGCGGCAGCGGCGCGCTCCCATTGGCTGGCGGCGGGGGGGCGCGGCCCGGCTGCGGCGCGGGCGGACCCGGCGCGGGCGGCGGCCCCAAAGCGGCGGCCCCGGCTCCGCCCCCGCCCGGCGCCGCTCCCGCCGCTCCGCCCGGCCCCGCTCCGCCCGGCCCCGCTCCCGGCTCGGCTCGGCTCGGCCTGGCCCGGCACCGCGCTCCCGCCGCCCGCCCGCACCGGCGGCTGCGCGCCTCGCCCTAAAAGCCCTTCCGCTTTGCGTTTTCTCCGGGTTTTTGCGTGCTTGCCCCCGCCGTGCCCGGCAGCATGGGGCTGCCGGCGCTGGAGTTCAGCGAGTGCTGCCTGGATAGCCCGCAGTTCCGGGAGAGGCTGCGTTCCCACGAGGCTGAGCTGGACAAGACCAACAAGTTCATCAAGGAGCTCATCAAGGACGGGAAGTCGCTCGTCGCCGCCCTCAAGAGTAAGTGCGGGGCTGGGGGCGGCCCTGCGGGACCCCGCGACCCCCGCCCGGCCCCGTTCGTACCCGCCCCGCGCTGCCCCCGCGGCGGCGGCTCCTCCACCCGGCACCACCTGAGCCCAGCCCGGTCCCCGCTGCGTGCCGTGCTGTGCCTGGGCCGTGGGGATGTGCCTGGTACTGGTGCTGGTCCGGCAGGATGTGCCTGGCCCTGGTCCATGGGGACACGTGTGCTCCCGGTTCTGGACCATCAGCACAGCCTGCGCTGTCCCCGGTCCATCTGGACACGTGCGGTCCATCAGGGTGGGTCCAGCGGGATGTGCAGGCTCCCCGTGCGGGTCCATGCGTGGCCGTGGTCCGTTGGGACGTGTGTGATTCTGGTCCCGGTGCATCACGTCCCGGTCCTCGGGGGTCGCATCCTTTGGGAGCGGTTTTCTGGGGTGATGGGTTGGTGCCTCGCCCCCCAGCCCCCCGCCTCCGGCTGTCCTCTCTCCCCTCTGTGCTCAGGGAAGGGATGCTCGGAGCCCCCAGTGTGGCTGTGTCCCCCCCAGGGCTCTCCTCTCTGTCTCCATGGAGGTAGCTTGGGAAGCTGCAAACCGGCGAGGAGGGGTCTGGGTGGGAGGAGGATGCAGCGACGCAGGCTCCGGGGCTGGGGACACCCTCACCTGTGGCTGGCAGTGTCCCGGTCCTCCCTATTGCCCAGGCTGGGCTGGCTCCTGTCCCCACGGCCGGGGTTGGGGACACCTCTGCATGGCTGTGCCCTCGGGGTGCTGTGCTGGGTGAGCTGCTCCCCAAGCTGTGGCTCTGTTTCTGCTCTTCCCTCGTGGGGTCATTTGGGTTTTTTCTATTTTTAAGTTTCTTTGGCCCAAATCACCCATCCGGGGGGGGTGCGTGTACCCAGCACGTGTGGTCACCCGTCTGTGCCGTGGGGTGACAGGGGCACATCACAAACACAGCCCCTGCAGCGTCACCTGCCAGGAGCCACCCTGGCCAGGGTCACTGTGGGGGCTGTGGGACAGCGAGGTCACCCCGGGGTGCACAGGCAGGTGATGCTCTGTCCATTCCCAGCAGGGCTCATTCCTGCTCCCTCCCCTGCTCATCTCACACCGAGCCCCATGGCTGTAGTTCCTCTGTGCTGAAGTAACAGCTGGTAACATCTGGCTTACAGGGACTCCCATTGTACCAACTCTTGGCATTTGGGGTTAAAAGAATCTCAAAGCCGACAGCTGTGGGTGCATTTATGGTTCTGCAGGTCTGAGCTGTGTCCTGCTGGGGAGTGTTTGCTGAAGGCAGCAGTGCCTGGCCCTGCCTGTAGCATTCATTTTATCCCAAAACAAATCCTACAGCCGTGTTCATCACAGAAGATACCTGTTGGGAGTGAGCTGCTGAGTCCAGAGGTGTCTCTGGCCTTAGTCAGTGAGCTCGTAGCAGGTGCTGGCTGAGGTGTCCAGCTGTGCTCTCGCCCTGGGCACGCTGTGTGCAGGAATTTTGGGGTGTGCTGTGAGCCCCTGTGGGCTCCTGTCCCCCAGGCCATGGCCATGGCTGTGCTGCAGCGGGCAGGAAGAACGCTCGCTGGCCTCTGGAGATAAGGATGTTTTTATGGCTGAATTGTTTTGTAGCTTCTATTGAATGTGTTCCTGGATTAGCCCTTAATTCCTGCACAGGGCTGGGGGGGAGTTCCAGCAGTGCCCAGGCTGCAGGGACAGGAATAACGCTGATTCTGCTGGAGAGTAAATCAGTGCCCAGGCACTGCTGCCACCTCCCCGGCTCGTGTGGCACTGGGGTGGTCCCCAGGGCACTCTGGAGGAGGGTTTGGGGCATGTGGAGGCTGGGAAGGGGTGTCCCCTCCCTGCTCAGCCCTCTGTGCATCCTTCTCCTGCTATAGGAGTGACCTCAGAGATTGTGCAGCTGCTCCAATGCCTCTGACTGATCCAGAGCCCTGGTGCTGGATGGGATCTGACCCAGCTCTTCCCACGTGTGTCACCCCCAGTGTGTGACAGGTCCAAGGTCTGGTGTCTCACAGACCATTCCAGGGTCCAGCAGCAGGGATGGAGATGCTCCAGGGGTGAGGAGCTGCTGTTTCTGGCTGTTGTATCTGTGTCACTGCTGCAGGGGCTGGGATGTCACCCCTGTGAGCCCCCGTGGTGTCTGGGGGCCATTCCTGACTCTGACCAGGTGCTTGCTTTTCTTAGCCAGTTTTATTTTGAAGTGTTGTTTCCAAGTGGTTTTGGTTTGTGTCCCCATGGCTGGGCACGGTGGCCTTATCTCACTGTCATTGTGTCCAGGCTGCTCCTCAGCTGTTGTGACAGTGGCTGGGGAGCTGGGCAGGCCTGGGGACAGCAGAGCCCTGGCTCAGGACATGCCCAGGGTGTCCGTGCAGTGTGACAGCCTGCAGAGTTACGTGAGGTCTTGACAACATCCTCTCTCCTTTTCCTTCCTCTTGCCTCTTCTGCTGAACGTTTCACATCCTCTTTGTGTGAAGGCAGGCGAGGGGAGAACGTGTAACTGTGTGCTTGGACTGGGCAGTGGAGGGGAGGAGGATGAAGAGGGAGGAAGAGCAGAGCTGGAGCAGCAGCACCAGCATGCAGGGGTGGTGAGGTGGAGTAAGGACAGGTAACAAAGTCCCTGCCAGGGTTTGGTGAAGGGGCTGCTCTGCCCTGCTTCTGCTCTCAGTGTAGGTACAGAGAGAAATAGGAATGATTCACAGCTCTGTCTCCTTCCCTTAGAAGCAAGAATAAATTCAGAAGGTTTAAAATTATCCTCATTTGCTGAAGGGCTGATCTTGCTAAATATCCTCAGATGCCAAGGGCATCTCTGGAGTGTGTGTGTCTGTGTGTACAGAAATGCTGTTGGATCTTTTTCCCCCAGTGAGTTTCTGTGCCTGTTTCCATTGTCTCCCTTTGCTGCTTGGCTGGTATTCAGTGACCTGGTTTTCAGCAAAACGTGTCCCTCTTCCTCCCTGATCCACCATCCATAAATTATTCAGAAAGTTTTGCAGATGCAGAGACTTCCAAGTGTGACATAAATAATGAACTCGAAGCCTGGGTGCCGTGGAACTCGTTCTCCAGCACAGGAGCTGTGGTGACCATCAGGACCAAGGATGCTGAAGGATTTCATCCCTTTGCATGTCCCTGTGCCTGTGCCAGGGCCAGGCAGGGAGCCAGTGGCTCGTCCCTGTGCTGGCATCACCTCCAGCTTCCATGGAGGGGGAGCTGGAGCCCAGGCACCCAGATGGTGATGGGGAGATGCCTGCAGCTTGCTTTGGAAAACAGGCAGCACATGGCAGGATGGAACATGTGGGGGTGCAGGGGCTGAGCCTGGCACCCTCCTCCTCTTCCTCCTCCTCCTCCTCCTCCCCGTGCCCCTCTCCCTGTGCTGCCAGGCACTGTGTCCCGGTGGCCACGGGGCTGTTGTCCCCTTCAGGCACTGGCTGCAGCCCGGTGCCCTGCCACGTTTCTGCTGGTTTGTTTTCCTTCTTCCAACTCCCAGGCACTAATTTGAAGCCACCAAAGCCGTCCACGCCCCGGCTGCTGCCGTGCTCCCACGGCACAAACTGCAATTTGTGTGCTGGGACTGGGCTGGGGCTGGGCTGGCTCTGTGATCCCCCTCCCCACGAGGGCACACGGGCTGGGCATGGCTCCCACGGGAAAGGCAGAGGTGCCCATGGCCCAGAAGGCACAGCTGGGCTGCTTTGGTGCTTTGGATCACTTTTCCTTTTGGTGTTTTTTTTTTGGCCAGCGAGGAGGGACAGGACGCAAGGGGTGATTGCTGCAGGGGTGGACCCTGGATCCTGCAGTGCCTGGGACCTCCTTTGGCCCCACCAGCTGCCCAGGGCAGATGCTGTGGCACTGTCCCACCTCTCTCATGCCAGCTGTGCACCCACCAGCGTGTCCCATGCTGGCTGAGGTGAGCAGCTGGGGCTTGCCCCTGCTCCCAGGTGAGTGCCTCGTGCTGTCACAGATGTGTGCTGCCCCTTCTGTCTGTGCCTGCTGGGTGTGATTTTAATGAGGTGGCCTCTGGGCTGACCCCTGTGTGCCTGCACCACGCCAGGGTGGCTGTGGTGGCCTGTGGGGTAGTTCCTGGTGGTGCTGTTGGTGTTCCAGAGTCTGGGATGTGCTTGCACACGGGTTCTGTTCCACACCTCTGCAGCATCCTGCTGCCACCCAGCCTTTAGGAGATGTCTGTGCCCGTGGCTGTGGGGTGGCAGTGCCCATCCTGCACGGAGCTGGCACTGGATCTGCAGCAGACTGGAAATGAAAGTGAAACTTTTGCCCAGTGTTTACTTAATTCCCTTTTTACACAAACAAGGCTCAGGCGGGTGATAAGGAAACGTGACAGGCCCATGCTGCTGGTTGCCCACTTTGTCACTGCCTGGGCCATCCTGCTCCCTGTGGCCCCTGGTTCAGCTCACTCAGTCCCCTGGGAGTGCATGTGGGGGAGCCCTGGCCCAGGTGGGCAAAGGGCAGGTGTAGATAACAGGTAACAGTGCTGTGCACCCCGAGTGCCCTCCTGTGCCCCTGCAGGGGGAAGCCCTTGGCTGTGCTGGAGCAGGATCCCAGTCTGGGGCTGCTTTGTGACCTGGTGCCATCTGGGGTGGCAGGCCCTTGTGCCCCAGGTGTTTGGTGCTGGGGAGAAGGAGCCCAAAGCCCCAAAGCCCATCGTAGGTTGTTTTCATCCTTGTTGGTCCCTGAAGAAAGCAGTCCCAGCCCAAACGTTCTCACCACCTTTGCACAGAGGAGCAGAGGGATCAAGGTTCACAGGTTTAGGTCTGGCCTTTCCAGCTACAGCCCCTCTTTGTGCAGGTGCAGACCTGAGTGCTCAGAGCCGTGCTCCTGCCCAGGAGAGCTGGGCTTTGCAGGCTCCTTTGGAGGAAAAGGAGCCTTGTGCTTTGTGGAGGGTGCAAAGCCAGCAGTGAGCACCTGGCTGGGTTGCAGTGACCGCTGGCACTCGGCTCTGCTGGGGCTGTGCCACGAGCACTGGGTGCCACCACCCACGGGCTGTGCTGGGTGTGGGGCAGTCCAGGTGAGTCACAGCCCAGCCTGGGTTATCCCAGCACCGGGGAATTGCTGCCTTGAGGTAGGGAAGCAATTCCTGGAGTATCCATGCCCTGCCCAAGGAGCTCATTCCGTGCTCGGAGGGGCGGGGGGGGTCCCTGCCTGCCCTCCCAGCAGGGCTGGGGCACGGCCAGGCCCCCCTGGGCTCTGCCTCTGCCTCACAAACCACAGGGAAAGCACGTGGGTTGGAGTTTGGCTGCTAAAATAATTTACTTCGGTTTTTTTCCTGCTTTGTTCAGCCAGCCGAGGTGTAACGTGGCTCTCCTGTGTCAGGGTGCATTTTCCCCTCTTCATTCCTGTGGGATTTGGTGTAGGGAATAGTTTGAGCTGTGAATGAGGGACATGGTTGTGGTTCAGCCAGCAGAGCCAGAGGCACCAAGGACTTCTCCTCCTTTGCATGACCTGTGTGGCTTGTGCTGCCACGTCTTTAATAACTTGTCTGGGATTTTATTCAAATGGGGAATAGGACAGGTGATAATAATGTGCTTCAGCTTTAGCACAGGTTGATCCTCCTCTTCCTCCCCAGTGGAAATCAGCGACAGAAACATATTCGTGCTTGGGAGATGCTGTCTGTGATGGTGGGTCTGCACTGTGAGCCCTGGAGGGATTGTTGTGGCTGCAGAGGGCTGCACACTTATCCCAGCTGCCTCTGCCTGAGTGTCAGAGGGAAACTCACCCTGTGTGGGTGCTGCAGGGGTTCCCTGGGTGCACTCACCCTGTGTGGGTGCTGCAGGGGTTCCCTGGGTGCACTCACCCTGTGTGGGTGCTGCAGGGGTTCCCTGGGTGCACTCACCCTGTGTGGGTGCTGCAGGGGTTCCCTGGGTGCACTGCTGGGATTGTGACCCATGAATCCTCAGAGCACCCCCAGGGAACCTTCACCCTTCTCCTGGGGGGATCCCAGCCCAGGCACGACCCCACAATGGTGGCAGCTTTGGGGCTGGGCTGTCAGCAGCACTGACAGGGACCTCGGGAGCACGAGGCTTGGGGTGTGCAGAAGAGCCTGTGTCCCTGATGACATCTTTTACACTGTGCTCATTAACAGGGCTGGCAGAGCTCTAATTGGGAGCATGGCACAGAGCACCTCTGGGCACATGTCCCAGTCCCAGAGAAGCCACAGGGCCTGCACTGAGCACGTGTCCCATGCCAGGTTAAACCCAGGCTTTTGGGATGGCAGGGATGGACTGGGACAAAGAGCAGCTCTGAGAGGCAGAGGCTGGAATTGCTGGAGCTGCTGGAGCCTGAAGTGCACACCTTGTCCAGGGAGTGCAGGGCCAGGTTGGATGTCCCTGTGCTCCTCCAGCACCAGGAGTCACCTGCATGCTGTGTCCTGCTCATGCTTCCAGCGTGGAGCAGATTGATGTGATTTGGGTCAGGAGGCTGTTTTCCCAAGGCTGCAGATGTGCTGGCACAGCTCGAATCATCTGTCTCCATTTGTTTCTGCAATGCTGCCAGACCCAGAGGTGTGTGGCATCACCTGTGGCGTGTGTAGCACCACCTGTGTGCCCTGTACATGGGCTGGGAGCGTTGGGCTCTTCAGGTTTCCTTTTCTCCCTTTGCTCTGCTGCTGGCAGCTCTCAGTGACGTTGGAATCCGTGAGGAAATGCTGTTCCCATGGTTGCTGAGGGGAGGGTGGGAGGCAGTGGTGTCCCTGTGCTCTCTGCAGGTTGGCACACGTGGTGCTTCTCTGGCTGATTCAATGGCATGGCATGGGCAGGGCAGTTCTGCCCTTGCTGCCCGCCAGACCTGGCAAAGGGGAACCACCAACCCCTTTGTGTGCACCCTGTCCCTGCACCACCCTGAAATCGTGGTGTGCTTCTCCCTGAAGGGCAGGAGCAGTGCCAGCATCGCTGCACAAACCAGGCAGGGCTGCCCTGGGGTTGGCACCACGACAGAGGGACCTCAGTCCCCTCATCCTGCCCAAGGGGCAAACCCTGGTTTGGGCATTCTGGGCCCCTTCTGCAGCACGGGGAATGGGCTGGGGACAGCGAGGGGACAGACTGGGGACAGCGAGGGGACAGACTGGGGACAGCGAGGGGACAGACTGGGGACAGGCTGTGCCAGGCATCCCTCTCCGGGTTGGGTTTCTGCATCCCTGCGTTTGAGGATGAGTAGCTGTAGCGTGACCAGTGGTGGGTGGGAGGGGAGGGGGAGCTCTGTAGGAAACCTGCACAGCTTGTTCACTGTGCTGTGAATCATCCCCTTCCTCCTCCCCCTCCTCCTCCTCTCCCGGGCACGCGAGCGGCTGTCACCGCCAGGGATGTTTTCCCTGCTTTCCTGGGACAGGGATGTTTTTCCCTGATTTCCTTGGGACAGGGATGTTTTTCCCTGATTTCCTGGGACAGGGATGTTTTTCCCTGATTTCCTGGGACAGGGATGTTTTCCCTGATTTCCTGGGACAGGGATGTTTTTCCCTGATTTCCTTGGGACAGGGGATGTTTCCCCTGCTTTCCTCGATTTCCTTGTGACAGGAATGTTTTCCCCGCTTTCCTGGGAGAGGGATGTTTCCCCTGTTTCCCCTGTTTTCCTGGGACAGGGATGTTTTCCCTGATTTCCTTGGGACAGGGGATGTTTCCCCTGCTTTCCCTGTTTTCCTTGGGACAGGGATGTTTTCCCAGGACAGGGATGTTTCCCCTGCTTTCCCTGCTTTCCTGGGACAGAGATGTTTCCCCTGTTTTCCTTGGGACAGGGATGTTTCCCCTGTTTTCCTGGCCAAAGGTGCTGCCTCCTGCTCCCGTGGGCTCCTGACAAGGGCAAATCTTCGGTGCATCCCAAAGGAATGGCAGGGACGGTCCCAAACGTGGCTTGGGGGATTTGGGAATTGCTGCCCTGCCTCTGTGCCCACCAGCTGATGGGAGCTGGGGGTCACAGCATGCCAGGGGTGCTGGGGATGCTCTGTGGCGTGGGGACCATGGCACTGAGGGGGAAGGGGATGTGAGTGCCATGGTGCCAGGCAGGTTTCCAGCTGGAGCTGTGGGAAGCACTCCAGCCTCCAAACCATCTGCTCTGGCACGTGGAGCGGGGGCTGAGGCACAGCCAAGGGCTGGGTGCTGCCTCCTCCTCACCCTTCCCTTTGCACCCTCAGGCAGGGCTTGGAGCCACCTGGGCTAGTGGAAAGTGTCCGTGGCCACCTGGGGGTGGGGATGGGATGAGCTTTAAGGTCCCTTCCCAGCCAAAGCAGTGTGGCATTCCATGATGCACAGCGAGGGGAGTGTGAAGGACCGAGTGACCTGTAAAAAGAGCTGGTGTGTGCCTTTTCCCAGCACTCACTGCCTGGGACAGCGTCCCTTTGCTGGGTTTTTATTCTTTTTCTTGCTGAAGCAGCGTCTGTCCAGAGCCATGCCCTCGCTGAGTGCTGGTTGCTAAGCAATGTTTTACAAAAAATCCCAACCATTGCAGAGCAGAGCGTTGGGTGTCTCTCCCACGAATTCTGGGAGAAAGCCCAGGTTAAAAGCAGTGATTTCTTCCTGGAAAGGGTGGTCAGGTACTGGCACGGGCTACCCAGGGCAGTGGTGAGGTCACCATCCCCAGAGGGGTTTTCCAGGTGGGGAAAATGGTCAGTGTTGGCTTTGGCAGTGCAAGGGGAACAGCAGGACATGAGAATCTTAGAGGGCTTTTCCCACCTAGACAATTCCATGGTTCTGTGCTGCACCCTGGGCTGTGCATCCCTGTTCTCACCCTGCGTGCCTCCCTGTGCTCCACTGCAGATTTCATTTATATTTCTCTTTTCCTGCCAAAGCAGGAAAAATTGACTCACTTGCCACTGATGTTCCTGCGAGCACAGTGGGATTTTTCCTGTTCTTACAGCTGAGGTGGAGGAGCACCAGTGACAGAAGGATTTCCGCAGCCTCCTTGGGAGGAGAAGGAAGTAGAGCTGCTTCTGCAGGGGCTGGGAGCTGACCCTGCTTCCCTGGGCCGGCCGTGGCCTCTGGGGTGGGCACAAGAGAGGGGGGGACAGGGTTGGCACTGCCCTGTGCCATGGCCTGGCTGGGATGTGCCCACATTGGTCCCCTCCCCACCCGTGGCACGGGGGTCTCTGTGCCCATCATCCCCTGGGCACCCCAATGTTTGGGTGCTCGCCCCTTGAGAAGACCAAGCAGGCTCCCTGTGGCCCACCTATTAACTAATTAGATTTAATAACAAACTGATCCAGAAGTGAGGTCGGTGCCTGAGGCAATCTGCTCTGCCACTGCCCCCCCATGCAGGGACTGCCCTCCCTGCCAGACCCCCTTCTGCTCCACTAATGGGCATTGCCTGGGTCAGGAGCAAATTTCTTCTGGATTAGTGTCCTCTAAATCGATTAGCTGTCTCGGGCAGGGCATTCTGTCCTAATGAAATGTGATTCCAGGCTCCAGTCGATGAAATATTGTGGTAACAAGGGTAAAGTCATCTGCAGCCTTCCTGTGGGTCGTGCCAGGGTTTGGAGAGGAATCACAGAATTACACAATGATTGAGGATGGAAATTACCTCCAAGATGATCAAGTCCAGCCTGTGACCCATCACCATCTTGTCAGCCAGCCCAGGGCACTCAGTGCCACATCCAGCCCTTCCTTGGCCACCTCCAGGGCTCCACCACCTCCCTGGGCAGCTCCTTTCAATGCCTGACCATTCTTTCCAGGCAGAAATTTCTCCTGATGCCCAACCTGAACCTCCCCTGGCACTTTGAGGAGAAGCCACAATTATTGGAGCAGTGTTGTGCTGACTGGGACTGACCTGCAGTCCCCAGTGAGGGAACTGGGGGCCATGGGGAGCTGTGAGTAAAACATTTCCATCCTGCCCTCAGGGGCACTTTACTCACAGGTGTAAGGCTGGAGGAATTTACGTGGCCTGCCTGGAGCAGTGGCAGTGGGGCGGGTGAAGGGGAAATGTGAAATTCCAATCCCTGCTTTGGGAATAGGTCAGGGATTGGGGTTTGAAGGGACAGCCACACTCAGCAGCTCTGACATCTCCCTCTGAGCCAGCCCTGTGCCCAAATCCCTGGCCGGGTTGGACACAGGGATTTTCACTGCTGCTTCCTCACATTGTTCACTCGTGCAGCCTCCTGCCCATGGAAATGCCAGCTGTGATTTTCCATTTCATTACCACGTCCCTGATGTTTTCCAGGCACTTAGGCTGTTGCCCGTGTTTGCTGTTTGGATGCATCCCTGCTCTGTGTTGGAGTGGTGAATATTTACATTTGATTTTACTTGGAGCCCTTGCCTGCTCCCACCTGAGCTGCTGTTGCTCTGACACCTGGCTCCCTGCCCAGCAAACTCTGGCTGCAGGTCGGGACGGGCTGGGGGGGGGTTCTGCCATAAAACAACACCAGGATGTGAACAAAAATAAGCACAGGGAAAAGTGCCAGACGTGGGAGCTGGGTGGGGAAGTGGAGAAATCCCGTTTTATTTTGTTTTGCTGCAGAAAACGCTCCGTGTCCAGCACGAGGGAGCAGGGATGGCATCCAGGGGATGCTGCCCTGTGCTGGGGGGGCAGGTGGGCTGTGCCCCCTCCCAGGAGCTGTGGGCAGTGATGCTCAGGGGCTGTGGGAGGACTGGGATGTTGGTGCAGAGCACCAGGGAGCCCCCTGGGCAGGGGCCACCAAGGGTTTTGCTCGGTGCTGGAGGGTTGTGCTGCTCAGCATGGAAGCTGCCTGCCAGGCTGGTGGCACCTGCCTTTGGGCCCCTCATCTCCCAGGGCCATCCTGGGGGTGTGTAGTGGTTGCCAGCGCTGCCAGGAGGGCTCTGGCCAGGTCTGTGTTTCCCTGAGCCCCACTGCTCCTTGCCGGGAGGGAGGGC
The DNA here is from genome assembly GCA_037013685.1 of Acridotheres tristis. Classification (NCBI taxonomy): domain Eukaryota; kingdom Metazoa; phylum Chordata; class Aves; order Passeriformes; family Sturnidae; genus Acridotheres; species Acridotheres tristis. The sequence goes on along the minus strand of CM072900.1, from coordinate 915,073 downwards.
TGGTGTTGGGCTGTGCCTCCCTGCAGCTGCACACATCTGTCTCCTCAGGCTCTCCAGGAATGGGAAGCCTTTCCGGGGGTCGTTTACATCATTCCTGGGTTTTGTTTCCTGCATGTCCTGGCTGCAGGCAGGGCAGGCTCTGCTGCCAGGCACCTGTGGCTGCTCCTGGTCACTCCATCTGTCATCACTCCCCCACCCATCATCATCACCTCTGTCCTCTCTCCCCACTGTGGTCTCTGAGTCAGGAGCTGCTGCTGCTCGTTAAAATAACCTGATTAATGCAGAGCTGGGGCAGGGCCAGACTGTGCAGGGCAAAAAGACAGAGCACTTCACTTTGGAGTGGTTCCTGCTGAAAAATCCTGTTTGGGCAAGTGCAGAACATCTGCAGGGTGTCCACAAGGGACAGGTGGGACTGTCCCAAGTCTTCCTTTCCTGGTGGGATGGAGAGATCCTTGCTTGGTGGTTCACAGGGCTGGAGTCCCTTCAGGTGGGAGCCGTGGTGAGGGGCACTTCATTCATTAACTGTGTCAGGGACACTTCATCGACTGCGTCGTGAGCCCATCCCTGCTTTCTCTCCTGCCCGTGGCACAACCCTGGTGCCACTCTGAGGAGGGAAAGGCAGAGCTGTTTGCACGAGCTGGGCTCTGCAGTGTCTCAGCCACCGAGAGACAAATCTGACTCACCAGCGTGGCTTTGTTGCAATGTCTTGATGGGCAAGTGCTAAGAAAAGCCGAACAGGAAGGATGGAGAGAGGCTGCAGATCTTTGCCTCTGTGGCAAAGCAGGCTCAGCACTGGGCTCAGGGCTCCAGAGCCTGAGGAAGTCCAGGGCTGGTTCATGGTTGAGAAGTGGGGCAAAAGGGCAAAGGTTCCAAGTGACCATCAGCTTCCTCAAACCAGGGGAAAACGGGAGAGTGGCTGGAGCAGTGGGAGTTGAAGGAAGTGGCTTCTTGCCTTGGTGCTGCTGCAGGATGTCACACTGGGCTGGCCCTGGTGGCTTCTGGCTTCATTTCCCTTGCACCTCCAGTGCCTCCCATCAGGGATTTTGGGAAGCTTTGCAAAAACGTCCTGGCCTGGCAAAGCTCCCAAGACAACTCCAAGCATTATTGATTTGGGGGTGGCACGATGACGTGGCCGGGCTGCTGGGCTGGTGGGCAGGGGGGGATAATTTTAGCAGCCAGGCAGTCCTTCCAAGGGATAACTTTGTTTTTCACCAAGCACTGAACCTTTATCTCTTCAAATACCACGGGAATAATTCATGTCTTCAGCGTGTTGCTCACATCTGATGTGCTGTCTGAGCCTGGTCAATGGTGCCATTGAGCCCACAAAGGTTCCTCTGTGCCTCTGGCAAGCGGAGCCCCGTTGGGTGTGTGGATCCAGATGGGGATGCCTGGGCTGGCAGCAGTGCCCAGCACTCCCCTGGCTGCAGGGCAAGGCTGAACTGCAGCTCTGGCACCTCCTGGACCTGCCCTCTTGGGGCATCTTGGACAGAGCTTCAGGTTATTTTGTGCTTTAGCACATCTGAGCAGTTTTGGTGGTTTTTTTTTTTTTTTGCTTGCAGCGTGGTTTGTAGGGAATGTGTGTTTGTAAACTTTCCCTGGTAAAGTGAAGTGCTGGGATTTGGCCTCCCTGGGTGTGCTGCTCAGACAAGGCTCAGCTGGAGGCTGTGTGTGAGGAAAAGGCACCACAATGGGGTTTTGGGGGCTGTGGGGTCACAGCAGTGATGCTCTCCCTGCCTTGGGGTGACTGCAGGGACTGTGCCCATGGGATCCGTGGGGTCACCTTGCTGGCTTTGGCACCTCTGACCTCCATCTCTGGCACAGACCAAGGCTCTCCACGGGATTTTGTGCAGAACATGGCAGCAGAAGCTGTGCAGGAGCCGGGGTGGGCTCTGCCCATCTGCTTTTTTCCATTTGCTCACGATGATTCAGGGGGAACCTGCCAGCAGCCGCTGTCCCATCCCAAAATCACTGCTCAGCTCCAGGCACCTGGTGAAGTTGTTTAATAAACAAATGAGTGCTAATTGTGCCTGGCAGTGACTCTGGGGTTGGGCCAGCCCCACAGCACTGTGCTGTCTCAGGGGAGCAGGGCTTTGCTGACCTTGCTGGGAAGCACAGAGAGGGGATTTAAACCTTCTGGAGCAAATGAAGCGTTTCATGATGCTGCCCTGACGCTTGGTGCTGATCCAAGGGCTGGGGCTGGGCGGGTAAAACTCCAGACTGGAAGCTGCAAATGCTGGTTTTAGGCATGAGGCTCTTGCTGGATTCCTGCACGAGTGTCCCGTGCAGGGTTCATCCACTCTGACCTTTCCCAGAGCCCTTCCCTGGGTGTCCCAGGGCTGCAGGAGTGCTGTGTGACCCCCGAAGGGGTGCTGTGGGCACAGACACCATATTGCTGGTTCCTAAGCCCCCTTGGCAGGCTGTCATCTGGCTGGTTTGGCTGCTGATTAGGGTGGCTGTTCCCTGGATTACCCCTCCCAGCCCTGGGATTGTTCTGGCTGCCCCAGTGGCCAGGTGCTGTGTCCTGTTCCCTGTGCCCTGCCTGGGGCTGAGGGGGTGCTGGTGGGGCTGGCATTGTCCCCCTGTCCCTCTGTGGGGGCTTGCAGGGACAGACAGCCCGAGCCTGCTGTTCCTGCTGTTCTTTGCTGCAGGGGAAGGAAGGGGCAGGAGTCTCAGTTCCTGTTGTCCACTTGAACATTAAATACAGGCTATTAAGCAGTTTTCTTTGCAGGAAGTGTAGAAATCCAGCTCCTGTGAGCACAGCCTCAGGAGCCTGGAGCTTGCCCTGCAGCAGCATCCTCTGCTCCCCCTTTGTAGCAGCATTAACCCTTCATGGCCAGACTCAGCAGCTGCTTTGTTTTTGACCTGAGCCACCCATCCTGCTGCTTCTGGCCTGTCCCACGTCCAGCTGAGCCAGAGCTTTTTGCTCTTTCCAGCTCATGGAGCAAAGCAGAGTCAGCTCTGGGGAGAGCCCCCAGCTCTGAGCCAGCAGTTTCACTGTTCCCTGCCTGAGCTGATCCTCCCAACACGGGACCGGGCAGCAGGATCAGCCAGGGGGGGACTTTTGTCCTCCTGACATCTCATTTGGATGTGCTGTGGTTCCCCTCAGTGTCCTGGCTGTTGTTTCTGGGGTGCTGGGGTCACCCCACAGTGCCTGGGGGGCTGCACTCGTGGAGGAGCCTTGGGAAATCATGACACTTCCTTCTTCAAACTGCCTTTTTCAGTAGTTCCAAATTCCTTTGGAAGAGGCTTTTTATGTAAAAAGCAACCACTTCAAACTGCTTGCAACCACTTCCCAGAAAGACTGAACTCTCAGCAGCTGAGGAGGAGGAGGAGGGGGGCACAGGGCTGATCCCTTGCTGCTGATCCCTTGCAGGATTCCTGGGGGCTGCACAAGATCCCTTCAGCCAGGTTTAGAGGAGCCCTGGGGCTGGGATGGAATTCAGCCAGGAATTGCCCTGGCTGCAGAGGGAGGAGGAAAGTGGGGTGACCCCTGGGCTGGGTGTGAGGGACAGGGACAGGCACAGGGGTGGTGCCAGGAAAGGCTGCTGCCCTCTGCCCTGCTGGAGCCACCCCCCTTCTGCTGTCCTGGGGTGCAGTGGCCAGGGGGGATGCATCACTTTTAAAAGGACATTTTATTAAATCCTTGGTTGCTGTAGCTGTGCAGGTGGATTTGTGTGTGCCAGTTTTCTGCCAAGGGGATTTTCCCAAAGGGATTGTCCCATCCTCACCTGCCCAGGTGGGAAAAGGGAGCGGTGGGAGGTGATGATGATGATGATGATGATGATGATGATGATGATGATGATGATGATGATGATGATGATGATAACTGCAGCCTGAGCTGGTTGTGTTGGTCAAGGATTTTTCAGGCTTTTTGTGGTTGTTTTCCCTGATGCTGTGGTTGACCCGTCAAACCAGCAGAGAACTGGGAAGGAAAACTTGCCAGACTCACGTGCAGTGTCTGGGTGGTTTTGCTCCTGTGGGAGAGGAAGCAGCAGATTCTGTTGAGCCTTTGCAGGATTTTGGGTTTGCTTGTTCACAGCCCTGGGGAAGAAGAAGGGGCTGCCCTGTTCTCCCTGTGCCTTCCTGTTTCCACTGCAGGGGTATTGCCCCAAAATGTCCTTGTGGGGTTCCAGCTTTTAGGAAGAGTTGGGGCATGGGTGGGTTTGACAGTGGCTCAGGGGGGCCCCACAGGGTGGGCATGGGTGCCCCTCTCTGCTTTTCTGGCTGATCCTGCTGCTAATTTTACCCTTTATCACTCCACGAGTTATCTCCCTCTCCTCTGCCTATTTATAAGCTCCATGGGCCACTGCTGTCAGTGCTGCTGGCTCCAAAGGCTCCTTGGCTTTGCTCTGCCTGGTCCCAGAGCCCTGAGGTGCAGGAGAGGGTGGAGCTGGGGAGGGTGACCCTGCCCCGGGTCCCCCCAGGTGTTCATCCCTGTGCTGCAGCAGCCTCCAGCTCTGGGCTGGGCACGAGGGGTGGCACATCAGGCCGGGCTCAGGTGGGGATGTGGCACATGGAATGTGGCCAAGGGCTCGGGGGGTTGGGGGCCAGCAGGGGCTGGGGGGAGGACGTGGCTCCTCAAATCATTAACTTCATTAACATCATTAACATCATTAACATCATCTTTGTGTTTATTCCAGAGCAGGCAGGAGGGGCTGGGTGACAGTCCCCAGGCCCTGTGGCTGCTCCAGCAAGCTCTGGGAAGGGAAGGAGGCTGCTGTGCTGCTGGCACCAGCATGGGCACCTGGAAAGGAGCAGGGAGATGTCCCAGTGCCCTTTGCTCAGCCCTGTGCTGAGCTGGGACAAACCCTCCCACCCTCCCGAGTCTCTCTTCTCAACCCTGGCCAGGAGCACCTGGGAAGTTTCCAAAAAAACCTGTGTCTTGCTTCTGTAGGTGCCATGGAGACTGCTGGCAGCTCCAGGCACGGGAGGGGTGTAAAAAGCCGTGCTCATTCCATCCTCCAGGGAGCAAAGTGCAAATCCTGTTATGTGTGAACCTTCTCCTTGGAGAAGCCCCCTCTGTACTTTTCCACTGGGAAAGCTCCTGGGGATTTCCCCCTGCCTTGGCTGGGTGATTTCCTGCTGCCTTAGGAAGCAGTTGTGTGAAGGCAGCTGGGACTGAACTGGGCAGGATTGACCCCGGGGCTGTCAGCACTGGTGCTGGGAAAGGAGCTTTAACGCTCAGAGAAAGCTGCCAACTCCCTTATCCCATGGGGAAAGCAAAACACTTGGACTCTGCTGTGGTTATCTCTTGGCTGTTGGTGTCTGAGAGGAGGAAACAGCCTTTGTGTGCACACACATTTTCCACCGGTGCTGGGAAAGGGAAAAACCCGTGGAATTTTGGGCTTTGAGTGAAGAAATGCACAGAGGAGTGAACACTGTGTCTGCCTCACCCCAGCAGTGCTGGCAGCCCCACGGTGCCCAGGACACTCTGAGTGTGCCAGGTTAACAGGGCTGGTCTGAAAAGCCAATCCTGGATCCACTCAGGTCACTGCCAGTAAGAACTTAATAGGATCCAGAGCTCGGGCAGAACCTGCAGCTTGGGGAGCAATAAAGCTGTGTGCTGCTGCCTTTCCTCAGCAGGACACGAGCATGGCACAGGTGCCATCTCTTGGGGGGCAGTGTCACCGTGTGTCACCGTTAGCTGCTGCCCCGTGGCTCTGGGTCCGAGCTCTGGGGTGGCTCTTTTGGTATTTAAAGGTTTCATCTCCTGTAGGGTTTCATGCCCTGCAGGGTATTTTGGGGGTGCTGACAGGGGCTCTGGGGCTTCCCTGGTGCCAGGGTATTTCCCTGGGGGTATTTCCTGGCCGGGATCATGTGTGTGATCATTCCCATGTCTGTGACATGCCCGTGTTCCTCTCCTCTGTCCCAGATCTCTCGGCTGCCAAGCGCAAGTTTGCAGATTCCCTCAATGAATTTAAATTCCGCTGCATCGGCGACGCCGAGACGGACGATGAGATCTGCATAGGTGAGTCCTGCTGCTCCTGCAGCCTCCACCCTGGGCAGGCCACGGCAGGGAGACACACAGGGGGACACCAGGGGGTCCAGGAATTTGTCTGGGTGCAGAATATTCCTCCTGGTTCAACAGCAGCAAAGCCTTCCCCAGGGAATCAGTGGTTGCTTTTTGGCCTAAATCTGTCCCTGCCAGACAGGGAAGGGAGAAGACTGGCTGTGTCTGAAACCATCTCAGTTATAGCTGGGTGTTTTGCACTGGAGAGGAGAATCTGGAGCTGGTTGTGGCTGGATACACTGCAAGGGGCTGTGCTCTGGAGCAGAGGAGCAGCAGCCTGGCTGCTGGAGCACAGGAGCCTGTGCTGGAGACAATCAGCAGAGCTGAGCCTGGCAATGCTCCCTGAGCTAAGCCTGGCTCTGCCATGGGTTTCTCCTGGCACACAGCAGTGGCTTCAGCCTCTTGCCTCTCTCATCCTGCCCCTGCCCCAGCTGAACTTTCAGAGCTTATTGTGCACATCGTCTGGAGCCAGGAGAGCAAAGAAGCTTTAGCCCTGATTTAACTTTGCTTGTTGATTCGTGCCCGGTCTCTCAGCAGAAAGAGCTCCTCAGCCAGCTCTCCCCTCGTGTGCTGGGCATGGCTGGAGGCCAGTGCTGTGCTGTGGGGCTGGTTCATGGCTGGCTGTTGGGTAGGGCAGGTCTGAGCTGAGGGTGTTGCTCTCTGGAGGAGGAAGCCTGGTCCTGGGGATGCTCTGCTGCCATTTGCTTCTCTAGGCAGCAGGAGCCTTTCTAGGCAGAGAGCAAAGATAATAAAAACCCAACCCCCCCACCCAAAACACGGACAAAACCGCTGTGTGCAGTTTCTCTCTATAGCAATGCAGTGTTAAATGCTGACTGTGTCCCTTCCAGCCAAGTCTCTGCAGGAGTTTGCCACGGTGCTGCGGAACCTGGAGGACGAGCGGATGCGCATGGTACGGCCCCGCCCGTGCCGGGAGCGGGGCTGGTGGCACCAGGGACACCGCGGTGACAGTGGCTGCCAGCCCCAGGGCTCCTTCCCTGGCCCGGGGTGGAGCTGCAGGGGAGGGCAGAGGGAGGAGAGCGTGGGCTTGGTGGGGAAACACTTGGAAAGCGTCGGGAGTGGAATCCTGCTTTGGAGAGGGGCTGGTGCTGGGGGGCTCAGGGGTGTGCAGGGAGGGAGGGAGGGGGGAGCCTGGGGGTGCCTGGGGGCTGTGGGAGCCTTTCCATGGCAAAGGCTGTGGGGCAGCAGAGCTGAGCCCTGCCTGTCTTTGCCCCCAGATCGAGAATGCCAGCGAGGTGCTGATCACGCCGCTGGAGAAGTTCCGCAAGGAGCAGATCGGGGCTGCCAAGGTAACCCAGCCACTGCCCCTGGAACTGGGCAGGGTGGGCACAGTGCAGGACGGGCACAGTGCAGGACGGGCACAGTGCAGGGTGGGCACAGTGCAGGACGGGCACAGTGCAGGATGGGCACAGTGCAGGGTGGGCACCGTGCAGGGTGGGCACAGTGCAGGACGGGCACAGTGCAGGGTGGGCACAGTGCAGGGTGGGCACCCTGCAGGGTGGGCACAGTGCAGGACGGGCACAGTGCAGGGTGGGCACAGTGCAGGGTGGGCACCGTGCAGGGTGGGCACAGTGCAGGGTGGGCACAGTGCAGGGTGGGCACCCTGCAGGACGGGCACAGTGCAGGGTGGGCACAGTGCAGGGTGGGCACAGTGCAGGACGGGCACAGTGCAGGGTGGGCACAGTGCAGGGTGGGCACAGTGCAGGGTGGGCTCACTGCAGGGTGGGCACCCTGCAGGGTGGGCACAGTGCAGGACGGGCACAGTGCAGGACGGGCACAGTGCAGGGTGGGCACAGTGCAGGGTGGGCACAGTGCAGGACGGGCACAGTGCAGGGTGGGCACAGTGCAGGGTGGGCACCCTGCAGGGTGGGCACAGTGCAGGGTGGGCTCGGGCATGGCAGGAGGAGTGAGCTGCTGTGGGATGGGCCCAGGGGTGATCCAGCTCCTGGGAAGTGCCTCAGTGTTCCGAGCTCACCCACAACCGAATGATGTGCCAAGGGCAAAAAACTGCATGCCAGCTGAAGTGAACTTTTTTCCTTACTCCAAGGAAGGATTAGGATTTTCTTGGAGGGGCTCACATTCTCCTGAGTCCCCCAGCCTGCACTCCCCACCCCAAAGCATCGCTGGGGCTGCAGGGGAGCTCGGATGCTCCTGGCAGGACGGGGAAGCGCCGGTGTGGCTGAGGGTGGCTCTGAGACAGCCTGGCCCCCCCTCTTTCTTTCCTGCCTTTGTTCTGAAATGAAAACCACTGTCTGTGGCTCCCCTGTTGTTATAACAACCTGCTGCTGCCTGCAAGCAGCTCATGCCAGCGCCTGGGGCTGTGTGTGCATGGCAGCAGTGCCCAGCCCTGCCCCGTGCAGCTGAGAACAGAGCAGAGAGGAGAGCCCAGGATGGACCTGCTCGTGGGCAGGTGCTGCCATGGGTTTGGTCCTGGCATGTTGGGGTGGCCAGGCTGGGATGAGAGGTGCAAAGGAAAGGGAAGTTGGCATCCTTAATGCTCCTGCCACAACCGACCTGTGTCATTGTCCCACATTGCACAGGGGAGAAGTTATTGCAAGGGGTGGGATGTGGAACTGGGGCAGTGTTCTGCTTAGAAAGCACTTTCCTGGCTCTGTTGTTTTTGGACTTGGATCTGGATGTTTTACCAAGCCCTGGGCCCCAGGAATAGAGGAGGGGTTCCCTCAAGCCTTGGGTTTGGCAGCATAAGCTGCTTTCTGTAGCTGCCTGATGCTGGCAGATAAAAGCAGCCTCACCTGCTTGCAGCTGCTGCCCCCAGGTCGTGCCTCCTGTTGGCTCCCACCTGGGACTGCCATCCTGCCCAGTGCCACGGGGATGCTGTCACAGCTGCTCTGGGGCCCTCGTGTTCAGTGTCACACTCCTGTTCTGCTTTGTAGGATGCTAAAAAGAAATACGACAAGGAGACTGAGAAGTACTGTGGTGTCCTAGAAAAGCACTTGAACTTGTCTTCCAAAAAGAAGGAATCCCAGCTTCAGGAGGTGAGAGCAGCCTCTGAGTTTCCATGTCTGGCTGTGACTGTGGGGAGCTTTTTGGGTGCCTCACACAACTTTTAACAATGGTTCTCCTGGCTGTAAACTCATTTTTTTTTCCCTCATTCTGGCTGCGGGTGCTGGGTTTTCCCCTTTTCCTGTAATGAAAGGATATGGAGCTGTCTTGGTGAGTAAATCAGAGAGATCCCAAAACGGATAGCAATCAAAAAGGAGAGAGGGTTTATAATTAAAGAGTGTAACAGAAAGGAACTGGTTCTGCTGCAGGCTTCCCATGTGCCAGCACCAGTCATGGATGTCTGGTCTCCTTCTCTGCAAGTGGCTGCTCTGCTTTGTGCTCCAGGGGAGGAGGGATCAGGCTTAGAGCCTCAAACTCTCCAAGAGCCATCAGTGATGGCAAGAGCTCCCACTGGATGAGTGTGCTGAGTTTTCAATCACTTCTTTCAAGTCTGGAATTCCTTGTGCTGGCCCAGAGCTGGGCTGCTCCTGCAGGATGTGTGTCCTTGCCTTTGGGCACGGTGCTGGTGTGCTGCTGATCCCGTGCTGGGGGCACTGGTGGGCGTGGGGCTGCTGTACCCAGGTGGTGGCACCGTGCCCAGCAGAGCTGGGGACTTGAGAGCAGGAATACCTGGGGCACAGGTGATGATCTTGCAGCAGCTCAGGGCTGAGGAGGGCACAGAGCCTGGGCAGAGGTGCCTGCAGGCCAGCCTTGTCCTTGGGCTCTGTAAATAACTTCCCATGTGGAAGCAGCCACGTGTCCCAGGGAATGGTGGCTTTTAAATGACCCTCTGGTTTGGTCTGGTTTAGTTTAAATCCCAAACTAAACCTTGGTTTAGTTTGTGTTTGAGATAACACTGATATGGGGCACGGGAAGGGAAGGAATTGTGGCAGTGGAGGGAAGGAGCCACTCGTGGCTGTCAGAGCTGTGGTGCTGTGTCCTGGCCAGAGCACGGCCCTGTGGGGCTGCCTGGGGATGCCATGTGGGATTCTCTTTGGGATTCTGTTTGGGATGTGTTCTGATGCTGGATTCTATTTGGGATTTGTTTGGGATTGTGTTTGGGATTGTGTTTGGGATGTGTTTGGGATGTGTTTGGGATTCTGTTTGGGACGTGTTTGGGATTCTGTTTGGGATGTGTTTGGGATTCTGTTTGGGACATGTTTGGGATGTGTTTGGGATGTGTTTGGGATTGTTTTTGGGATGTGTTTGGGATGTGTTTGGGATTGTGTTTGGGATGTGTTTGGGATTCTGTTTGGGATGTGTTTGGGATGTGTTTGGGATTCTGTTTGGGATGTGTTTGGGATGTGTTTGGGGATGTGTTTGGGATGTGTTTGGGATGTGTTTGGGATGTGTTTGGGATGTGTTTGGGATTCTGTTTGGGATGTGTTTGGGATGTGTTTGGGATGTGTTTGGGATGTGTTTGGGATGTGTTTGGGATGCTGGATGCTGTGCAGGTGTGTTGGAGCAGTGCTGGCTGCTGGTGCCATCTGGTGGCATCTCCCACCCAGACCCTGACTGGCAGGCAGTGTGTCTGTCTTATATTCTCTGTGTATTTATTACACAAATTCTACACATCTCAGGTTATAAATTACTCAAATGCATAATGAAATTCACAAAAAAAAAAAAAAAAAAGAAAAGAAAAAGAAATGTATGTGGAGCTGTTGAACACAGAAACTTTCCTCTCATGGGCCATCTCTGATCAAGGCATCCTCTGAGTGAGCTGCATCTCCCTCCACCACTTCCATAAGCTGCCCAGCACACGGCCATTGTCTTTCCATGTATTTATTGATTAGCAGCAGCTTTTTAGGTAAGTGAAGCCCAGCTGCTGGGGAGGCAGGAGGAGCCTGCAGCCAGCTGGAAGCAGCTCCCAGTTCAGGTGCTGGTTCCTGCTCCCTGTGGGAAATGTTTGTGGTTTGTGTGGCTCAGACCCCACCTTAGAAAGAGGATTCAGTGTGGAGTTGTGAAATGTGGATGTGGCATCCCTGGCAAGGGGCAGTGCTTTCCAGAAACGGGAGAATTGTCTTTTCTTGTCAAGTCCATAGTGATTTCCATTTTCCTCACCTCTACTGCACGTTTTCTGCCCAGCTGTGGAGGAGGTGAGAACAGGAGTCACCACTCTCATTTCCTCAGCTGGAGGAAGAGCGTGCTCATGTGCATCAGGTTCATGTTTATTGCTGTGCCCTCTGTGCAGCTGAGTTTGCTCTGCTTGGGGGTGTTCCCATCAGAGCTGAGGTCATCCCTGAGCTGCTCTTTCCTCTGCACCCCCTCTGCAGGCAGACAGCCAGGTGGACCTGGTTCGGCAGCACTTCTACGAGGTCTCCCTGGAATATGTCTTCAAGGTGCAGGAGGTGCAGGAGAGGAAGATGTTTGAGTTTGTGGAACCTGTAAGTGCCAGCCTGCACAAAGCTGGGGGTGCTCTGGTGGAGCAGGGGGAGCCCTGGCAGGGCAGGGGCCAGGGGGTCCAGCCTCACCCCACAGCACCCTGGGGGGCTGCAGGGCCCCCTCCCCTCAGCAGTGCTGGCTCTGGGTCTCCACTGACCATCTCCATTTGCTTTTTCCCGATTAGCTGCTGGCCTTTCTGCAGGGGCTCTTCACCTTCTACCACCACGGCTACGAGCTCGCCAAGGACTTCAGTGATTTCAAAACTGAGCTGACAATCAGCATCCAGAATGTGAGTGTGCCCAGGGTGTCCCTGTGCCAGGGTGTGCCCAGGGTGTCCCTGTGCCCAGGGTGTCCCTGTGCCAGGATGTGCCCAGGGTGTCCCTGTGCCTGGGTGTCCCCGTGCCAGGGTGTGCCCAGGGTGTCCCCATGCCCAGGGTGTCCCAGTGCCAGGGTATGCCCAGGGTGTCCCTGTGCCAGGGTGTGCCCAGGGTGTCCCAGTGCCAGGGTGTGCCCAGGGTGTCCCAGTGCCTGGGTGTCCCCATGCCCAGGGTGTCCCAGTGCCCATCGCTGTTAGTGTCTGGCAGAGCCTCCTCACCTTCTGCTGTATTTTAATCACAGAATTCCAGACTGGTTTGGGCTGGAAGGGACCTTAAAGCTCATCTCATTCCACCCCTGCCATGGCAGGGACACTTTCCACTGTCACAGGCTGCTCCAAGCCCTGTCCAGCCCGGCCTTGGGCACTGCCAGGGATGGGGCAGCCTCAGCTTCCCTGGGCACCCTGTGCCAGAGCCTCCCCACCCTCACAGGGAAGATTTTTTCCTAATATCCAATGTAAACCTCTCCTCTTTTAGTTTAAATCCATTTCCCTTGTCCTGTCACTATCAACCCATGTCAAAAATCACTCTCCCTCTTTTTTAAGCCCCTTTAAAGTTCTGGAAGGCTTTGCCAGTTACTGTAATAGTTTTGCTTTAGCTTAAATCCAGACCCAGGAAGCAAACCTGTCCTGTGGCTGCCCCTGAGCCCCCAGTCCCATTTCCCAGCCCCACCCCATGTGCTGTTAGCCAGGCACAGGTCCCTGCACTGCAGCAGTCATTCCTGGTTTAATTTACAGACGAGAAATCGCTTTGAAGGAACCAGGTCAGAGGTTGAAGCTTTGATGAAGAAGATGAAGGAGAATCCCCACGAGCACAAAAACATCAGCCCTTACACCATGGAGGGGTATCTCTATGTGCAGGAGAAACGTAAGCTGGGCTGGGGAATGTGGTGGGTGGGGGCCTGGGCAGGGACAGGGGCACAGAGGCTGATTCAGCAGGAACTGAATCCCTGGGAAACAGGGATGGGCTCAGTGGGGTGCTCAGTGCCAATGTGGCAGAATCACTGGCAGTGCCTCATAAAAGTGTGTTAGGTGCAGGAGTCTGGCATGTGGAATGGTGGTTAAACACAGCAGGCTGTGATGTGAGCTGAGGCTGCTCTGGGTGTGAGCCCTGTGTTTGCTCTGCAGGCCACTTTGGGACCTCCTGGGTGAAGCATTACTGCACCTACCAGAGGGAATCCAAACGCATCACCATGGTGCCCTTCGACCAGAAATCAGGAGGAAAAGGGGTGAGTGCTGGAGGGGAGCAGGAGGAGCAGGGCTGAGGGGCTGGAGGGGAGCAGGAGCAGGGCTGGGGGCTGGAGGGGAGCAGCAGGAGAAGGGCTGGGGGCTGGAGGGGAGCAGGAGAAGGGCTGGGGGCTGGAGGGGAGCAGGAGAAGGGCTGGGGGCTGGAGGGGAGCAGCAGGAGCAGGGCTGGGTTCTGCCAGGCAGCAGGGCTGGGTTCTGCACGTGGCTCTGCTGGCTGCAGGCTCTCCCAGGGCTCAAACTGTGTCACCTTTGTAGCAAGGTGGCACAAATGCAGTGAAGTGGGTCACATTCATTCCAGGCTGCGTGGCTGCCACGTGGGGAATGAACTGGGCACCTGGTCTGAGACAGAAAGGACAGGAAAGCCCCAGAGCCCAGAGATCTTTGCCAGCCACGTGCACCCACCACGCTCCAGCTCCAGGGGTGCCTGCTCCCCACTCCCTTGTTCCTGTTCATTATTTTGCTCCTTCTCCAATGCCTGGGACTTGTCCAAGGCCAGGTTGGAGCTTGGAGCAGCCTGGTGGAGTGGAAGTGTCCTTGCCCACGGCAGAGAGTGGAACGAGATGAGCTCTAAGTGCCCTTTCTGCCCAAACCATTCCGTGAGTCTCTGGTGATCTATGACTTGGCCATTGAAGTTGTTTTGTTTTGGACAGAGCCACAGCAGAGCCTGGAGCTGCCCCTGGCCCCGAGGGGGTGTGAGGAGCAGGGGGAGCAGTGGGTGTGGAGAGCCAGCACACGCTGTGTCCCAGGGCTGAATGCAGGGCTGGCTTTGCTGCTCTGTACAGCAGGAACAATGGACCCCGGCACAGTGTTCCCAGCTGGGATGGTTTGCAAACACAATCCCCTTGCTGGGGAGTGCCTGGGGCAGCTGGACAGGCTCCCACACGGCTTCCTGCTGGCACAGGGAGCTGGCTGTGGGCAGGGAAGCTTCTAAAATTAATTTCCTCTTGCCTTGGAGCATCTTCATTATAGCTCAGCATTAACATATCCCAGCCCTGTAATCATCAGTGGCCGTCCTGTGTTTTGTCTGGTCCCTTCCCATTTCAGGGCTCTCTCAGCACCCAGGGGTGTGGGAGCTGCTGGCAGCACCCTGAGCCCCCTCCAGGGCTGTGCTTGCCCTTGTGGCTTGGCCCGTGCTGGGGCAGCCCTGGCTGCCTCAGGGTCTGTCAGGGGTGCCCACCATGGGCATCTGAGCCTGGAGCAGCCTGGGGGCTTGGGCTGCACTGCCGGGAATGCTGGGGTCAAGGTGCCAAGGTGCTGCATGGGGAGACCCATCTCTCGTGGGTCATGGGTGGCATCAGCCCTTGGTGACCTGGGGCTGTGGCCAGAGCTGGGTATTGGTGGGTTTGGGGCAGGGGCTTCAGCAGTCCCTGAATTCTGGACGGGGAGCTGGGCAGAGTGGGAGCAGCCTTGTGCTGGCACAGGGGCACCAGGAGCTGGGGAGAAGCAGAGAGCTCTTGTGCCTTCCTGGGTCTGTGCTGGGTCCTCTGCCTGGGACAGGAAAGTTATTGGGAGTTAGAAACCATGGGAGCACATGGGAGAACAGTCAGGAATTAGGAATCCTCCCCCGAAATAGGGCAGGTTCAGAGCCCCGACAGAAGAGCATCTACACCAGTGCCTGGAACGTGGGCAGCAAGCAGGAGGGGCTGGGAGCCAGAGTGCAGCAGGAAAAGTGCTGTCACCATGGGGAGGAGTGGTGGGACAGCAGGATGTGTGTGGGGAGTGTTCTGCTTGTCAGGAGCTGAATGGTGGTGGCAGTGGGGAGGAGTTTATGGGTTGGAACCAGGTTGTCACCCCCTCTGGGGAGATTTAATGGCCAGGGACTTGTGGCACGTGAGGACATGGATTAGTGGTGGGCTTGGCTGTTCTGGGCAATTCTCAGACTCTGTGATCTTCGAGGTCTTTTCCAATCTAAGTGATTCTGAATATGTTTCCTGGAAAAATGGTGATGTCAGGGAACAGGATGGTCAGCCAAGGTGTCATCAGGAACAGCACAGAGAGCCCAGAAAAGTCTCTGTCTCCAGGAACTCCTTCAGAATTCATTTTCTCTTAAGTCATCCGTGGAATTTCACAGTTGCAGGAGAAGTGTCTGTGCTGGCAGGGGCTGAGGCAGGATTTCCTCCAGCAGAGGACAGCAGTGCTCCCGGATCCTGCTGGATCCCTGCTCAGCCCTGTGGAAATCCAGCACAGCTTGGATGCAGAGAGGCATTCTCTGGATGGGAGAATGGTTTTGTCATTGCTTTGTTATATAATAAACATTTTAAGACATGTTTGCTCCTGTTAAAAGTCCTCGTGTGCACAGTGCTGCCAAAAACGCAGCGTGGAGTGCAAAGTGCCAGCAGTTCTGGGGAGTGCTGTTCAGCAATAGGAAATAAAGCTGATTTTGTTGTGGTCCACGTGAAGAATGGGTTGTGTGGTGCTTCGTGCACAGATTGAATCGTGGGCATCCTGAAGGGAAGGATCCTCATGAAAGGTTTTGGACTAAATGAGGGTAAAAAGACAAGTGCTCCTGTCAGATATAAACAGATATTTTTAGCAGGGTGATGTTGCCAGATCCCCCCAGCTTTGACAGAGGTGGGTGCTGGGGTCAGGGCTGTGGTTTTGGGCTGTTCTTGGCCTCAGCTGTGGTTTTGTCTCTCTC
The DNA here is from genome assembly GCA_037013685.1 of Acridotheres tristis. Classification (NCBI taxonomy): domain Eukaryota; kingdom Metazoa; phylum Chordata; class Aves; order Passeriformes; family Sturnidae; genus Acridotheres; species Acridotheres tristis. The sequence goes on along the minus strand of CM072900.1, from coordinate 899,401 downwards.
AGGGGGAAGATGAAGCTGTCACCCTGAAATCCTGTACCCGGAGGAAAACAGACTCCATTGAGAAGAGGTTCTGCTTTGATGTGGAGGCTGTGGATAGGTGAGTGCTGCCAGGGAGCTGCTGGGGCTGTGCTGACCCTGTGCAGGGAAGGGCTGTGCTCCTGCCCTTGGCTTTGGGACGGTTCCTGGGCACTTTCCGTGTTTGTGTCCTTCAGTCCCAGCCTGTGTGAGTGGAAAGCATTTCCCCGTGCAGTCACCCCTTTTCCAGCTCTGTGTATTGAGTCGGTGCTTTGCTTTACAAGCCTCTCTGACTTCAGGGGTGTTTTAGCACTTCTGCGGCCTCTGGCCACTCGAGGTGAGTGGTTGGCAGCCTGGAGGAGCTGCTGGGCTGGGAGGGATGTGCTGCCTGTTCCCAGCCCTGGGTGTGTGTTGGAATAGTGTCAGCTTTTCTGCTGTGGCTGGTTCACCATGGGTGGGTGGTAATGGACCTCTGGCTCGTGCCTCCAGGCACTTTCACTCCTTTGTCCAGAAGAAGGAAAACACTTTCTGCCGTGACTTATCACACAGCAGCTGGAGCAGAGGTATGTGTGGATTCAATCTCTGGCAGGCAGGAGTGAGAGCTGTTCCCATATCAGTGAGCATCATGCATGGCTTGCACACATAAACAGGAAAGCCAGGCTGGTGCTGCTATTCCAAGAGGAGTTAGTCACTGAGTTAGAGCTGCAGAAGTTCACATGGTTCACAAAGGCCTCCTCCAAAGGCACTCGGTGTGCTCTGGTTGTGTGCCTGTCTGTGGTCCTGATCTCCTCCCGTCTGCAGGAGTGCCCTGGAGCTCTCAGAAAAACCCAAGTTCATTAAAATCTGGGTGTTGAATAATGCTGGGATAACCCCTGGTGCCTCCCCCTGTCCAGCCTGAGCCTCAGCAGCGTTTCAGTGCCAGCCTGTGGCAGGGAGGGGTTGGGGTGAGGGAGCTCTGCCTGTGTTGGCTGAGGGATGAGATAACCTGGGGCTGCCTCCCACTCTCTGGAGCTCTGCTTTTCCCCAGAAAGTTGCAGTATTACTGCTGACACAGGATTTTTTAATTTATTTTATTTTTTTGCTGTGCCCTGAGGATATTTTTTTTAGAATGTGAAAAGCAAACTAAAAAGTGGGAGAAGAAGAATGGAGCCACAATAATTTTCTTCAGCGTGTTCAGAGGCAGCTGAAGCTTCCCTTGATGTTTGGAGCCTGCCAGGCATGGGATCAGGAGCTGCTCCAGAAATCTGTGTGCTCCATGGAAATCATGGCAGAGGAATAGCACAGGAAGGGGAAACCCGAGGAATTTCTCCTTTCATGTACACATTGCTGCTGCAGGGATTGGCTGAGAGAGCAGGACACACCTGAAGGAAAAGGCTGATTTTCCCCGTGTACAGGCAGCTCTGCATTCTCTTGGTATCAGAATTTGTCATTAGATGTGTAAAATATTGGGTATTCCCAAGATGAGCTTAAGAGGAAGAGGAAACAGCAAGTTTTGCCACGGCTGAAGGAGGCTGTGATGTGCCCAGGCTGTCTCCTCTTCCTGGGGTAGATCTGGGCACCAGGTCCTGCTGTCAGTGCCAGGCTGTGCTGGAGATCACCCTCACCTGGGCAGGCTCTCAGGGCTGGGCTGTCTCACAGCTCTCAGGACAGCCTGGAGGTGGCAGCCTCGGCTGGAGCTTCCCAGCACTGCACAGAAATGGGTTTGGGAGCACAGGCAGCACGGGCTGCAGGGCTGGAGCTCAGCAGTGACGCCCTAAATAGCACCAGCCAAGAGCTGTTCCTTCACAGGTGGGGAAAAAAGTGAGTTTTTTTCTCCTCTGATTCAGCACTGAAAAGCTGAAAATCTGGAGCCTGATCTGTTATTACAGCATTGCTTCCTTGTCACAGAATCCCAGAATAGTTTGTGTTGGACCTTAGACCTCATCTCAGTGCACCCCCTGCCATGGGCACCTTCCACTCGGCCACGTTGCTCCAGCCCCCGTCCAACCTGGCCTTGGCATTTAGAAATTGTTCTCACGTTCAGTGTAGAAGCATTGCATGGTGTTGTTACAGCCAAATTAACCCCAGAGTGGTGTTCAGGGGCCTGGCTGAGATACACCCCCAGTGTGATGGATGCTGGGTTTTACTGGTAATGCTCCTTTTTCATTAACTCAACTCGTTTGTAGTCTCTGCACATTAAATCGGGTTTGTAAACAAGGTGAACAGGGATGACAGCCAGTGTGTTACAAAACGAGCCTGGGGAGGAGGAGTGTCTCACCTGAGTGGTGACAAAAGCTTTGTCATTTAGGACAATGTAGGTCATTGCTCTGGGCCAGGAGCTGCCAAGTGCCAGCTGCCTTTTAGGGGAGCAGGAGGTTTTCAAATGCAGGGCTTGGCCCTTGCTGGGTCACCAGGGCAGTGAACTCTGCAGGTGCCACCACTGGCCCAGACTCTGCCTGGGTGCCGCCAGGGTGGGTGGCACCACACCTGGTGTGGGATTGTAGAACCAGAATCCCAAAGTCACCGAGGTGGGAAAAGATCCCCAACACCATCGAGTCCAGGCTGTGTCCCATCCCCACCTTGTCCCCAGAGCTCTGAGTGTCACCTCCAGGGGATCCCGACCGCCCTGGGCACCTCCAACCCCTGAGCACCCTTTCCATGGGGAAATTCTTCCTGAAGGAACTGGCACAGTGGCTGCATGGTTGGCACGGGGGTTGGGAGAGCTGCCAAGTGCTGCCCTGAGCAGATGGCTTTTCCCAGGAGGGCTCTGGGAATGGGCTGGCAGATTTGGGGCTCTGGCTGTGGCAGGACCTGCTCCCTGCTGCCCTGTGCCAGCCCAGCCCAGCTCTGCAGTGTCCCCGTGCCTGGCAGTGTCTGTCCCCTTCCCCTGCTGGTGTCACCTTCCAGTGACCTCTAGAGCAAAGCCCCAGGGGTTGGCACAGGGCATGGAGGGCTGGGTTGGCACAGGGAGGGATGAGGCTCCTTCCCCTTGGTAGCCACAGGAGCCACAGTGGCCCCACAGCCCCTGCAGAACGTGCTGGTGAGCTCTGAGCTCTGTGTGGACACCCAGACTTTGTGAGCTCAGTTTCCTCCCTAATTCCCAACATTTTGGGGCCACATGTGGCTGCCCCATGGGGTCCTGTGTGGGCTGCTCTGCTCAGGTTGGGACTGGGAACGTCTCTGAGCACTCAGCCCCTGTTGTTGGTGCACTCTTGTGTGTTTTCATCAGCAGTTTAGATTGTCTCGCTGTGATAAGCTGCTACAGCAGTTGGAAGTTCTTATCTGTTTCTATTGCTTTCCTTATTTGTTTGTTTTCCTGGAAGAAGGAAAAGCTATTGCAGTTTCTCATTTTCTCAGTGTGCTTAGTCACAGCTCCTTAAGGCTGGGCCATTTGTCACAAAAGCTGAAATATTGAGAAAATTCAAATTTCCTGTGTGGTCTCATATGGAAAAATCTTCCATTTTTAGATTGTAGCATATTGAAAATATTCTTGCTTATTAAGTGTTTGCTATGTTCTGCTCTGGTCTCACCCTCCTACACTCACTCTGTTTAGAAATTGATTTCTTCTGATCCCAAAATGTCCCTTCCCCTCCTGGTGTCCCAGAAAAAGGCAAAGGGGTTTGGTGCCCGCAGGGGGAAGTGTGGGGGCAGCACCTGGGAGTGAATCTGCAGGTGCTTGGTCTTGTTTGCCCCACGAGCTCAGGTTTGTGCCCCTTGGGTGACAGGTGGCAGCTCCAGGAGGGTCCTGCTGTCCTGGTGACACGGCTGTGCCTGCCTGGGGTGGGTGGGTCCAGGTGCATCCCTGGGTGAGGTGGGAGCTGCCCCCCAGCAAAATCTGTATTTACTGGATGTGATCTTTATAAATAATCATCTGTGTAAGTGACCCCCGGTATTTGGGGTCGTTTGTTGGGTGAGGGGACAAGGACAGGTCCGTTGTGCTGATGTTTTGGGAAATGTCAGGCTGGGATTTTTGCCGTGGCTGGGTACTGGAGATAAGCCCAAGGAGCAGGATGTGCAAGGGGCTGATGCTGGAGGTTCTGTGAGGATGCAGGGCTGGGGCTGCCCGGAGGCTGCTCCAGTGCCAGCCATGAGCTGGCTGGGAGCACACGGAGCCCCGGGGGCATCGGCCACATCCATGACGAATGAGGTGTAATGTGTGGGTGCATCTTCAGTTTAGCACGGCCAGGAAGATGCTTCTGCTCGGGAAAGTGACGCAATGGCTGCCCTGGCAAATAAACACTGGGGGAGGAAATGCTGAGCTATTTGCAATGGAAATTGGGTTTGATTCAGTTTCACAGCCCCTCCCCTCATGCTGTTAAAGAAGTTTGACTTTGAAGTGAAGCCCGAGGAGTTGTTATCTGCTCAGAGGCAGGACAAACATTTTGCTGTTATCACCTCTTAGCCCTGTGCTGAGGGAACCTGGCACTGCAGATACCAGCACTGCCACTCTGGGACCCTGCTCTGCCAGGAGTCCAGTGCCCATGAAGTGAAGGTTTAAATTTCTCTCTTCGAATGCCTCAGCTAAAGAGACAGAAATCCCAGAATTTCCTTTCCTGTGTGTCCCCAGCTGAGCTAGAGCCCTTCCAGAGCTTTCTGACTGAGGTGTCTGTGCCTGCAGCAGCAGCTTGGCTTAAAGTCAGACCTAAGCCCTGGCTAAAGTGGCCACTGCAGCTCCCCAGGTACCAGGGACTGCTCTTGAGTCGCTTGGTACCTGCACAACAAGGAGCTTTGTGCAGTTCTGAACATCTCTGCTGTTGGATGTGGAGCGTTTTCCCTCCCAGATGGGGTGATGGTTTAAGTGGTTTCCTCTTCCCTCCAAAGTGAGTAAACTTCCAAACCACTAAGCTGGTGAGTATTGCCTGACTCACCAATGGGATTAGCAGAGATCAAACACATTATGTCTGGTTTTTGGACCTGGGCACAGCTTCCACTGGTGGGACAGTGCTGAGCTGCTGTGTGTGTGCTGAAAGCTGGGCTGGTGGGATGGGGAGTGGGCTGAGAGAGAAGTTAATGCTCAGTTCCTGCCCTGTGTGTGCCACAGAGCAGCAGCAGAAGGGCCAAACCCACCTCTTGAGAGAGCCCCTGTTAAAGTTTAATTTTCTTGCAGGCTCTTATCAGGACCAAAGGGCATCTGCAGAGTGTTGGTGCAGCTCACGTTCTCCTGCTGAATCACCCTTGGGAAGCTCAAGTTTAGAAATCCCCCCTCTCCCCAGGTTTATCAGGTTTTGGGGATTGGGTACTGAGCAGAGCCTGGAACACTCTGCAGGGCTGGCAGCTCCCGAGGTTTAATCCAATCCCAACCCCAATCCCAATCCCAACCCCTTCCCTGTGTGTGCTCAGAGCAGATTCCTGGCTCCTGTGCCCTTCCAGAGCCCCTGCTCTGCTGGGCTGGGAAGAGCAGCACCAGGGGCAGTGCCAGACACACGGACAGGGCTCACTGACAGACAGCCTGGGGACCCTGGCAGTGCCAGGCACACGGACAGGGCTCACTGGGGACCCTGGCACTGCCAGACACACGGACAGGGCTCACTGACAGACAGCCTGGGGACCCTGGCACTGCCAGACGCAGGGACAGGGCTCACTGGCACTGCCAGACACACGGACAGGGCTCACTGACAGACAGCCTGGGGACCCTGGCACTGCCAGACGCAGGGACAGGGCTCACTGGCACTGCCAGACACACGGACAGGGCTCACTGGGGGCCCTGGCACTGCCAGACACACGGACAGGGCTCACTGAGATGCCAGCCCCTGGTGTGGGATCACAGCTGCCACCCTCTGTGTCCCCACACCCGAGGCTCTGTCCTGTCAAATCCATCCTCACCTTGCTGGTCACAATTAGCAGAGCAGGTAATTGAGGTTGGACTCCTGTCACGGAAAGGGTGGTCCGGGAGTGGTGCAGCATCCCCTGAGGAGCTTGGAGGTGGCGTTGGCCCTGGGGCAGGGGTGGTGCCAGCGCTGTCCCCTGCTCCTGTGCTGTGTGTGCAGCACCCAGGCCTGGCCTTTCCCTTCTCATTACAGTAAATGAGCAGTCCCAGGGCTGTTTGTTGGGGCTGGGCTGGCAGGGCAGCTCAGGGCTGTTGTGTGTGTGACAGTGCTGGGGGCAGGAGCAGCACCCTGGCACTCCTGCACTGCTGGAGGGGGACAGGGACATCGTGTCACTGCCACCCCTGTGTCTTCCAGCAGGGTATGGACAGGGCCAGGGGGCTGGCACAGCCAGGAGGGCACGGATACCTTGGGGGTGAAATGCTTTGCACAGCTGAAGTCTCCTCTGTGAGCCTGGTGCTTGGGGTGGTGGTGGTGAGACTTGGGGGGCTGGGATGTGTGGGAGTCCTGCTTGCTTGGTCACCTTTCCTGGGTCACCTTTCCTGGGTCATTTTTCTTGGTCACCTTTCCTGGGTCACGTTCTTGGGTCATTTTCCTTGGTCACCTCTCCTGGGACACCTTTCCTTGGTCACCTTTCCTTGGTCACCTTCTTTAGTCACCTTTCCTGGGTCACCTCTCCTTGGTCACCTTTCCTGGGTCACCTTTCCTGAGTCACGTTCTTGGGTCATTTTTCTTGGTCACCTTCTTTAGTCACCTTTCCTGGGTCACCTTCTTTGGTCACCTTTCCTGGGTCACGTTCTTGGGTCATTTTTCTTGGTCACCTTCTTTAGTCACCTTTCCTGGGTCACCTTTTCTGGGTCACCTTTTCTGGGTCACCTTTCCTTGGTCACCTTCTTTAGTCACCTTTCCTGGGTCACCTTTCCTGGGTCACCTTTCCTGGGTCACCTTTTCTGGGTCACCTTTCCTTGGTCACCTTCTTTAGTCACCTTTCCTGGGTCACGTTCTTGGGTCATTTTTCTTGGTCACCTTTTCTGGGTCACCTTTCCTGGGTCACCTTTCCTTGGTCACCTTCTTTAGTCACCTTTCCTGGGTCACTTTCCTTGGTCACCTTTCCTGGGTCACGTTCTTGGGTCATTTTTCTTGGTCACCTTTCCTGGGTCACCTTTCCTTGGTCACCTTTCCTGAGTCACGTTCTTGGGTCATTTTTCTTGGTCACCTTTCCTTGGTCACCTTCTTTGCCTTCTGCTGCCCTTGCATGGACGTGTTTATCCCAGTGCAGGTGAGCTGGCTGGCTCGGGGCCAGAGGAGGAATTTGGCACCCAGCTCTTGCACAAAACCACAGCAAAGGTGTGTGGATTGTTGGAGATCCTGGACCCTGCAGGGATACCCACGACTTCTCCTCGTGCTGGGGCTTGGCTGGGAAGGAGCTTGTCCTCCTTGCCTCTTCCTCTCATGAAAAATTCATCTTTGGCACCTTTTCTTCCCCTTTGTCTCGGCAGGCCCGGTGTCATCACCATGCAGGCGCTGTCGGAGGAGGACCGCAGGCTGTGGATGGAGGCCATGGACGGCCGGGAGCCGGTGAGCAGCAAAATTCGGGCATAAAAAAACGGAGGAAAAGGTGCTGAGCTCTCAGGAGCCCAGGGCAGGTAGTGCTCCCTGCTCGTGGGGCAGTTCCTGCCTCCTGCCAAGAGAATCCTTTAATCCCTTGGTTAAATATTTGAGGTAATACTGTATCTCCCGTGCTTGGATTGCTTGGAGGTGCGGTGGAGAGGAGGAGGGAAGGCTTGGCCAGCACAAACATGCTGCTCTGCCGTGCTGAAAGGAAAACATGGCAAAAAGAGCAGTGGAAGAAAAGACGTTGTAGATTTCCAGGGTTTTTGGAGTCCTGCGAGTCCTTGGCAGCCGTTTCTGGGTCTGGTAGAGAATTGGATTTCGTGTGAGCAGAGGAGTGTGGCCCCTGCTCCCCGTGTTTGCTGCTGCTGTGCCAAAGGCTTCCTCACCTCTGGAAGGGATTCTGGACGTTTGCAGGAAACCCATTGTTAGTTTTTATTTTGGAATGCATTTGCAAGCCTGCCTGCCAGCTTGGAGAGCCTTGGCTGGTTCTGAGCGGGTCCCTCGGGGGGTGCTGGGGTCACGGTGTGGCCCCTGCCAGCTTCGTGTGGTGACTGTCCCATGGCACTGCCGAGGCCACTCTGTGCCTGCTGCTCGTGGCCAGCAGCGTTTTGGGATGTGAAAAGAAGCTGTGTGGAGAGCCAGAGCAGCCTGGGCTGTTCTGTGTGCTGGGAGCAGGGTGTCCCATCCCAGCACTGCCTGCTCCCACAACACTGCTCCTGGTTTGAGCAGATCTCCCCCAAATCCATGGGAAGGCTCCTGTTTGTCAGGAAGAGTGTTGGCTGAAGGCAGGTGGGGCATGGAGAGCTGGGCTTGGTCAGGCTCTTGCTTTTGGGACGAGCAGCAGCTCAGGGATGGAGAGGCTGCCTGTGGGAGGTGCTGCCCTGCATTTCAGGGAAAGGATTGTGTGGTGGATTAGAGCCAGCTCCCAGCCTGGAGTCGTGGATCCATCAGGTAATTCAGGTAGGACGGGAGCTCAGGAGGTTTCTGGTCCAACCTCCTGCTCAGAGCAGGGTGCTCAGGGTGTTCCAGTCAGGAGCTGAGAGCAGCCAAGGGAGGAGAGGGCACAGCCTGCCTGGGCTCCAGCCCAGCTGCCTCCCTGGCCTCCTCACCCCAAGGCTGAGCCTCTCTTGTTCCAATTTTCACCTGCCCAGAGAGGCTGTGGTTGCCCCATCCCTGGTCTGGATCCAGGGCAGGGATCCCTGTGGGACTGGATGAGATTTGAGGGCCCTTCCAGTTGAAACCATTCCACGATTCTCTGGTTCTGTGACAGCCTCTGCTGCCTTTTTCTATCATCTGCTGAAAAGGGGCCCTTGTTGGGGAGAACCAGCCTGCTCCTCCACCCTGGGGCAGCTATAGTGGCACAGCCCTCTCCAGCTCCAGCTGCCTTGGTCCCTCCTAAAAGAACCCTGCCTTGATTCTGGTGGTCCCAGAAACAAAATGTGCGTTGCTGCTCCTGATGTGAATGGAGTCTTGTGCTCCTGCAGCCTGCACCCTCTGCTGGGAGTGCTGGGCAGGCTGGCAGAGCTGCAGTGGAGCTGCAGGAACGCTCACCCCGCTGTGTGTTGAGCTGCTGATGTTACCGGGATGCAGCACAGCCAGCCTGCAGAGGTGCACACACCGATTTTTGGGTGCTTGCAAAGAGCTGTGCATACAAAAGGTTCTGTGGAGCAGCCAGGACAGGACTGCCTGGATTCCCCTGTTCCAGAATGTGGTTATGGGAACTCCTTCAAACCACACAGGTCGTGGTGCCTGCGCTCTGCTGCCCTCCCCTATCGTGCCCATCAGCTGAGGTGAGGGCAGCTGCCTCAGCCAGCACGTCAGGGGCTGTGCTGAGCATTAATGCCATAGCTCGTGGCACGTCATTGCTGGTGCTGGCACTGCCCTTGCAGGTGTGGAGTGGGAGCGATGGGAATGCAGCCTGCACGGAAATGGATCCAGGAGACACTTGTGGTGTGTGTTGACACATGAGGCAGCTCCCTGTCCTCGCTTCTCCTCCTCCATCCGTCAGAAGTGCAGCTGTGGGCTGTTCTGTGTGGGTTTTTATCTTGCAGCACCAGGGTGCAGCGTGTTATCTCCGTGTTACCTATTCCACAGGGATTTCCTTGAGCAAGAGATGAGGATTTCACCTTTGGACTCCTAGAAATATCCATCCTGGGCTTTGAGTGTATTTCTGTAACCAAAGAAGCCTACTGGAAAGAATGTGTGGTTTTGCTTTGATTTGGCTGCAGAGCCTGGGGAAGGATTGGCACGGTGGGAATGGTAATTTCATGTGCAAATTCAGGCTCTGGAGAGATTAGCACGGACTGGAGTTTGTTTCTTAATTATAATGAAAAAAGTAAACCCAAATGTCAAATTACATCTTAGTGAGATTTAAACATAGAATGTGGCTGCATTAGCCAAGACATTTGTCACAACTTGAGAAGATTTACGCTGTGTCTCTCAGTCAGAGCAGCCTCCAGACAGCTCTCAGCACGCCCTTAACTCTTACCACTTGTTATTCATTTGGATAAAGCCCCCGTGTTGACTTTGGGTTTTCTTCCATGTTGCAGAGGCTGGAAACAGGAGAAACTGCTAACTCCATGACGGAGCAGTGGTGTTTGGTTTTGTTAAGATACTCAGGATCAGTTTCTTGTGGATTTTCTCCTCTGCTGATGCAGTTTGCAAATGTTTTTGGTGGAGGCCAGAGCGATTCTGAAACTTCCTTGGAACCTGAGTCAGGAATAAAAGCTGTGCTGGCTGATGGTGGCTGATGGTTTAGGACAGGGACAGATTAGGCTGTGCCTTGTGGCAAGGAACAAGGAACAAGGCAAGCGTTTAGGTGAGGGTGTGGTGAATGAGTGTGGAGGAGGAGGAGGAGGCTCAGGGGGATCTTCTGGCTCTGCACAACTTCCTGACAGGAGGGGACAGCCAGGGAATGGGGATCTGGGAACAGGGACAGGAGGAGAGGGAACGGCCTCAGGCTGGGCCAGGGGAGCTCAGGGTGGACAGAGCAGGAATTTCCCCATGGAAGGGGTGGGCAGGGATTGGAACTGCCCAGGGAGGTTTGGATCCCCATCCCTGGAGGTGCCCGGGGAGGTTTTGGATCCCCATCCCTGGAGGTGCCCGGGGAGGTTTTGGATCCCCATCCCTAGAGGTACCCGGGGGGGTTTGGATCCCCATCCCTAGAGGTGCCCGGGGAAGTTTGGATCCCCATCCCTGGAGGTGCCCGGGGGGGTTTGGATCCCCATCCCTGGAGGTGCCCGGGGAGGTTTGGGTCCCCATCCCTGGAGGTCCCGGGGGGGTTTGGATCCCCATCCCTGGAGGTGCCCGGGGAGGTTTGGGTCCCCATCCCTGGAGGTGCCCGGGGAGGTTTGGGTCCCCATCCCTGGAACTGCCCAGGGAGGTTTGGGTCCCCATCCCTGGAGGTGCCTAGGGAGGTTTGGATCCCCATCCCTGGAGGTGCACGGGGGGGTTTGGGTCCCCATCCCTGGAGGTGCCCAAGGAATTCCTGGCTGTGGCACTGAGTGCTCTGGGTGGGGACAGGGTGGGGATGGGGCACAGCCTGGGCTGGCTGGGCTGGGAGGGCTTTTCCCACCGCAGCAGTGCCGGGTCCGGTGCCAGCCGCGAGCCGGGGGTGCCCCGTGGCTGCTCCCCACTAGATGGCAGCTGAGACCGGACCCAGCAGCCTGGGCTGTCCCCTCCCCGTGTCCCCTCCCTGCCCCCGGGGCAGGATGTGACCCCCGAGCTGCTCTCGGGGTGGGGACACCGCTCCCCTCTCCCGGCTGTGTCCCCAAGCTCAGCGCAGCCCCAAACCAGAGCTGCTCCCCTCTGTGTCCCCTCAGGGCGTGCCTGGCTCCTCCCCATGGCCCTGTGGCCACTCTGGCCACTCCAGCCGCGGGTGGGATGTGCCTCTGGAGCTCCCCTGTTCCAGCTGTGCTCCTGGCAGAACATCTGTCACTGCTCCTGGGGCTCCTTCAGCCCTGCTGCCCGAGGTGCCCGCGGTGTTCTGTGGCAGTGACAGCAGAGCCCAGCCCCACATTCCTGCCCAGGACACCTCCCACCTCCTCCTTGCATATTGCTTCTGGGAATTCTTTCTGAAATTGTTTTTCGTTTCCCTTGTCTAATTATACAAAATGGTGAGAGATTTATTTCCCAGTGGAAACGTTGTCTTTTGAACTCACTCCAGCTCTTTCAGCCCCGGCATTCCTGTTATTTTGGCTCATTCAGAAAATAAATTCACTTGAAGGACTTCAGTCCCAGCGTGGCTGAGGGGGGATGGACAGGCACCCAGTGCTGCCCTTGCCAGCCCCTCACACTGCCCTGGGGCTCAGTGGGGCTGCAGATGTGCTTTACCATGTGAATTCATTCCCTCTCAGGGCTGGCAGGTGCTGTCACCCAGAGCACCTGTGACACACCTGTGACACACCTGTGACACCCACAGTGGGCAGGGAGCCCGTGGGCGAGTGCCAGAGCCATGCCCGTGTTCCTGCTCTGCTCCCTGCCTGCCTCTCCAGTGCCTTCCCTCACAGCCTTTCCCATGCTGGGTTTTCATTATGCTCTCAGTCCCACAGACGTGTTTTTGTCAGCTTTCTGGAAAAGATGTTTTTCTGTCTTGCAGGTTTTCATGGCCTTCATCCTGCCTGGGTTTGTTTGCTTATAGCAGATTTTTTTTGTTGTTGTTGTTGTTCTCTATGACCTGAGTCATTCCTGTTGCTGCTTCTCTGTCTCCCTGTCTCTCTCTTTAGTGAACAGAACATTTTTTTCCCCACTCTGCCCACTCTTAATGTCTAAGTTTCTATTGTGTGCTGCTTCTCTTTGCCTCTAATCTGTTCTCCAGCCCAGACAGCCCAGAACTTTCCCTGAGCTGGAGCTCAGTGTCTCCGTGCTCTGGGAGCATTGGTGCCACCTCTGAGTGATGGTGAGTCCCACTGCGACCCACGCTGGCTCAGGGGAGCCCCTGCTTGGCTTTTTCTGCATCCCACAGCTCAAGATTATTGCCCCCCAAAATTTTTTTTGTCCTTTTTGGGGACAAGGTGGTAGCAGAGGGTCCTCAGAGAAGCAATGCTCCACGTCATGTTCTATGTTAGTTCTTGGATCATGTGCTCTTGCCACTGCTCCCTCCTGTTTGGTAACCCTTTAAGCCTGTAATAGCAGTAACTTTACATGGGGTTTGTAAGCTTTTATTTTGCTTCTAAAGCACTTAAGCCAGTGAGGTCTTAAGCTTTGACTTCAGGCTTTTATTCCTGGTTCCAGCAACTGCTGCTTCAGTGGCTGGCGGCTCACCCAGCTGGAGTCACTGTGGCTGCTGGGCTTTGTCCTCTGCTTAAGAAGCTGCTTCAGAGAGAAATACTTAGAGAAGCACTACAGATAATTTTTGAAAGAGAAAAGAGCCCTCTGGCTTGCTTTTACACACCTAAAAGTGCTGTCCCACCCAGTTTTGGCAAGTGTGTGACCTGTTGTTGCAGCTGTGTGTGGGGGGTGTCAGGAGCAGAGCAGTGGCTCCTGTCCCTGCTGTGGATGCCTCACTGTGTCTGTAATGCATTCCTTGCTCTTCCTTGGGGCCTGTGCTGCAGAAATCGCCTGTGAGAGTCTGGCTTTGCCTGGATGCTGGGGTGGCTGGTCCCAGGACACCAGGTGGGTTTTGCTGTCCCTTTGGGAGATGTTGTCTCTGCTGGGGACCCGGTGGCAGCCACTGATCTCCTCTGTCACTGCTGGTACCCCTGGGAGGAGCTGACAGGGGGTGAGGGCTGCTCCTGACCCACAGCACACGTGTCCTGCTCTGCTGCACTGTGCTCGTGGGTTTGGGGCTCAGGCTGGAGCTGAGTGTGACACTGGTCTGCAGTGGTTGCTGGCAGATGCAGAAACAGGGAGCACAACCAGCTCTGCTTCATCTTGTGTTCAAAAGCCATGTGGAAATGGCACCTGGGGACACGGGCTAGAGGTGGCCCTGGCAGTGCTGGGGCATGGCTGGAGATGATGATCTCAGTGGGTTTTTCCAGCTTTAAAGATTCCATGATTCCATGACAGGAGAGCCAAGGGGAAACCAAAGGTGCTGCTGTTCCCCACAAGGCTCTGGTACCTCCAGCTCCAGAGCACAAAGCACAGAATCATGGAACAACAGAATGGGTTGGCTTGGAAGGACCTTAAACTCATGGCAACTGGGGAAAAAGGAGAAGGGGTAAAAGAGCAGAGCATGAACCTGACCCAGGAGAGCCCAGTGGTGCTGGGAGGGTCTGTGGGTGCCTGGGGAACGGGGATAATCGAACCTGGGTTGCAGCACAGATGTGGAACAGGATGGAGCAGCTGCTTGCAGCAACTTGTTTGTGAGCCTGGAACCAGAGAGGTGAAGCAGCCCCAGGGGAGGGTGCAGGGTGCTGGCATCCAGGCATTTCTGTCATGGTTTGGTGGGAACTCGTTGTCTCCCCTTCAGCCTCACCAGAGCCTCAGCTGGAGGGACAGACCAAAGACAGCATCCTCACTTTCCTCTCCTTATCACCTCTGCTTCCAGTTATTTGATCAGGCAATTCAACCAACACGTGGAAATTCAGGGAATAGCTCCGTGTTGGGAGAACTAATTTCCCTGCCAATTTAAAGAGACTATTAGAGTATTGTTTCCTACTTTAAATTAAAAATTAAAGTAAATGGTTCACGCTACAATGACTCGCAGAGCCAGCCTCTTCCATTATTTCCTCCTTTATTGGGCCTTACACTTGGTTTTGAGCAGTGATTTATTGTCCTGCTGCAGCCCCAGCACCATCCCTCACCCAGGGGTTCTTCCTCTCCCAGCTGCAGCCCCAGATGAAGGATTTTGGACTCTGGTGTTTTGATAATTTTATTTCTGTATTCACCCTCGGTTTGGCATTCCTGGCAGGTCTGTGTGTGGAGCAGGGCTGGGCTCAGGATCAGGAGCAGGGCTGGGCTCAGGATCAGGAGCAGGGCTGGGCTCAGGATCAGGAGCAGAACTGGGCTCAGGATCAGGGCTGGGCTCAGGATCAGGAGCAGGGCTGGGCTCAGGATCAGGAGCAGGGCTGGGCTCAGGATCAGGGCTGGGCTCAGGATCAGGATCAGGGCTGGGCCCAGGCTCAGGGCTGGGTTCAGGAGCAGGATCAGGGCTGGGCTCAGGATCAGGATCAGGGCTGGGCTCAGGATCAGGGCTGGGCCCAGGATCAGGGCTGGGCTCAGGATCAGGATCAGGGCTGGGCCCAGGATCAGGGCTGGGCCCAGGATCAGGGCTGGGCTCAGGATCAGGATCAGGGCTGGGCCCAGGCTCAGGGCTGGGCTCAGGATCAGGCTCAGGGCTGGGCTCACGATCAGGAGCAGAACTGGGCTCAGGATCAGGCTCAGGGCTGGGCCTGGGATCAGGAGCAGGGCTGGGTTCAGGAGCAGGATCAGGGCTGGGTTCAGGAGCAGGCTCAGGATCAGGCTCAGGCTCAGGGCTGGGCCCAGGCTCAGGCCATGGCAGGCTGCAGGTGGATGTGTCCCACACTGTCCCTGTTTTTTGGCTGGTAGCAGTGGTGGTGGGGAGTGCTGGCAGCCCTGGGTGGGCTCAGGCAGGGCTCAGGGTTTCCCAGGGAGGTTTTGGGTGGTGTGGAATTCCAGGTCCTGTCTGCAGAGGGATAAATGTGCTGCTGCACTTTTGGAGAGGGACACCAGCAACTTTTAAATGGAGCTGGCTCCCAGGTCCAGGAAAGAACCTTGTCCCACGTGCCAGGATTGGTCCAAGAAACCTCTGCAGCCCCCCTGGCCTTCCAGAGATCCCTCTGGAGAGGAGGGATGGCACTGTGTCCCCTCTGTGCTGCCCCACAGGTGTCCCCAGGTGTGCACACGGGGCACTGAGAGTGGCCTCGCCCCAGGGATGTCCCAGCCTTGAAAGCTCCAGGAGTCAGTGGTGAGTCCTGGCACGGAGCCACCAGCCTTGCTCAGAACACCCAGGCGGTGTCAAACCTCTCTGGCACAGGAGGAGCGCCAGGCACGGCTGTGTTACAGTTATTTTAAAAATAAAGATGACACTGTCATTTAAAATTAGGCTGGTTTTGATGTGTTGAGAGCCCGTGTTCGTCAGCAGACGTTGGGAGGAGGAAGGGTGTGTGTGTGCTGGCTGGGGCTGGCCGGGCTCCAGGCAGAGCTGCTGGAGGAGGATGTGCAAGTTGTTGCTCAAGCATCCTAGAAAACTTGGGGAAAGCTCAGAGCAGGAGAAATTTTCACTTTTAATCCCTTGTTTGAGTGATCCCAACATATCAGCTTCGCTGGACTCTCTTAAAAATGCTGCTGTGGGAATCTTTGGGCTCTTTAGTTATTCCAAAAATGTATTTTGTTGGAGCAGTTGACCTTTAGCTGTGTTATTCTGAGGCTGCCATGGATCTGCTCCCCTCGTCCCACACAGCCCAGAGTGGCTGCTGCTGCATTCCCTGTCCAGGGTGAGCCACGGGGAGCTGGGAGTTTGACCCAGGTAGTTTTTTTTTTTTTGCCTTTTCTGACCCAGGTGATGGTTTCCTTGGGTGACAAACACAGTTATATAACTGAGCTGAGCTCAGCAGCCCAGCTGGCTGGCAGGGAGCCCGGCTGGCCTCGGCTCCAGAGGCCCTTGGGAATGCCTGCACTTGTAATAAAATGTGGGCTTGTTCTTAATTAGAACCATCCTTTAGCTCAGCTCCCAGAGACAGAAGAGCAAGACCCACGTAGAGGATTCCAGCCCCCCAGATGCTTGATTTTTGATGGATTTTTTTCTTTTCTGTCCTTTAATCAGGCCCAGGGTTTGAAGCTGAAATTTGTGTTGGAAGGAAAGAGCAGGAGAGACAAAGGGGGACACGAGGTGGGAGATGAGTCTGTGATGAGCAGTAGGTTGTGAGGAAAGGAAGGAAGGAAGGAAGGAAGGAGCTGCCAGGGTCCCTGGTCACCCTCTTCCAAATGAACATGACATAAACCAGCATTTCACAGTGGGTTTCTGCTGCCCTGCCAAGTTCTCCACTGGGGAAGCAAGGCATCATTTTCCCTGCCCTGCTGCTGCAGAGAGGTTTGCAGGGATGTGGGGCTGGGAGAGATCCTGCTCCTGTTTGTATCCTTCTGGCTCTCAGAGCAGGGAAGGTTATTTCTAACCACAACACACAGTGGAGTCTAGCTCTGAAAATCCTGCTTGTAGTACCAAAAGCTGGCTCTCAGACAGAAATAGAGCAGGGTTGATAAGGCAGAGCCAGAAACAAGGGCTGATTTCATCAAGGTTGCCAGGTATCCTGCTTTTAACAAGGAAATGGCTTTTCGTCCATGAGCTTTGCTGCTCCAGGGCTGTGTCCCAGTGCTGAGCCCAGGGCCAGGTCTGGAGGCTCCTGCCTGCTGGAACATCTGCCTGGCCCTCTTCTCTTCTCTTCTCTTCTCTTCTCTTCTCTTCTCTTCTCTTCTCTTCTCTTCTCTTCTCTTCTCTTCTCTTCTCTTCTCTTCTCTTCTCTTCTCTTCTCTTCTCTTCTCTTCTCTTCTCTTCTCTTCTCTTCTTCTTCTCTTCTTCTTCTCTCCATTCTTCCTCTGACCCCTTCCCTGTTGGCACAGGATACAGGGTGCCCCCCTGCCCCAGGCCTGGGGCATCTCTGGGTGCCAGAGCTCCAGCCCTGCTCTGGGCATCCCTGTGCCCGTGGAGAGCCCTGCAGGACACGCTGGGGACACCACCAGGCACATCCTGCTGTCCAGGTGAGGAAGGCAGCAAGGGGAAAGCCCTGTTCCTTTTGTTTCAGGGCAGGTGAGGAGTGCAGAAGGGATGTGTGGGGCTGACACCTTCCCCTGCTGGGCTGAGGCTGGGGCAGGGCTCTCTGTCTGTCTGTCTGTGTGTCTGTGTGTCTGTCTGGGAGCTCTGGGGTGCTCGGGGTGCTGCAGACACCCAGCAGCAGCTGAGTCAGTCAGGGTGGCTGGGCTCCAGCTGGAGCTCTGCTCTCCAGCCCATTTGCCCTTGTAAAAAGGGTTACAAAACATTCATGTGGAATGTCTGTGCTCCTCCTGCCCGTGGCCTCCCAGACTGGCCCAGGGTGGCTGGGAAGCCACTTGGGCTACCAGTTCTGAGGGAATATCAGATCTATTTATACCCCTTGGGCTTGTGCATCTTTTGAGCTGAAAGACTCGTTCCTGGCTGTTTTGAGGATTTCTGAAAATGAATCACAAGGAAATTGCATAACACTGCAGCGTTTCCTCCCATTGCTCTGGACCTTGCAAACACCACGCTCCCCCAGGGGGACCAGGGAATTCTGGCAGCACTGGCCCGTTCTGAGAGTCCAAATGGAAAAGTCTGGCTTGAAGGGAACGTCCCAGCAGCAGTGAAAGGAGTGTGAGGTGGAATCTTCCACGCCAGGGCATGGAGTTGAAATCCTTCTTCAGTGGAGATCCCCTCTCTGCAAACCAGGGCTGCTGTGCTCCCGTGCTTTCCTTCAATCCCTCTGAGCAGCTGGACAATCCTTTCCTCTGGGTTTTAGCCATTTAGGGCAGAATTTCGTGCCAGTGTTGGAATTGGAAGGATTTTGGGAGCTGTGTTGAACACTGTGCAGCCTCCAAGGGGTGCAGCTTAGGTTGGGCCGTTTTGGATTTTCAACTTGAAATGAAAATGAATGAGAAAATGAAACAAGTGCCATAGAAAATCGTATCCCCTGTCTTGTGGAGGTTAATGAACACCATGGGCAACAGCATGACCCCTGAAATGGGGAAATAAAAATGAAATTACTCGACATCATCTTTTTGTAGTTCCCCTTCCAAGCCCCAGCTACTTCCTTTTCCTTTCCTTTTCCCCCAGTCCAGTGTCATCCCAAACCACTCCCATTTACTCTTTGCATGTCATGTGTGCACTTTGTTTGGGACCAGGCTGGAAAACCAATGGTTGGAATTCTTCCTCATTTATCTGTGCACAAGCAGAAAGTGCATCAGATGATGAGTGGTGGCTGTAGGATTATTTTAAGTCTGGATGGTGGCTGAGGGGTTTTTCAGGCTCTGGATGGTGGCTCTTGGTGGCTGTAGGATTATTTTAGGCTCTGGATGGTGGCTCTTGGTGGCTGTAGGATTATTTTAAGTCTGGATGGTGGCTCTTGGTGGCTGTAGGATTATTTTAAGTCTGGATGGTGGCTCTTGGTGGCTGTAGGATTATTTTAAGTCTGGATGGTGGCTCTTGGTGGCTGTAGGATTATTTCAGGCTCTGGATGGTGGCTCTTGGTGGCTGTGGGATTATTTTAAGTCTGGATGGTGGCTCTTGGTGGCTGTGGGATTTCTGATGGTGTCTTTCAGAGGATTTCAGATTAGGCAAATCCACAGCTCCATTGTTGGGGTGTGTGGTAATGGCAGGACTGAATTTAGGGGGGCCAGGAGCAGGTGCAGCACCTGCATTGCTGCTTCTGCCCAGGCTGTGGTCCATGAGAATTTGGGGACATGGCTCCAGGAGCAAACACTGGGCAGTGCTGGGGGGCTGTGGGTGACCCCCAGCTCGTCCCTGGGCTCATCCCTGTGGCTCCAGGGGGACAGGGAGCTCCCTCCTGGGCTGTGTGTTCCTCCACCACACCCTCGAACATCTCAGAGCTCTTAATCATCCCTATAAAACCATTTCCTCTGCAAAACATAGCATGCATTTGGTGAAAGGTCTCACCAAAGGAAATAACTGGCTCTTTGATGAATTATCTTAAATATCAAGTTCATAATTGAGCATAGTGCAAGTGTCAAAGTAGTCATGAGTTGTAACTGCTCTCATAAAATTTATCTTTCTGGATTACTTACAGATGCATCTTGGAATTTTTCAATAATAGCTTGTAAAGGGCCTCCTTTAAGCTTCCAAACAGCAATTATCCTGCAGGAATGAAGCAGCAGTAGTTTCTGCTAAAAAAAATTCCACAATCTGGTTTTGTTCAGGATATTTGACCGTCTACAGTAGGAGTTTAGAAAACTAAATACAAGACATCAGTGTCTGTAAGTTTTGTAGTATCTTAATAGATATTTTTTCTGTGCACATCATTTCTGAAACTGCCTGGTAAGGATATTTTGGCTCTGGAAATACAATCGAATGGGAATAATTAATGAGAGGGAGATGTTAAAGCATCAAGTGCTGCAGGGCAGGGATTTGTCTCCACGTTAGTCACTAGTCCCAGTTCTGGGAGTTTTATAACCCAGCCTGTTCCCACACGTGTCCATGGGCCACAGGCCCTTCAGCTCCCAGCAATGTTTCTCATCTCCCACCCTTTGTCAGTGACTAATTCTGCAAAGTGAAAGAAGCTTTTTATTTCACGAGAAGCTCTCTGGGTTTAGGGCTGCTTTCTCCAGAGTGTGTTAACAACAGGAAAAGCAGCGTGTGGGCACAGAAATCCACTCATTTCGTGGTGTTTTGTTGTCTGGGCTGGTGCTGGGTGATGTGTGTGTCTGCAGAGCTCCCCCGGGCTGGGTGCTGGGTGCTGTCACCCTGTGAGTGTCACCACGCTGTCCCCTCGTGTTCCCCTGGCCCAGAGCTGTGTCTGTGCCACAGCCAGAGCCAGCCTGGCCATGGCAATGGTGCAAATCCCTGAGAGAGAGAGGGCGAGGGTGGGGGAATCCAAATCCAGCACCTGGCAGTTGTTTGGAAGAGGGTTCAGAAGAGCTTTTCCAGGGTCCCTCCATGGGCTTTTCCCAGCCCATCTCTCCCAGGACAGTCCTGGGTGTGTGTGGTGCAGGGAACAGCAAGAAACTCTTTAAAATTCTGCACCCTTTGCCAGGGGGAGGCTGGTCCATGAACTGACTGATGTGTGTGTGAGACTAAATCTTCAAATGCATCCTTCTGCTTTAAGCCCTGCCTGTTATCAGAGCTGTTTTGGAAAGAGTGGAATATCAACATCCCTAGGGCCAGGCTGGCCAGGAGTGACCTTTGGCAGGGCAGGAGCCCAAGGGCTTTGCCAGCAGAGCAGGGGTGACCCTTGGGCCACTGGAGGAGCCTCACCTTGGACCTCTTATTCAGCAGCCCTTTCCCCAAACTTGGAAACCTTCTCTTATCCAGAAAAATCTCCCTCCAAAAGATTTGAGGCAGTAAAGGAAAAGGATTTCTTGGGAAAGGAAGGGATGTTACAGACTTGGGGCTTGGTTAAAACCCTGCTGGTGTGGAGTTGTGTTAGTGGATTAACAAAGGCAGTGGACAAAAGGTTTGTCCTCCCTGTGATGGATGTAGGGTGGCAGTGTCTGTGTGTGACCTCCGGGTGAAACTTCCCTCCCCTTGTGTGCACACTTTGCAATTAATGGCAGAAGCATCTTGTGTTTCCTTGTCTGCCCTTTGCCCTTGTTTTGAGAGCAGCCTCTGGTGATTCACAACCTCTGCTGTTCCACGGACCCAAACTGGGAGAGCAAATGTGCAGAGAGGATCTCCAGATGTGCAGGGGGGATCTCCAGATGTGCAGGCAGAGGGAATGTCCCTGGGGCTGCTGGAGGAGCTGGAATGGTTTGGGTTGGAAGGACCTTGGAGCTCCTCTCATTCAGCTTCACCTCCCACTGTCCCAGTGCCCCAAGCCTGGTCCTTTGCTGTGTTTGCTGTTCCCTGTGTGTGATCCCAGGGATCTCCAAGCCTTTGGGTAACAGGCTGAGCCCCCAGTCCCTTCAGTCTCAGCAGAGACACTGAATTTAGAGGGACGACTTCCTCAGGGAAGGCTCCGTGGTGGGGCTGCAGGGGAGCCTGTGAGTCTTTTCCTTCCCTCTTTGCACTGACTTTATTTTCTTGATATAAACACTGCTCCTAGAGGAAAGCTCACTTGCTGACTGCAGCTGCTTTTGCTGCTGAATCATCCCCCACTTGCCAGATGTGGCTGATGGATCTTCTCCTGCAATCACCTCTGCTTGCTGTGCTCTTAGGTAGCCAGGTGTCCTGGGATGGGGAGAGGGAAGATGCTCCTTGGGGGGATCAGTCCCTGCCCAAACCCCAGTTCTGAGCTGCTCCATTGGGTTTGTGCTTCCCTGAGCGTGTGGTGCTGCTGGAGCTGAGCCGAGGTGTCCTGCAGTGCTTGGGTGACCTCCAGGGCACGAATCTGTCTGTGTGCCCTGCTGCTGCCATGCCCTGGGACACACACACGGCCTGCCTGGGCTGCTGGGGCTTCTTGGGGCACTGGGTGAGCTCTGATCCTCTGGGAACATCCCAAGGGCTTCACCCCATCGTGAGCTGGAGCTGCTGGGGGAGGTCAGAGCACCCCAGGGTGGCTGTGGGTGTCGAGGTGGGATCCCCTGGAGCAGAGCCCTGCCTGCAGCCTCTGCTGCTGTTGCTCTGAGCGTTGCTATCAACATGGCCTTTGGAAGCCTGCCTTGCCCTGGCTATTCTGGGAGGCAGCATGTGATGCAGGCAGCTCCCTGTGCAAGGGGCTCCCAGCAGCTTCCCCGGCCCTTTGTCCTGAGCTGTGGCCACGCTGAACCCACCCAGCCACATCCAGGATGCTGCCTGAGCACGGGGGTGTGTGTGGGTGCTCCTGGGGGCACTCTGAGCACCGAAGGATTATTTGAAACCATTTTACTCTGTTGAGCTGGACAAACAGAACCTGTCTGAGGGCTGATCTTCTTACAGCTGCTGTTGGTATTATCCTGGGCTTTTAAAGTGCCCTCACACCGTGGTGAAAACCTTGTTTATTGTGTCCACTGAAATGTCACTTTAATCTCCAGTAGCCAAGCTGTGGTGGTGATGGGGTGGGAGGAGGAGCATCAAGATTTGGAGGCTGGAGAGGCTTGGGCTGGAGGATGGAGCCCTGCTGGGAGCAGTGCCTCATCCTGCTGCGCTTCTTGTCCTCTCTAAATTCATGACCTTTCTTTTCCTCTCTTTGCCTGAGTCCTTTGCTCAGGCTGCACCTTGAGGAGGGTGGTGCCTGCACCTGCCAGAGGTTCCTGCTGTGCCCATGAGGGAATTGCCTGCTTTGGGTTTAGGTTTATGTCCTCTACCTGTGTCTTTCAGGAGAGGAGTCAGAGTCATGGAATAGTTTGGGTTGGAAGGGACCTTTAAGGGTCATCTACTCCAACCCACCTTCGTTTTGTTTAGAAACCTCTAATTTCTGTTTTTACCTGGTCCATCCCATTTGCATCCTTTCATTTATCAACTATTCTTTCAAATATCATCCAGGAGCTGTCCTGGTTGATATTTTAACATAACTCCAGAGCTGGGCCAGCCCAGCATTTGTGTGCAGGAGGTCGTGGTGGTGTTTGGGGCCCTGGCTGCTGGGGGAGGTCCTGGCAGCAGTGGTGACACCAGCAGTGGTGACACCAGCAGTGCCAGCCCAGCTGCAGCCAGGGCCTTCATAAGATTTTCTTCTTGTGTTTTCCAGGTGTACAACTCCAACAAGGACAGCCAGAGCGAAGGCAGTGAGTATTTCTTCTCCAGCCCTGAGAGGTGGCTGAGCTGTGGGAGGGGTCAGCAGGAGCTGCTGGTGACACTGGGCTGTGCTGGGGGGGGACAGGGCTCAGTGTGGGGACCCCAGGGAGGGCTGAGTGTGGCACCCAGCAGGGAGCAGGGGCAGAAAGCTGCTGCTGTGCCCATGGAGGGCAGTGCCAGGCAGCTCCCTGCACCCCTCAGGGTGTGTCCCCTCCTGCCCCACACCCTGTCCCTGCCCCAGCAGGGCTCTGGTGCCCTTGGGACCTGCTCCTGAAGTCCTGCAGAGGGCTCAGGGGACACCTGGGACCAGCCAGCTCTTCTCTCTGAGCCAGAATGTGCAGGGTCAGTGTGTCTTTCCAAAGGGGAATTAGAGCAGAAATGTAGGAGGAAGGAGGTCCTGCCTTGTCAAGATTGTCAACAAGAGCCCTTACAAATAAAAAAGCTTTTTATCGTGGTTCAGGCAATCAAAGCCTTGGGTCAGGAAAGCACTTGTTTTTCTTCCTGAAGGAGCAGTTGCACCTGGTCCTGCCTCTTGTGTCCTGTGTTTTAAAACCCTTAATTGAGCCATTTCCCAGTAGGTTGGATTTGCCATAATTGCAATACTCCAGCCCCAATCCCTTCCCTCCTTCCCTCAAAGCCACCAGTCAGGCAGGGCAGGCCTGGGCTGACGTTCAGAGCTTGGTTCATTTTGCTGCTGCCTCAGACACGACATTTCCATCTGGAGCCGAAGCGTTTTCCTCTCAATAATTGGTGTAATTTGCAGCTAATGTTCCTCACACCCATTTCAGCCCTTGCACAAAGCAGTCTCTTCCCCCTCTGTGCTTTCTCCTTCCCTTTGATCCTCCCTGGCATCAGCACATCCATCTTTTCCTGCATGTGTCACCTGGCTCTGTCCCTGCCAGGTGACCCCAGCAGAGCTCAGTGCCCCTGGGGTGGGAGCTCTGCCACATCAGCTCCTCTTGTGTCTTTTCCCAGAGGGCCAGAAGGAGTCTGGGAGGTGCAGAGCCCAGCTCAGCTCTGTGCTGCCCAGCCATGAGCTGTCACTGCTCCCTGCACACGGCCCTGGACCTGCTGCTTTGGCTCACCAGACCATTCTGG
The DNA here is from genome assembly GCA_037013685.1 of Acridotheres tristis. Lineage (NCBI taxonomy): Eukaryota > Metazoa > Chordata > Aves > Passeriformes > Sturnidae > Acridotheres > Acridotheres tristis. The sequence goes on along the minus strand of CM072900.1, from coordinate 875,578 downwards.
TGGTCTCTTAAAAATGAGAGTGATCCTCCCTGTCTGCTCCTTGTGTGTCCCTCCTGGTTCTGGGGGCGGGTTGGGACCCCTGGCTGGAGGTGATTCCAAAGCCTCTGCTTGGGCTGGGGCTGGGCAGAGATCTGACTGCCTCAGCCTCATTAAATCCCTGGTTTAGAGCTCTGCTGCCTCCCCAGCCACTCTAAAATGGATTCAGCAGCTGGCTGTGTGCCAGCAGCCCTTGATACAGGATCTTCCTATAAGGACTTGAAACGAGTGTGGTGATGGAGAGGGTCCGGATGCAATTCCTGACCCTGGAGCCCCCGTGGCCTCTGGACCTCTGCTTTTCCTGCCTGCACTTAGGGGAGGCTCAAAGTACCTCCCAGTGCTGTGGTGGCACTTTCAGGACGTGGAATTTTGCAGGTTTCTGGGTTTTGTGTCCTGCTGTGTGGCCAGATGGCTGCAGGCCTGTGGCTGAGTGATCCTGATGTGCTGTGGAGGGGAGGGAGCCGAGCAGAGGGGCTGGGTGGTGTCACTGGGCCACGAGGGCCAGGGGAATTCAGATGCTCTGGTTTGTTACCAGAAGGACTTGGCCCTGCTCTGTGGAAACAAATCCTCCACGCCATTTGTGCTTACTGCATGGAACAGCACAAAATTCCTCCTTTCCCTTCCTTCCCACCATTTCCTTCCCCACCTTCCACATCCACTTGGTTCCCCATTAGTTCAGGAGCCCATCAAAGTATTTATTTTCACAAGCTCTTCACAGACCTTGAGTCCTTTGGCTGCCCTGTGTGCTGTGCCCTTGTCTGGGGCACAATCACATGGAATCACAGAATATTTTGGGATGGAAGGATTTTAAAGCTCCTCTCTCCCCCTCTCTGTCACCTTCTGCTATCCCAGTTTGCTCCAAGCCCTGTCCAGCCTGGCCTTGGGCACTGCCAGGGATCCAGGGGCAGCCACAGCTGCTCTGGGCACCCTGTGCCAGCCCTGCCCACCCTCGTTGTTAAAAAATTCTTCATTTCTCTCACCTAATCTGACCCTCAATCTTCCCTTCCCAATCCTGGCAGCTCACTGGTAGTTAGAGCCCTGAAAACTCATTTCTGGTAAGACAAGAAAGCTCATTCCTCTGCTTCATGACTCCCCCCCTCCCCTGTGCTCCTCATTTCCAAAATGCCTTTGAAAGGGCTCAGAGCAGAGAAGGTTTCATGGCACAGGAGCTGCTGTGACCTTGCCCTGCCCTACAGCTGGAGCCAGGCAGGCTGGCAGAGCTGCTGCTTCAGCCCTCCTGCCCCTTCCTGATGCTCTGATGTGTCACATCAGCGTAAAGGAGAGGAATTAATGGATTAAATAGAAATAATCTGCCAGGCAAAAATAGAATGGGATGAGACCAGTTCAGTAGCACTTGGAATGAGATGGTGCCTGAAGGTCAGATGAGTGGGGGGGTGTGTGTGGGCAGCAGGTGCTGTGCAGGTGATGTTGTATCACCTGTGCTGATGTGGAATGTTTCTGGGATGGAGAACAGCCTGGGCACTGCATCTCCTTGGCACTGGGTGCTGGAGGAAGAGCCTGTGCCTCAAGGGAGGCTCTTCCACTTTCCTCAGCCAGGCAGGGACGGGTCAGGTTGGAAGTTAGAGAAAATTTCTTCTCTGAAAAGCCTGCCAGGGCAGGGGAGGGTTCCCATCCCTGGAGGGGCTTTACAGCCATGAGGATGTGGCTCTTGGGGACAGGGGTTAGGGGTGGCCTTGGCAGTGCTTGGTTAGACTTAGTGACCTTGGGGGGCTTTTCAAACCCAGATGATTCCATGGATCTGTGATGTGCACAGCAGGAGATCCAGATCTGCCTTTGGTCTGGACCATTGCTGAACCCAGTCATTTGGTAAATGACTGAGATAAAGAGCAGATGCTCGGAGACAGGGGAAATCAAGCTTTTACAGTGCTCATTAAAAGTTAAATTTAAGGGTGGATAAAGGCACTTTGGATATTTAATCAGATATCATTTCTGGATATAACTACTGCAAATAAATGCCCGACCTTTGCTGATCCAGAGCTTGCCAGTGAGTGGAAGAGCTTGTTCATCTGCTTAGGGGGATTATTCCAGGTCACTTCCATGCAGAGGCACTGCTGGGTTTCCTCCTCCTGCAGGGAGCTGGGATCCCATCCCTGCCTGCCCTGGGGTGGTGGGCCCTGCAGGGTGAGGGAATCATGGAATCATGGAATGGGTTGGGCTGGAAAGGACCTTAAAGATGATCCATGGGCAGGGACATCTTCCACTATGCCAGGATGCTCCAAGCCCTGTCCAGCCTGGCCTTGGGGGCCCAAACACGCAGGGGGGTAAAGGAAAACTGATCTGTGGGGTGGGTTGGCACCTGCAGAGAGCCTGAAGCAGTGATCCAGACTGCCAGAACCACACAGGGACACCCACAGGGATATTCACAGGGATACCCACAGGGATACCCACAGGGATACCCACAGGGACACCCACAGGGATACTCAGAAATACCCACAGGGATACTCACAGGGATATTCACAGGGATACCCACAGGGATACTCACAGGGATACTCAGAAATACTCACAGGGATATTCACAGGGATACCCACAGGGATATTCACAGGGATATTCACAGGGATACCCACAGGGATACTCACAGGGATACTCAGGGATACTCAGGGATACTCACAGGGATATTCACAGGGATACCCACAGGGATACTCAGAAATACTCACAGGGATACCCACAGGGATATTCACAGGGATACTCAGGGATACTCAGGAATACCCACAGGAATACCCACAGGGATACTCACAGGGATACTCAGGAATACCCACAGGAATACCCACAGGAACACCCACAGGGATGCCCACAGGTCAGGGTCCCAGCAGTGCCAAGCCAGGGCTGATCAGAATTGCTGAAGAGCTTTTCCCCAGTGTGGTTTTGAGCTCCTCAGCTCCCCTTGTGTTCATCAGCTGTGCCCTGCTCATGGATGGCACCTTGGGCTTGTGCTGCAGCCGTGCTGGGAGCCCCGAGGGTGCCCAGCAAAGGGCTCTGCAGCTTCTGGATTATCCCCACGTGCTGTGGCACAGCGTCCTGCAGCTCGTGTGCTTGTGTTGGCTCAGCACTAGAGCCTGCTTGCCCAGAAAAGCACAATAGAGCTGTTTGCACTGATGTGGGCCCTTGTGCCATTCAGCAGACAAAGGCCAGCCCCAGCACGGGGCTCCAGGCAGGGGATTAGGAGGGGGCTGCTCTGGCTGGGCTGGCAGCTGCCCCTGGAGCAGCCGTGGGTCAGGGATGGGGGAATGTGAGCAGGGACTGGCAGGGAGGGGAAGCTGAGGGCACTGCCAGCCCTGGGCACGCTCCCTTGCTGCCCTGCTCTGCACAGAATGAATTGTTTCTCTGCCATCGTGGCACTCCCAGGCTGCAGAGCCTTTGCCCACCCTTCTCTGAGGGGCTCCTGCCCTGTGGAAGGTTTTCCAAACCTTTCTGTAGGGAGGAAGTGATTTTCCATAATAAATAGCTGGTGGTGGGCAGTGGTGGAAAGCTCTCAGTGGGGTGAATTCTTCCAGCAGGGTCCCTGCATTCGTAATTCCTTGAACTTAGAAGTGAAAACCTGCATTGGCACAAGTGAATTGAGTTGTAGATCCCATCTACTCTCACGTTTAGCTCTCACTTTTGGGCACAGGCAAGGCACCTCACGTGTCATATTCAGGAATGTTTTGTGTCAAAATGTTCAGCTTCATTTCTTTCCAAGCAACCCGTTGTCAACTTTCCAGACAAATTTGGGTTATCTCACCTCGATCCTAATTGCATTTTTGATGCCTGGCAGAGCCCAGGGGAGGGGCTGGTTCAGAGGAATGCTGGAATGATGTTCAGTGTCTGTGTTTGCCCGGGTTACAGCTGGTACCAACTGCTGCACTTGTGTTTTTGTGCCCTGGTTTATCTCCCCGTGCTCTGGGCAGTGGTGCATTGCTGGCATGGCAGGGATGCAGGAGCAGCCCTGCCAGATGTTCACCTCTGCCCTCTGCCCTCCCTGCAGCTGCCCAGCTGGACAGCATCGGCTTCAGCATCATCAGGAAATGCATCCACGCTGTGGAAACCAGAGGTAGGGCAGCTCAAACACACCTTGGGATTCCCTAATGTGCTGTCCAGAGGCTCAGGCACAATGTAAAAAGCAAAACCAAACCAAATCAGATTGTAACATTGTGCAGAAAAACAGTGGGACTAACATCACAAAATAAGAAGCATTATCAATTCACAATATTTTGTCTAGAAGAATTTAATTGAAGTGGGATTTTTTTTTTTTTAAGATTACATTGTTCATGTGGGAGGAATGGCTGAGATTTAGAGCCTGACATCCACGTTGCCCTGTTATACTGTGCTGGTGTTTAAGGCTCTTGTTAAAATCCAGTGAAGCTGGAAAATGAGGGAAATAAAAGAAAATTACAACATAGTGTAAAATTCCTTACTGATTTCAGAGGCCATTTGAAGTTTTGTTGTGCAGCTTATATGTATATTGAAAAGCCCCACATTCATTTCTTAAAATAAAATATGTGGTAAAATGGGGGGAAAAGGAAGAGAAGATTCAGCTTTTCAAGACTTCTATTTTATAGATTCAGATGAGTTTATCCTTTAAGCACAAGGAGTAATTCTCTTTACTGACATTTTATTATTCTCAGGTTCATGTGAATTTCTGTAAATGCAAAGAAGTAGTGTTCCTGCTATTTTTTCATAGTTGTTTTCACTTTCCTCACGGCTTTTGGGGCAGCTGTTGGCAGTGGAGCAGTTGCTTTCCTGCCCTTTGCATGGGCAGAATGATTCATGAACCCTGGGGCTCACACCAGATGAACCCAGAACGTGCTGGGGCTGATGCTGAGAAAAGTTTTCCCCACGGCTGGGCCAGCAGGGACTCACAAACACGGGGCACAGTTAGGAAATATCACCCTGGGTGTGCAAAAAGGGGGGACAGGAGCCAAGGGGGGTGTTCACTGCAGCATCCCCCCTGCAGGAATGCTGCCAAGCACGTCCTCTCCTGTGGGATTCTGCCCCCAAATCCTCTCGTGGATCTGCCTGTGTGCAGGTGGGATTGTCCCAGCCCCAGAGGGATGGGATGCAAAAGGCTCTGACCTCAACCTGGAGAACTTGACACAGGAAAATTGTCCCAAATTGTGCCGGTTAAGTGCAGATCCTGCAGGGGCTGTGGGAAGGAGGAGAAGTCTCCTTAGATCCTTATTTCTGAGCTAGCTGGGGGTAACACTTCCAATAAAATAGGAAAGGATGCTTGAAAACCTCGATATCAACCCCAAAATTTACCATCTTCTGTAGCTTTGTATTTGGTTGGTGAGAAGGTTTTCATTGGCTTTTTGAGAAGCCAAAGAAGTGAAAGAAATGGTAGCAGCTCCTGTGACCTTGTGCTGATGAGTTCCTTGTTTTTCCCAGGGATCAATGAGCAGGGGCTCTACCGGATCGTGGGGGTGAACTCCAGAGTCCAGAAGCTGCTGAGCATTTTAATGGGTGAGTATCTGGCATTTTGTTAAAGGCAAGCAGATGGTGCTGCTTGGAAGCCTTGGCAAGCAGGAGCAGGGTCTTTCCAGGGTCCCTAATGAGGCTGGGGTCCCTAATGGGCAGGTCTGAAGGTAGGGCTGGTGTCGGGTCTGGCCTCACCAGGTCCTGCTGATGTCCTGCTCACACATGCTCTGAGTTCTGGCAGCCTTCCCACATGCAAACCAAAATCTTCAAAGAAATAGCTGAAAGCTTTGGCTTTTCATCTCCTACCTGCCCCCTTGTTCCCAGCAGCCTTTGAAATGATTTTCTCCTGGATGTTGCATGCTGCCTGTGGCTGTTCTTGCTTTCCCCAGGGACTTTCTCGTGCCTGTTTATCTCAGTCTTGCCCAGAGTTCTCCAATGTGTGTTTCCCTCGTGGCTGAGGCATTGGATCCTGCAGTTCTGGATACTCCATAGAGAAAAGCTGCTGGGTCTTGGCACAGCAGAGGTTTGCTCTGGCTGTGTGGACAGAACCATTTCAGCCCTGACCTCACAGGCAGCGTTTCCATCCCACAGCTGCAGCCCTGGACCAGTCTGTCCATCTGTCCAGACATGCCTGAGACACAACAATGGAAGGGAGAGCAGAGCTGGGCTGGAGCAGGGCAGCTGCCCTTGGCCAGTCCTGCCTGATGCTGCTCAGACTTGGCAGAACCACGGATGAAATGGCTGTAGGAGTAGGGAAACAAATGCTTACTAATTTGTTAGTGCCCTATGGAATGTTTGTTACTCCCTGGGGGAAATGTGTGGCATTTCTGGTCATCTTCTTTCCCTTCACTTTCTATGTTTCCTTCTCCTTGTCCTCACAAAACTCCAGTGCTCCTTTGCATATTTCTTCTTGCAGAAGGTTCTCCTCTGTTGTGTTTCAACATCTTTTCCTTCTCCTTTTCCAGTTCCTTCTTTTCCCACCATTAAGGTGTTCAGTGAGCAAAGCCCGTGGTGGCTGTTACAGCTGCCAGTGTTAACCTGTGGAAAATAAATAATCCAGGTGATGGGAGTAGAGGGGCCCTCTCTGCTGTGGCATTTGGAAAGTTCACTGCAGTCACGAGAGCTGGTGGCTGCTGCTGTCATTGGAGAAGTTTGGCACAGGCTGGGGACACGTGAAGGTCCCAGAGCTGTGAGGAGCCAGCAGTGTCCCTGGCACACACGGTGGGCACAGGGAGAGCATCCACAGGGAGCACTGCTGAGCAAAACAGGCTGGCCTGCTGCCCCAGGCACGTCCTGGCAGCTCCACATCCAGGTGCTCAGGTGATGCTCACAGCCAGGTGCTCAGGTGATGTTCATATCCAGGTGCTCAGGTGATGTTCACAGCCAGGTCCTGGGGTGATGTTCATATCCAGATGCTCAGGTGATGTTCATATCCAGGTGCTCAGGTGATGTTCACAGCCAGGGGCTGGGGTGATGCTCAGAGCCAGGTGCTCAGGTGATGTTCATATCCAGGTGTTCAGGTGATGTTCATATCCAGGTGCTCAGGTGATGTTCATATCCAGGTGCTCAGGTGATGCTCACAGCCAGGTGCTCAGGTGATGTTCATATCCAGGTGCTCAGGTGATGCTCACAGCCAGGTGCTCAGGTGATGTTCATATCCAGGTGCTCAGGTGATGTTCATATCCAGGTGCTCAGGTGATGCTCACAGCCAGGTGCTCAGGTGATGTTCATATCCAGGTGCTCAGGTGATGCTCACAGCCAGGTGCTCAGGTGATGCTCACAGCCAGGTGCTCAGGTGATGTTCATATCCAGGTGCTCAGGTGATGTTCATATCCAGATGCTCAGGTGATGCTCACAGCCACATCCCCTGGCTGGCAGGGCCATGGAGCCCGTTCTCCTGTCACAAAGGTGTCAGTCCTGGTGTCAGTCGCAGGCCTGTGACAGATGGCCAAACGTGCCCGGGTGAAGAGCTCTGCAGAGCTGGGAGGGATCCAGTTTTGGACAGCATCCAGCATCCATTATCTCCTCAGCCACTGCAGGCACTCAGCTGTCACCCTGTGTCTCATAAGGAGGTGACAAATCGCTGGTGCTTTTCCTTTGTCCTGGGGTGTCCTGTGGGTTGCTGGTGCTGGAAGCTCTGCTGGAGGAGGGTCAGGGCTGGAACTGGGACTCCTCTTGGGAATCCCCCATTGGGATGCTTTGCAAGCCTGTGACTCCATAATTCCTCCAAATTGTGGGGGATTAAATCTTCATCAGCCCCGGTGTTTGGGCTGTGTGAAGTCAGTGTCACACAGAAACGTGTCCCTTGTCAAACCCCATCTGTTCTCACTGCCCTCGGGGCTCCTCCTGAATGGAGGAGCCAAACTGTGCTTCCACTGTCAGGTTTCCCTTATATTTAGAAAAGAATGTGGGCAGTGTTACTGCTTCACATAGAGTTTAAATGGCAAAAAGATCGAGTTTCCCCGAGCTGGTGTCAGTGGCAGTGCTGGGAAGGGCTTTGGCACGAGGTGTCCCTGCAGGAGGTCAGCGTGGTGGCCACAGGGCCAGCCCCAGCCCCTGGGCTGGGCTTTAGGGCGGATCTTGTTGGGTCTGGACTGGGCTGAAGCAATGGGGGGGTGCTCCCAGAGCTGGTGGGGGGCAGATCATCTCCCCAGCGTTCATGTGCCATCACAAATGAGGACAAAACCCAACAAATGACCCGACTGTCATCAGTGGGAGCTCCCACGGGAGGGGTTATGGTGGCACTGTGGGTGCCCCAGCAGGTCTGAGCTCTGCACAAGGTGAGTTACAGCAGCTGATCTGCTGGGAGTGGGGCTCCTGCCAGCCCCTCACTGCTGGGATTTATCATCCCTGAGGCTGTTCTGGAATTCTCTCCATGATAATCACACTGGGCTGATGGTCAGGCTGTTCCCCTCACCCTGGAGAAATCTGTGAGAGGGATCAGAGCAGGGACTGGCAGCCAAAAGCATCTCCAGGGTTAGTGCCCCAGTCCTGTGTGTCCCTGCCTGGGGACACAGATGCTGCAGCTGCAGCCCACGGCAGTCACTTCTTGCAGACTCATAAATCTGAAGGTCAAGGGGAGCTGATTAACTGCTCTGAGCCTTTTCATGGCACCGACTGTGGAATTTCACCTCGTGTTCCATGATCCTGCCTGGAAACTGCTGGGGGAACCTTTGCAAAGACACATGGTCTGGACTTGTTTGTTCTGCTTTGGTTAAAAAGGTTTTTTTTTAAAAAAAAAAAAGTTGGAATTTCTGTTGTTTTTTTTTTTTTTTTTTTTTTTACTATGCCAAACTTATCTTGACTCTGTTAAAATTCTCTGCTTGTAAAGGCAGTGCTGTAGGAAGTTTCCTGGGCATTGAGTCAGGAGGATGGAGGTCATTTGTGTGATTGCTGGGACACACATGATCTTTGTGTGAATATGCATTTCTTATGTATTTACTTTTCCATGCACCTCTTGATGTTTTTTTTTAATTAAAATAAACCTTTTGCCCTGAGGGAAAGCTGAACTCTATTCACAGCATTCTTTTAAGCAGGTTAAAAATTGGCCAATGCTTATGTGGGGCTTTAAAATTCAAAAGTGCATTATTTGTGTCTGTGAAAAGGCAAAAAAAACCCAACCCCTGAGCTGAGGCCGTGGGAGCAGATGGTGTTGGCAGCTGTGGCTGTGTCACCCTGGGCCTGGGGACAGTGGGAGCCCTGGGACACTTGGCACGGGTGGGACCCCCAGGGGGCTGCTGGTGGCAGCAGGATCCTGGCTGAGTTTCCAGGATGGAGTCAGCAAAGAGCATTGGTGGAGCAGCATCCAGGGCAGGAGAGCTCAGCACAGGGGGCACCTCCATGCCCAGCTTTTCCCTGGCCTTGCTTTGGTCTTGGTGGCCTTGGGTTGGTGTTGGTGGCCTTGGTTTGGTCTTGGTGGCCTTGGGTTGGTGTTGGTGGCCTTGGTTTGGTGTTGGTGGCCTTGGTTTGGTGGTCCTGGCCTTGGGTTGGTGTTGGTGGCCTTGAGTTCTGGTGGCTTGGTTGGTTTGGTGGCTTGTTGTGTGGCTTGTTGGTCTTGGTGGCCTTGGGTTGGTGTTGGTGGCCTTGGTTTGGTGCTCCTGGCCCCAGCTCAGAGCTGTCACCATCTGAGACTTGGTGCTGTGCCTGAGCTCACTTCCCACTGGCCTGGTGGTGTCTGTCCAGGTGTCCATGCAGGTGTCTGTCCAGGTGAGGTGACCATGCAGGTGACCAAGGCTGTAATTGCCAGCCAGGAGCTGGGTTGGAGGTGGCTGCAGGATGCTGGTGCTGGCCATTGTGGGGAAGAGGGTCCCTGTGTCCCTCCTGTGTCCCTGTGTGTGTCCCTGTGTGTGTCCCTGTGTGTGTCCCCGTGTCCCTGTGTCCCTGTGTGTGTCCCCGTGTCCCCTGTGTCCCCGTGTCCCTGTGTCCCTGTGTCCCTGTGTCCCTGTGTGTGTCCCTGCTGTCCCTGAGCACCTCAGGCTGCTGTCCCTGGTGTCCTGGCACCCTCCAAACCCCACTGCCCCTGTCCTTGCTCAGGATGGAGGATTTCCTTTTCTTTCTCTCCGTGCCAGTGAGTTTGTGCTGTCCTGAGTGATGGAGACGTGTCCTGAGCTGGGAATAGCAAATAAATTGGGCTGGAATGGTCTCCCCACACGGCTGAGCTGGCACGAGCTGCAGTTGTCTTCAGTTTCTTTCCATTACTGTTTTTTTGTCTTTTCCATAGATCCCAAGACAGCCACGGAGACAGACACGGAGATTTGTGCAGAGTGGGAGATCAAGACCATCACTAGTGCCCTGAAAACGTACCTGAGGTGAGGAGAAAAGGCTCACCTGCCTTCAGGAGGGGTTTGGTGCTGGCCTGGGATTTTACTGCCTGTTATTGCACACCCTTAACAGCAGCACTTGTATAGAAACAGAGCAGAAACTGCTCTTGGGGAATTTATTCTGCTTTTCCCTGACTTTCCAGTATGTCTGAGGAAGATGTGGGGGAGCACACTCAGCTGTGACAGATGCACATATTAATACAAACACGATTTTCAAACTGATTCTTGCATCCCCTGCCTTGATTTCAGCTTTTCCCTGAGCTTTTCCTGGTGGATTTCCACCTCCTGAGCATGTGGCAGAAGGTGAGGGCAGGGCTGTGTAAGGGCAGGAGCTGTAGAGCTTTATCAGAGCTGGTGCTGAGCTTTATTGTAGTTATGATTTCAGTGTGTCAGGCGAGCCAGTATCATCCTGGGGATCTTCCCAGCAGCACTGGGTGTTGGCAGCCAGCAGCATCTCATTTTCCACAACGTGCTTCTACCTGTTGTGACCACAGCTCCTTGCTCCCAGTGACTGCTGTGTGCTGGGTTGTGTTTGAGAGAGCCCAAATCCAATTAGGGTGATAAGTGTAATTAGCCTGGTGGATCTCAGCCTAGAAAATCACAGAATTTTGCATGATTGGCAACCTTTGCTCCGGAGTCTGAACTGTTGGCAAAGCAGAGAGGAATGTGGGCAGCACCAGTGTGTCCCTCTGAATGCAGCAGTGGGAGGGGACATGGGGATGGGGATTGGGAAAGTTTTACAACTAGGTTTGTTTATCTTTTAAATTTATTTTCAAGTTTATTTGGAAATCATGGGCTCAGGAAGGCACTGAAGGTGTGTTACTGAAGGAATGCTAAAATTAAAGATTAATTTAGTGGTGAATAAATCAAAGGTCCTTGCATTGATCTTACTCCTTCTGATGGGGGGAATTAATTAGAGTTGGTGTTGCTTAATTCTGCCCTTTTCAGAATGAGCTGAGTTTACTGCAGGGGATTTCTTAGTGTGGATTGTGTTCCTCAGATGTGTTTTGTGCCTGTTTCCTTTTTATCTTCCAGAATGCTCCCAGGGCCCCTCATGATGTACCAGTTTCAAAGGAGTTTCATCAAAGCAGCGAGTGAGTTTGTGGCTGTGATCCCCCCTGCCCTGCTGCCTCCCCACTGTGTCCTGGCCCCCAGGGCAGGGCTGGAGCTGGGCAGGCTGATCTGGGAGGTGACCAGAGGAGGAGGAGGAGGAGGAGGAGGAGGAAGGTCAGACAGTGCTGGAGCTCGAGCCTGGGGCAGCTCTGACCATCAGCTGCTGTTAAAATGCACCATGGTTTGAGGGGCCCGTGCTGCTGCAGATGTCTGGGCTGTGTTTCCTGCACTGCTCAGGGGAAGGGGCTTTGCTGGGAGCAGGAGATTTTCCCTTGGCAGCCTTGCAGCCTGTGGGTGTGGGAGTGGGAATAGGATGTCAGGAGAGCCCTGTGGCCATGGCCATGGCAGTGCTGGCCTCCTGGACCCAACCATGGACCCAAACCAGCCTGTGGGGGAGACCAGGACCCTGCCATGTCACTGCTGGCCTTCTGGACCCAACCATGGACCCAAACCAGCCTGTGGGTGTGGGAGTGGGATGTCAGGAGGGCCCTGTGGTCCATGGCCATGTCACTGCTGGTCTCCTGGACCCAACCATGGACCCAAACCAGCCTCTGGGTGTGGGAGTGGGATGTCAGGAGAGCCCTGTGGCCATGGCCATGGCAGTGCTGGTCTCCTGGACCCAACCATGGACCCAAACCAGCCTGTGGATATGGGAATAGGATGCCAGGAGAGCCCCATGGTCCCATGGCCATGGCAGTGCTGGCCTCCTGGACCCAACCATGGACCCAAACCAGCCTGTGGATATGGGAATAGGATGTCAGGAGAGCCCCGTGGTCCATGGCCATGTCACTGCTGGTCTCCTGGACCCAACCATGGACCCAAACCAGCCTGTGGATATGGGAATAGGATGCCAGGAGAGCCCCGTGGTCCATGGCCATGTCACTGCTGGCCTCCTGGACCCAACCATGGACCCAAACCAGCCTGTGGAGCACCAGCAGCTCCAGCCTGTGCCCTGGGCACGCTGGCCATGGGTCTGTGCTCATGTTGCCATTGCTGGAATTGCTCTGGTTGCAGCCAGCCCTGCCCTGCTGTGAGCTCACCCTCCCAGCCCCTTGGTGTCTTCCTTTGGAAAGGGCTGGATGGAGCTGACAGGAAGGAGCAGCACCATGGGGAGTGTCTGCAGTGCTTGGTGTGGGATGGAGCAGCTCCCTGGGATGTCTGGCAGGGACAGTGTTAGGTCTCTTCCCTCCCGTGGAGATAAACGATCTCGTGTTCCCCATGCAGAGCTGGAGAATCAGGAGTCCAGGGTGTCGGAGATCCACAGCCTCGTTCATCGGCTCCCAGAGAAAAACAGGCAGATGCTGCACTTGCTCATGAACCATTTGGCAAAGTATGTTTATGACTGATGTGTTTTTCTCTCCTTTTTCCATTTCCTCTGAAAGTCAATAGTGGTGGAAAAGTTTCCCTGTGTGTGTGTGTGTGTGGTGTTGAGTCATATCTGGTTGGCAACTGGAAACCTGCGTGTGAGAGAACCGAGGGCTGAGAGAGCGAGGGGGGTGGGAGGGGGGGATCAGGGAGGGAGGGATGAGGGGCAGGAGCTCCCCAGCCCAGCCCCAGCCCCTTGGCAGCACCAGGAGCCCTCCTGGGACCCTCGTGTTGCTTTTAATGGAGCGGGTCAGGCTGGCCAGGCTGGCCAGGAGGCAGAGCGGACGTGAAGCTCCTCACGTGATTTCACAGCAAACCTGCCACTGAAGGACTAAAAGTGATTTTCTTTGCACAACAAATGACTGCTCTGGGGCATATTTTCTGCCTTTATGCACCCTGATGAATCAGTATTTTTGTGTTACCTTGAAACTTTGCGAGGGCGAAGGAATGGGATAATTTTTTTTTCTTTCGGTGGTAGAGCTGACCTGTAATTTCCCATCTTCTTCCTGCTCCTGCAGGTTCCCATGGAAACCTTTGATTGGTGTTTTAGAAGTGAAAGCATCATCGGGTGTTTGTGGCAGCCTCAAGGCTGCAGGGTTGGACCTGCCCTTGCACCAGTGCTGGAGGAGCAGCAGGGCTGAGGCAGGACTGGGAAATCTGGGGAATCGTTGCTTAGGAGGAGATCTAGAGGAATCCAAGTTATCTGTTTAAAAGAAAAAAATAACAAATGATATTTGAAATAGGCTTAAAGACAGCTCCAGATGATTTCTTGTGGCCTGGGCTGGTGTCTGCTCCATGGGGTCCCTGGCAAGGCTGTTAAAAACCAAACTGCTGGTTTAGGTGTTGGTTTCAAACCTGCATTTACAGCCTGAAGCCGAGGCCCAGTGGTTCCAGGTGCACCCATCAGCCAGATGGGATTGCCCAGAGCAGCTGGGGCTGTCCCTGGATCCCTGGAAATGTCCAAGGCCAGGCTGGACACTGGGGCTGGGACACCCTGGGACAGTGGGAGGTGTCCCTGCCATGGCAAAGAGTGGACTTGGGTGAGCTTTAAGGTCCCTTCCCACCCAAACTATTCTAGGATTCTGTGATTTTGTATTTGCAGGGAATCTGTAATTGCTTCAGTGTTTTCTGTCTAGAGGAAAAACCTGGTGTTGGAGTAGAGATGTGGAGTCAGGTTTACAGCAGGATTTGTGCTGTTTTACTGGGGAAGGAATTCAAACAAAACAAACTGTGTGTGGTGGTGTGTGCTATTTTAGGAAGAGGAACAGCTCATGGTGTTATTTAATAGGAAAAAAATTATCTCAGAGAAGGGCAGGAGGCTGAGGAGTGAGAGCCTGCTGAGCTCCCCAGCCCTGGTGCCATTCCTGGGGGATCCTGGGCTGAGAGGCAGAGGCACAGCCAGCCCCAGGCATGGGCTCACAGCATCCATTTGGGGCTGCTCCTGCAGATCCAGATCCAGGGGCAGCACCCAGATCCAGGGGCAGCACCCAGATCCAGGAGCATTGTCCTGATCCAGGGGCATTTCCCTGATCCAGGGGCATTTCCCTGATCCAGGGGCATTTCCCTGATCCAGGGGCATTGTCCTGATCCAGGGGCATTGTCCTGATCCAGGAGCATTGTCCTGATCCAGGGGCATTTCCCTGATCCAGGAGCATTGTCCTGATCCAGGAGCATTGTCCTGATCCAGGGGCATTTCCCTGATCCAGGGGCATTGTCCTGATCCAGGGGCATTTCCCTGATCCAGGGGCATTGTCCTGATCCAGGGGCATTTCCCTGATCCAGGGGCATTTCCCTGATCCAGGGGCATTTCCCTGATCCAGGAGCAGCACCCAGACCAGGGGCTGGAGCTCATTTCTCTCTGACAGAGCTGCTGGAGGCTGCAGTGCCATTGGGCCAGACTAAAGACCAGACTGGAGAGGAGCCTTCACATCTGCAGCAGATGTTTGGGGGCCTGGCTGCCCCGGGGGGCTGCTCTGGCTGGGTGGGAGAGGCTGGGGCTGGGTTCAGCTGAGAGCTGGGCACCCCCAGGCAGCGTGGGCAAAGCCTCTGGCTGCCCCTGCACGGCTTGCAGGGGTTTTGTCTCCTCTGCTTCTCTCTGTTTTTTTTTTTTTATTTTAAGTAACGTATGAATAATCAAGATTTGCATGTTTATCAGATGAGCTAAAAAAATATTTCTCACAGTCTCGCTGTGGAGATTTCTGACACTAAAACCAGAATTTGGGCTGAGTTGAGCAGAGAAGGAGCCTGTCATGGGTGGTTTCTGAGTGCTGTGTTTTTGGGGTGTACGTGCTCTGCTGCACTGATGAGGGATGTGGGGCTCCTCATGTGATGAAGCTGCAGTTTTTATTAACATAATAAAGCTGGTAAGAAAGCTGAAATGGTTAAAAGTGGCAATTATTAACCCCAGTATCAGACAGGATAAGCCTTGCAGGTGGCTGAGCAGTGCCCTTCCCCACGGGCTGGGTCCCAGGGCAGCTGGGGGCCACAGAACTGGGGCTCACAGAGGAGGGAGAGGACAAATCTCAGGCACAGACAGGGTAGAAGGTGGGGAACATTTTGATTAAAAATTATTTCGATTTCTGCCTCTTTGTGCTGCCTCCTGCACTTGTTCCTGTGGCCCAGAGAGCAGGAACAATCCCCAGCCCTGCTCCTTCCAGCCTGAACCAGGCTGGGATTCTGTGATTAAACCAATTTGTTTTAATGCCAAATAAGCTGAAGTGAAACAAGGTGCCTGTGATGCTGCTGGTGGCTGTGCCAGGGCTGCTGCTGGAGTGGAGCTGGTGGCAGAAAATTGCCATTTTTGTTAGTGGAGCTGCAACATCATCCCTGTCTCCTCCTTCTTTTGTATTGTACTTTCTCACCCAGGAGTCAACGCTGTGGAGGTGCAGAGCAGGGGGATTTCACTCTGATTATATTTCAAGCATTTAGGGAATTATTTTTCACTCGTGGCCATGATTTGACACCTGAGCTTTGCTTTGTTCTTGTGGCAGCGAGTCCAGGTTGCCCAGCACAGGTGATGCCCCTCTGTGGGTTGGCATCAGTGCCCCACACATCCCCTGGCCCATGCAGCCGCTCCTTGTGCCAGGGTCATGCCCATGGAGGAGGCTGCAGCTGAGCTGTGTGTACGTGTATTTAGCAGAGTTAATTATCTCTAATCAATCAAGCTGTGGCCTGGCCAACACAGCCTGGTTCCCTTTGGTTTTGCTGTGGTGGTGTTTTCTAGTTTACGTGTTTTAACCAAGATGACAGTGATTGTTATCTCCTTGCACAAATTGTTTGCTGCTTATCAGGGTGATGGTTTCCATGGGTTCTGCAGGGCAGCTGCTAATGGGGATCCAGCAAAACTGGATCCCCATCCTCCACAGAGCCTGGCACGTTCCAGGGGGCTCGCTGCTCACCCAGGGATTGCTGGCAAAGGACAAGAAGAAAAAATTCCTCCAGGTCTTCTGCCTGAAAATACAAGCGGGGTTTGTTTTGCTCGGGGCTGCCCTGCAGGAGCTGCTCCCATGGCCTCAGTGCCCAGCAGCTCCAGGACCCCAGCAGGGCACCTGTGCAGGGCCAGGGGTGGCAGCTCCCCCAGGAATTTGCTTTTTCCTTGCCTTGTTTTGCTGGTTTCCCCCAAGGTGCAGGAGGCTGACGCCTCTTGGCACAGCAGCTCTGATTTCATCCCCGTGGCAGCTGTTTATGCTGCTGTCTGCTAACTATTCATTTGCTTGATTTATGTATTGCTTCCAGTAAGTCATTCTTGTCCAGGATGTTCTGGAAATTTCCACTAGCCACGGAGGCCTCGGAGATGCCCCACTCTCATGTGCTGCTGGCCCCGTTTGGCTGCCAGAAGCAGACAGGAGCTGTCTCTGAGCTGCTGTGGCTGTGCCAGGCAATCATCCTCCTTGCTGCCTTTGGGAATGCCAGCTCTATGCCCAGTGCCTGTTTCTGCTCCTTTTGGATCATGGCAGTGCTGGATGCAGGCAGAGCCCTGGAGTGAAGTGACCCGAAGGGTCTGGGTGCTCCTGTGGGTAATGAAAGGGATGGGGCATGGAAGGAGAACTCCCTGCAGGCACATGGGGGAGAATCCTGCCTGGCCCTTGGCTCTCCTGGGTCAGGTTCATGCTCTGCTCTTTTACCCCTTCTCCTTTTTCCCCAGTTGCCATGAGTTTAAGGTCCTTCCAAGCCAACCCATTCTGTTGTTCCATGATTCTGTGCTTTGTGCTCTGGAGCTGGAGGCACCAGAGCCTTGTGGGGAACAGCAGCACCTTTGGCTTCCCCTTGGCTCTCCTGTCCCTCAGGTGTTTTGGTGGAGAGGCTGCTGATGCTGCCCTGCAGCTCTCTGTGCCTGCCCTTGCCAGCTCTGCCTCCCTCTCACTCCTCTGCTTTTGTTTTTAATATGAGATTCTGCAGAATTACAAACCATCACAAAAAGCCCTGTAGGTGTTCACTGGGTTTTTTGGGCTTGGCTTCCTGTAATGTGTAAATTAGCAAAAGGTTTTGTTCTGCTTCTGCAAATGAACTTTTAACCCCTCTGTCTGGATTGTCCCTGGAGCAGCTGTGTGGGTGCTGGTAGCTTTTCCTTCCATGCTTCTCTGAAAGGTCCTTGTATTTATTTCATGCAGGCTCTCCAGTTTTTAGCTGGAGGGGAATGTGCCCCAGACCTGCAGTCTCTCCTTAGGTTCTTTTGCACCCACATCCTGCACAGGACCCGAGTTTGGAGATGGATAATGGGGGTTTTGGGCTAAAGCTGGCATCACCAAGCTGGCATGATGATTTAGCAGCAAAGCACCTGCTGTGTTTGCTGAGGAGTTTCTGTGGTTGAACATCTCTGCCAAGCTCCTCCTGGATCTCCAGGAGCAGCACCAGCAATTTTGCATTCCTCAAATGTGAATTTTTGTGGGCTTGTGTCTGAACTTGGTGTTGTTGGGTAGAGGCTGTTGATAGCTCATAATTGTCTGGATTCTTTTTAATTGCTTATCACAGTGAAACTGAAACTGGGTATGGAAAGAGATTGAATCAAGAGTGGGCAAAAGATTTCCAATAACTGGTTGGAGTCTCTGGTGGTGTCTGCACCATCCCTGCAGACAGAGTGGGATGGAGATGTGCAGATGTGTTCATGAGCACATCCCTTGATTGCTCTGTATGAACAAACCCAGCACTGAGCCCAGAGAGAGATTTTAGTCAGACATTCTTTCAGCAGAAGAGAGGAGACTGAAAATCACCGTTGCCAAGATATCTTTGAGCTGCAGTTTTTGCCAGGACGCTTGAGAATCACAGAAAGGTTGGGGCTGGCAGGGACATTTAGAGGCCATCTCGCTCCAATCCATGTGTGTGTGGCAGGGGCTCAGAACTGGGGCACTGAGGGGTGTTTCCAATCATTGAGCACAGCCTTGTCCCACTGGAGAAGGTGAGAGAAACATTTTTCCTGCTGTTGTTCACATCATTAATTCTGAGAGCTGCTTATTTCCTATATTCCCTTTCCTCCAACAATGGCTTCTAGGAATTCAGTATTTTGGAGGGATGAGCTCCAACCTTGCATTTACGAAGTGAATGAGCTCCAAAATACCTCTAAGGATAAAAAAAAAAAAAAAGTCGAGCCCCCCGTGTTGCTCTTCCCTATGGGCGCTGCAGTGTGTGAAGGTGCAGGTGGCACCAGGCACCTCCTGCCCGTGCCCTGGGAGCTGGCACTGCCTTGGAATTCTTCCCTGTGGGGCTGTGGGAGCTGCACTTGCTCACCCTGGTGCTGGAGGCTCTCTGGGAGCTCGTTTGCTTTGGCTCTTTTCCATGCAGCAGGTTGGAGGCTCTGGCGTGGTGCTTGCAGATCTTTCAAAGGATTCCTTGTTAACCCGGAGCTGCTGTGCTGGGCTCTCCTTGCCCTGCTGCCCGTGTGGATTTGTTTTTTACAGTGTCACAGCACCAGGGAGGGTTTGGAGGAGAAGCTGCCCGTGCAGCAGGGCTTTGCTGAGGCGCTGGGTGGCACTGGGGTGGCACTGGGGTGGCACTGGGGTGGCACTGGCACAATTTGCAGCCATCCAGGCCCTGTTCCAGCCCCGTCCCCAGGGCTGTTTGAGCATGAGGCCCCTTTGCTGGCTGTGTTTGTGCAGGTGGAAACCATGGTGACATTGAACATCGGCTCTGGCCGTGCCTGTGGTTTTCACCAGGCTGCCAGTGGAAACCTGCAGTGCTGCTGTGCCAGGGAATGTGCCAGCCCTGGGCTCAGGGTTGGTGAGCAGGGCTGGGATCACTCTGACATCCCCCCTCAAGCTCAGCTTGCCCAAAGGCAGAGAGGATGGCTTTGGAAACCCCTCTGGCTCAGTGTGGGAAGGCTGAGCTGGAGCAGGGTTGAGCTCCCTGCGTGTTTCCCTGCAAGTCCCAGCACGTTTGGTATTCGTGCTGATCTGGCTCACAGATACTGAACCTCACTTTGGCCTCTGTGGCTTCTCAGTGCAACATGAGCCCCTTTTTTTTTTCCCTGGGAGTGAACCCAAGCATCCAGCTGTGGCCAGATCCACCCGGGAGAGAAAGCCAGTCCTGTTGGAGCAAGTCAGAGTGCCTGGGATCAGTGCAGGCACAGGTTTGGCCCCAGCTGAGCAGGGAACCCGAGAGCAGCGAGGGTTTTGCACTCAGCAAGTTTCCCCCTGTCTGCACTGGGAGGTTTTGTCACTCCCTGGTGATCTGGATCCACTGGCCTCCGTGGGCATTCCTCAGGCTTGGCTCTCCTCTCTGCAGCCGAGCCCAGCCCTGGCTGCACACAGTGGGCTTTGTCCATATTCCCAATGTTCCCCATTCCCTGTGTGGCTCAGTGAGCCCAGTTTGCTGCTGCTGCTCTGGAATCCTCTGGCCCTTGCCTGGGGAGCACAGGCATGTCCAGAGCATGTCCAGGGCATGTCCAGAGCCTCCATTACAGGAGGATGAAGGGATGGTGGCGTTTCTGTGCCTGTGTGCTCTGGCTGGGGAATCATGGAATCTTTAAAGCTGGAAAAACCCACTGAGATCATCATCTCCAGCCATTGCCCCAGCACTGCCAGGGCCACCTCTAGCCCGTGTCCCCAGGTGCCATTTCCACATGGCTTTTGAACACAAGATGAAGCAGAGCTGGTCGTGCTCCCCGTTTCTGCATCTGCCAGCAACCACTGCAGACCAGTGTCCCTGTCACCTCCTCCCATTCCCGTGTGCCTTTTAGGAACGATTTAGGAATGTGTGATTGACTGATTTAGCTGCCTGGGACACCAGTGGGTGCTGCTGCAGCTGGAATTGCATCACTGGTTTCACCAGCTCTGTGCTGGGTGCCAGTGACAACATTCCTGCAATAAACACCTGCTGCCTTCCCAGCCATCAGACACATTCCCGGGGCTGGGAAACCCACCCTGGCTTTGAGTGAGAAGTGAATAATCCCCAGGGAGCTGCAGGGCCACCATCCCTGGGGACACAGCTCCAGCAGCCCCTTGGAGAGGGGGCAAGCTGAGTGGGGGCCAGCCCAGCCCCTCTTCCCTGTCCACCTCTGCACTCAGCAGCCACAGCCCAATTAAACTCAATAACGGGCAGGGATGAGTTAAATGCACCCAGGAGCATTTCCCAGAACTCATTAGATTGTGTCTGAGAAATGCCCCCAGCTGTGTGTGCTCAGGCTGCTGTGTCTGTCTGTCTGTCTGTCCATTCCCAGTGAGGTCCAGGGTAAAGGGCTGGGGTGGGGGCTGCTGTCAGATAAATGCCCCCAGTTGTGTGTGCTCACACCTCTGTGTCTGTGTGTCCATCCAGTGCTCACACCTCTGTGTCTGTGTGTCCATCCAGTGCTCACAGCCTCTCTGTCTGTCTGTCCCTTCCCAGGGCAGGGCCTGGGGGGTCCCAGCTGCATCCTCTGGACTGAGCCCAGCCCTGCTGAGCCTCCCCAGGCAGGGGCTGTGCTGCCCCAGGGGCATTTCTGGAGCAGTGGAAGGTCTGGAGCTGGTGAGGAGCAGCTGCAAAGCGGCTCAGCCTGGACAGAAGGAGGCTCAGGGGGGAATTTCTGGTTCTCCACAACTCCCTGACAGGAGGTTGTAGGTGAATGAGTGGGAGTCACCCTCTTTTCCTGGGTAACAAGTGACAGGACAAGAGGAAATGTCCTCAGGTTGCAGTAGGGGAGGTTCAGGTTGGAATTAGGGAAAATTCCTTCCTTGAAAGGGTTGTCCATCCCTGTCACAGGCTGCCCAGGGAAGTGGTGGAGTCCCCATTGCTGGAGGGATTTAAAAGTGTGCAGATGTGGCACCACTGCTTAGTGGTGGCCTTGGCAGTGCTGGGGGAGCAGCTGGGCTCGGGGATCTTGGGGGGCTTTTCCCACCCCAATGATTCCATGACTCTGTGCACACACTTTGTGCCTCCCCACCCAGTGTGCTGCCTCTGCTCCTCTGCTTTTTACCCCCCCTCTATGTCCAGAGTCAAAGGTGTTTAATTTCTGTCCAACTACCCAAATAATTTTGGGGATTGCTGGCCTCTGTGTGATTGGCTTTTCACATTAAACAGAAGCTCTGCTGGTGGTGGCAGACAGGGGATGGATTTTTACCTGTACAAGAGGAATGAGCTGCATTATTTTCCATCCTATGAGGACTTGTTGCACCAGCCACAACAAGCACTTTGATTGGAAAGGTTTGTCCCAGGCATGGAAATAGAAACACTCCAGACTTTGCTTTTGTTCCCTTCCGATGGTTGTTTGCTCAGGGATTTTGTTCTGAATCAGGGAAGAGATTTGAACTAATAATGGCACTTTTGGCTGAGATTCAGATCCATGCATTCTATATATAAAATACTTGTTTATATATAAAATACCCAGCAGTTTATACATATATATATATATAAATACATATATAGAATACATGCAGGAAGTAATTCCAGACACAGAGGCAGGAGTTCTGTGGGAGCAGAGCCAGGAGCCCCTCATGGAGCTCTGACCACACTGGAATATTTACTGTTCCCTGCTTCCCCTGCACTGAACCTTGGCTACCAATTACCCCGTATTAAATTGTGTTTGGTCATGGCAGTGATTATACAGTATCCAGGCAACCCGGCCATAATCTAATTTAACACCCAACATGGATTTACTCCGCTGAGGTTCTCCTTTGTTTTGCTGCAAGGGAGTGAGAAGTGAGAAGAGGCGACACCCTGGGGCTGGCCTGGGGGTGATGCTGTGCCCAGGGCATGGCAGGGCTGGGTCCCAGTGACACCAGCTGGGTGCTGGCTCAGCACCAAGTGGGTCAGGGCTCCAGGGAGGCAGCGCTGGGCACAGCCATTCCCCTGGCCAGGGGGCTCCCCTGCCCCACATCCCCAGGCTGATCCCCGAGGGAACCATCCCCTGCTGCCAGGAGCAGGGTCCCAAAGCCAGGGACAGCCCCCGAGAGCCTGGGCAGCAGTGAAGTGCAGAGATGCTGCACATTCCTCCTTTAGTTGTTGCTTCCTCCTGTGCTGGAAGTGACTCCTGTAAAGTGGGGAGCAGGAAAAGCACCCATAGAAATGAATGATTCTCTGAGAGTGCATCAGGGGCCAGAAGGAAACATCAGGTTAAAAGGGAAATACAGTGAGTGCTTGGCAAACTTCTAAAGAGCAGCTGGGGAATGGCACTGACAGTGAAGAGCCCCAGCATTAAGCCCCACTTTGGGCTGAGAACACCCATCTTTAGAAACTGTGGCGTTATTTCCTAGCACAAAGGATGATGAAGAGCTATAATTTAGAGCAAATTATCCTGTGGGTAATGGATGGGGAATTTGAAGGATGTGAAAGGTGAATCATGTTTTGGAGCACGGCTGTGGTGACCCAGTACAGGGGTGGCTGTTGCTGGAAAAGTACCTGGGGTGCAGGGCAGCAGTTCCTGAGCCACTGAGGTTTATTCCAGGTTTCATAGAGGCAAAGCCAAATCCTCTCAGGAGGGATTTGGTGCTGCAGGTGAGGACCAGCAGCCCGTGGGTGCCTGGGCAGGCCCGTGGCTGCTGCTGCTGCTGCTGTGGGACCATGTCCTGCCTGGGAAACCATTAATAGCCCAGTCTGAAATAATGACCAGGACCACGCTCAGCTGCCTCCCTGTAATGAGCTGGTGACAGTGCAATTTATTAGAGTGATGTAGGACATGGCAACGGTAATGAGAAATGGAGGCACCTAATTTTGTGTGACTTAGATCAATTCCGTTGTTTTTTTTTATAAATGAACATTGTTTCACTAACCACAGAAGATCATTAAAATTATTATTTTATTAGTGCTTTTGAAAACCATTTGGACTACAGCTGCGTTTTTCCCTATCCAATTAGGAGCACGTGAAAGTGTCTGAAATGCAATTTTGCAATGCAAAAATGTCACTGGGAATTGTGAGTGATGTGGGTGGGTTTGAATCCCCATATAAGTATTTTTTAGTATGTATTGTTTCTTGCTGGGCTTGTTTGCTGTGAGTTTGTTTCCCCTCCCAGCTTGGCTGGCATGGCCATGAGGAGCTTGGTGAGCTCTTGGCTGTGCTGGAGATGGGATGGGGATTGGGATGGGATGGGGATGGGGATTGGGATGGGGATGGGATGGGATGGGGATTGGGATGGGGATGGGGATGGAGATGGAGATGGGGATGGGATGGGGATGGGGATGGGGATGGGGATGGGATGGGGATGGGATGGGATGGGATGGGGATGGGATGGGGATGGGATGGGGATGGGATGGGGATGGGGATGGGGATGGGGATGGGGATGGGGATGGGGATGGGATGGGATGGGGATGGGATGGGATGGGGATGGGGATGGGGATGGGGATGGGGATGGGGATGGGGATGGGATGGGGGATGGGATGGGGATGGGGATGGGGATGGGGATGGGGATGGGGATGGGGATGGGGATGGGGATGGGATGGGGATTGGGATGGGGATGGGATGGGGATGGGGATTGGGATGGGATGGGATGGGATGGGGATGGGATGGGGATGGGGATGGGGATGGGGATGGGGATTGGGATGGGATGGGGATGGTATGGGGATGGGGATGGGGATGGGGATGGGGATGGGGATGGGATGGGGATGGGGATGGGATGGGGATGGGGATGGGATGGGGATGGGGATGGGGATGGGGATGGGGATGGGGATGGGGATGGGGATGGGGATGGGATGGGGATGGGGATGGGGATGGGGATGGGGATGGGGATGGGGATGGGGATGGGGATGGGGAGAGGCTCTGTGCCCACGCAGGGGTGGGGACAGCCAGCCTGGCAGTGTGAGCAGCACACTGTCACCTCTGCTGAGGTTGTCATCTCTGTGGCAGAGCCCTCTCCAGGGCAGCCCGTGTGCCCCAGCCATTTCCTGACACTGGAGATTTCCAGCAGGCTCTGATCAAATATTCAGAGCTTCCTGGCAGTGGGGGGAGTTACGGGTAAGGAGGGAGGTCCTGCCAGCTCTCCGGGGCTTTGGCCAGGACCTCCCCACTCTGAGGCTGGAGCCCAGGCACAGACAGGCCAGGGGACAGCTCTGCCTGTTCCCCAGGGATGAAATGTGCACCAGCACGAGCCTTCTGGCCCAGGCACTGAGTAGGGCTGGTGTTGCTGTTGGGGGGAGCTAAGCCAGCAGCCCTGAGCCCCCCTTGTGATGAGATCCCTGTCTGCTGCCTCAGGAGATGGATGTAGGGATGAGTTCTTTGCTGGTTCAGGTGAGCCTTGGATGGAAAAGGGTGGAAAGCATCTTTTCGTGTTAGCCAGCCTGGGCTTCCAGCGTGCTGAGATATGCTGAGCTTGCACATGATTGTCTTGACCCCAAGATCAATGGGAGAAACTCAGCAATAAATGTGAGGGTCAGTCCAGCTAGCGAGTCTGAGCCTCAGTGTGTGCTGCATTTGTCCAGAGAAACGGGAGAGAAAGTGAAGGAAGAGACACTCAACCCCCTCAGGCCACAACTGTGTGAGCACAGCCTGAAAAACCAGCACGCTGCCTGGCTGAGGGGGGCAGGAGCCAACCACAGGAAAGATTCCTGGACACGGGGCAGCACTGCAGCTCATGGCACACGTGTGTGTGTGTGTGTGTGTGTGTGTGTGTGTGTGTGTGTGTGACACAGCAGTGACATAACAGTGACACAGCAGTGACACTGCAGTGTGCAGGTCATGGCACACACATGTCCCTGTGTGACAGCAGTGACACAGCAGTGACACAGCAGTGTGCAGGTCATGGCACACACGTGTGTGTGTGTGAGACACAGCAGTGACATAACAGTGACACAGCAGTGACACAGGAGTGTGCAGGTCATGGCACACAAATGTCCCTGTGTGACAGCAGTGACACAGAAGTGACACAGCAGTGTGCAGATCATGGCACACACGTGTGTGTGTGTGAGACACAGCAGTGACATAACAGTGACACAGCAGTGACACAGGAGTGTGCAATTCATGGCGCACACATGTCCTTTTGTGACAGGAGTGTGCAGTTCCTTGCACACAAATGTCCCTGTATGACAGCAGTGACACAGCAGTGACACAGCAGTGTGCAGGTCGTGGCACACACGTGTCCCTATGTGGCACAGCAGTGACACAGGAGTGTGCAGTTCCTTGCACACAAATGTCCCTGTGTGACAGCAGTGACACTGCAGTGACACAGGAGTGTGCAGGTCGTGGCACACACGTGTCCCTGTGTGACAGCAGTGACACTGCAGTGTGCAGGTCGTGGCACACAAATGTCCCTGTGTGACAGCAGTGACACAGCAGTGTGCAGGTCGTGGCACACACGTGTCCCTGTGTGACAGCAGTGACACAGCAGTGACACAGGAGTGTGCAGTTCCTGGCACACACGTGTCCTTGTGTGACAGCAGTGACAGCAGTGACACAGCAGTGACACAGCAGTGTGCAGGTCGTGGCACACACGTGTCCCTGTGTGACAGCAGTGACAGCAGTGACACAGCAGTGACACAGCAGTGTGCAGGTCGTGGCACACACGTGTCCCTGTGTGACAGCAGTGACACAGCAGTGACACAGGAGTGTGCAGGTCATGGCACACAAATGTCCCTGTGTGACAGCAGTGACACAGCAGTGACACAGCAGTGTGCAGGTCATGGCACACACGTGTGTGTGTGTGAGACACAGCAGTGACATAACAGTGACACAACAGTGACATAACAGTGACACAGCAGTGACACAGGAGTGTGCAGGTCATGGCACACAAATGTCCCTGTGTGACAGCAGTGACACAGCAGTGACACAGCAGTGTGCAGATCATGGCACACACGTGTGTGTGTGTGAGACACAGCAGTGACATAACAGTGACACAGCAGTGACACAGGAGTGTGCAATTCATGGCGCACACATGTCCTTGTGTGACAGGAGTGTGCAGTTCCTCGCACACAAATGTCCCTGTGTGACAGCAGTGACACAGCAGTGTGCAGGTCGTGGCACACACGTGTCCCTGTGTGACAGCAGTGACACAGCAGTGACACAGCAGTGACACAGGAGTGTGCAGGTCATTGCACACACGTGTCCTTGTGTGACAGCAGTGACACTGCAGTGTGCAGGTCATGGCACACAAATGTCCCTGTGTGACAGCAGTGTGCAGTTCCTGGCACACACGTGTCCCTGTGTGACAGCAGTGACAGCAGTGACACAGCAGTGACACAGGAGTGTGCAGGTCATTGCACACACGTGTCCTTGTGTGACAGCAGTGACACAGCAGTGACACAGCAGTGACACAGCAGTGTGCAGGTCGTGGCACACACGTGTCCCTGTGTGACAGCAGTGACAGCAGTGACAGCAGTGACACAGCAGTGTGCAGATCGTGGCACACACGTGTCCTTGTGTGACAGCAGTGACACAGCAGTGACACAGCAGTGTGCAGGTCGTGGCACACACGTGTCCCTGTGTGGCACAGCAGTGTCTGTGTGACTCAGCAGCATCCAGGGCACCTGGTGAGCTCTGTCCAGGCCAAGCACCTGCAGCCCAGCCTGGCTGAGGGGTGCCTGCCTGTGTCCTGTCGCTGTGTCCCCTTGGGGTGAGGCAGAGCAGAACATGTGTCCCATTTGGGCTACTGGCACCTCTTAGACCAGGTGCCAAGTGGAGCTGCTCCAGGATAACCCCTCAAACACCATAACCAGGGTGCCACATCCTCAGCGTGAGCTGCTTCACCTTGCTGAGCTGCTCTGTGCCTCTTGTGAGCTAAAAGAGATGGAGGTGGTGAGGAGGATGGCTTGGGTGTCCCTGTGTCCCTGTGCCATGGAGAAGGGAACTCGTGGGGCAGGGGGATTTGGGGACAAAGCCCCATCTTGTCCTCCCAGCCAGCCTGGCTGGGCCAGATGGGACTGACCTCTGGTGCTGGAATGGCTGGGAAGGAGTTGGCCTTTGGAACATATGAGGTCACTCATTGAGTTGGAGAGCAGAGTGTGTCAGAGGTCCAACAGTTTGTTTTCAGAAGGGTTTTAAGCATTAATGATTCAAGATGTTTCCCTGGGAGTGGTTTGCAGCGTGAGGCTGGGGTTTTGTGGGATTAGTCAGTTCATGGAGGCTGAAAGGTCTCCAGGAGAACAACAGTTAAATTTGTACTTTTCCACATGGCTGAGCCTTCAAGGGGCTCACCAGGAGCGTGAAAAATGTAAACAGCATTGTAAGCCTTGTGCCAGCCACGAGGCAGGGAGGGCAGGGAGGGGGTTTCCTGTGGATTAGTTCCATCACCTACTTCATTCTCTTTCTCCTTCTCTCCCAGAGTTGCAGATAATCACAAGCAGAACCTGATGACTGTTGCTAATCTGGGTGTGGTGTTTGGGCCGACGCTGCTTCGACCTCAGGAGGAAACAGTGGCTGCCATTATGGACATCAAATTCCAGAACATTGTGATTGAAATTTTAATAGAGAACCATGAGAAGGTAATGGCTTCCCTTGCTTCTTTCATGCCAGTAGGTTATGGAAAGGAATTGGTCTCTCTTTGCCCGTGGCAGCCCCTTCTCTCCCCGTGGCTGGTGGCACCACGGTGGGGCAGTGCCAGGGAGGGGGCAGCTGGCACCGAGTGCTGGGGCTGTAGCTGTGTGAGCAGTGCTGCTGGTAGGCAGCTTTGTTCATGGCCATCCCAGGGTGAGTCAGCATGGCCGTGTCTCCTGCACAGAAATTCCCTTTCTCCCCCTTTCCCACTGTTTAATGGGAGTTTGTCCTTGGTTTCAAGAGAGTCGAACACTAAAGCAAACCAGTGAGATGCACAGCTCCTGCTTTGCTGACTAAATCCAGGTTTATCCAAGCACTGCCTTTATCCACAGTGTTAATCTGAATGCTGCTGCATTTGTGTTTGTTTGGTGGATGTTGTGCTCCGTCAGTGGAGCAGTGGTGGCTCTGTGGGGCCAAGCTCCTGGCTGCATGTGCTAAAAACCACCATTTTCTTCTAAATGCAGCCAGTTCCCTGATTATGATCTTTTGCCAGTCTGGTTTTGTTTGGAAGGGAGTAATGGGTTTGTGCATTTGGGCAGTGGAAAGGCAGAAGTGGAAAGCAGCTTGCCCTGCCTGGGGTGGCATCATGGCTCAACGTCCACATCCATTTCTTGAGCAGAGAGCTGTGCCAACCTGTGCTTTTCCTGTTGGGAAAGCCTGGCCATGGCAGCTGTCTGGCTGGCAGGGGCAGGTAGAGCAGGAAAGACACTGAGGAATGGCTTCAGTGGACTCCAGCAATGGAGAGGGACTTTGAGAGAGCTGGTCTGGGGTGGCCACTGCCCTTGTCTGAGCCTGGGGGTCCAGCAGAGGAACAATACATAACCCAATATCAGCAACCAGCAGGGCTGCTGCTCTTTGGGTTTTTGTGCAGTTTTAAAATTTCATCCCCTTGAGAAAAATGCGATTACTCAGTTCTCTGACAGCTGGAGCTGGAAGTTGCAAAGACTTTCCCAAGCTGGTCTGCAGCCGTGGGAGCGTGGGGGCATGGGAGGGGACACTGGCTGCTCTGGCTGGGCTGCTCAGCATCACCTGCACCCCAAAAAGTGCCAGAGTGTCGGGGTTCTTTATAACTTGCATCTTGGGTGAAAAAAAGAGGAGCGCAGCCAGAGCGGGAATGTGGAATTTAGGAATCTGTCCCCAGCACGCTGCCCTGGTGAGTGCATGTGCTGCTCAGGGGCTGTGCTGTGCAGGCAGGTGGGCAGCTGTCCTGTTCCACGGGGTGATGCCAAAGAACAAGTTGTTTATTATTTTTAACAGATATTTAACACGGTGCCAGAGGCTCCCGCGTCCAACTCGCAGCTGCTGTTATCGCGCAAGAAGAGCGCGGAGTCGAAGCCGCCGTCGTGCAGCGAGCGCCCGCTGACGCTGTTCCACACGGCCCAGCCCGCTGAGAAACGTGAGTGCCCTGCTGGGCTCCTGGCCCTGCCCCTGCCAGCCTGACATGCCCCTGCCATTCCCATTCCCCTGCCCCTGCCAGCCTGCCATGCCCCTGCTGGGCTCCTGCCCCTGCCAGCCTGACGTGCCCCTGCCATTCCCATTCCCCTGCCCCTGCCATTCCCATTCCCCTGCCATGCCCCTGCCAGCCTGGCATGCCCCTGCCTGGTGTCATTCCCCTGCCATTCCCATTCCCCTGCCCCTGCCAGCCTGCCAGCCTCCTGCCCCTGCCATTCCCATTCCCCTGCCCCTGCCAGCCCCCTGCCCCTGCTGGGCTCCTGCCCCTGCCCCTGCCAGCCTGCCATGCCCCTGCTGGGCTCCTGCCCCTGCCCCTGCCAGCCTGCCATGCCCCTGCTGGGCTCCTGCCCTCTGCCTGCCAGCCTGACGTGCCCCTGCCATTCCCATTCCCCTGCCCCTGCCAGCCTGCCAGCCTCCTGCCCCTGCCCCTGCCAGCCTGACATGCCCCTGCTGGGCTCCTGCCCTCTGCCTGCCAGCCTGCCATGCCCCTGCCAGCCTGCCAGCTTCCTGCCCCTGCTGGGCTCCTGCCCCTGCCAGCCTGCCATGCCCCTGCCATTCCCATTCCCCTGCCTGGTGTCATTCCCCTGCCATTTCCCTGCCTGGTGCCATTCCCCTGCCATTCCCCTGCACTTCTCCTGCCAGCCTGCCATTCCCATGCCAGGCTGCCACTCCCCTGCCATTCCCATTCCCCTGCCATTCCCATGCCATGCCCTGCGATTCCCATGCCATTCCCCTGCCTGTCTGCCATTCCCCTGCCATTCCCCTGCCAGCCTGACATGCCCCTGCCAGGATGCCATTCCCCTTCCATTCCCATTCCCGTGTCATTCCCATGCCTGGTGCCATTCCCCTTCCATTCCCATTCCCCTGCGATTCCCATGCCATTCCCATGCCTGGTGCCATTCCCCTGCCTGTCTGCCATTCTCCTGCCATTCCCCTGCCATTCCCCTGCCATTCTCCTGCCATTCCCCTGCCATTCCCCTGCCATTCTCCTGCCATTCCCCTGCCATTCCCCTGCCATTCTCCTGCCATTCCCCTGCCATTCCCCTGCCATTCCCCTGCCATTCCCCTGCCATTCTCCTGCCATTCCCCTGCCATTCTCCTGCCATTCCCTTGCCATTCCCTTGCCATTCCCTTGCCATTCCCTTGCCATTCCCTTGCCATTCCCTTGCCATTCCCTTGCCATTCCCTTGCCATTCCCTTGCCATTCCCTTGCCATTCCCTTGCCATTCCCTTGCCATTCCCTTGCCATTCCCCTGCCATTCCCCTGCCATTCCCCTGCCATTCCCCTGCCATTCTCCTGCCATTCCCCTGCCATTCCCCTGCCATTCCCCTGCCATTCTCCTGCCATTCCCATGCCTGGTGCCATTCCCCTGCCTGTCTGCCATTCTCCTGCCACTCCCCTGCCATTCCCCTGCCATTCCCCTGCCATTCCCCTGCCATTCCCATGCCCGGTGCCATTCTCCTGCCATTCCCATGCCCGGTGCCATTCTCCTGCCATTCCCCTGCCATTCTCCTGCCATTCCCCTGCACTTCTCCTGCTGTCAGTGCAGGGGATGATTCCACAACAGGGTCAGGCTTCAGTTTCCTCTGCTGTCACACTGGTGGGGAGTGGAATCTCTGCTGGCATCCAAGCCCTTAACCAGCTCCACATGAGGCTGCCTTAGCACGGGATAAAGTGTTGCTGTCCCCTCCCCACCCTGCGTGTCCCCTTCTCATGTTCCTGGCCCCGTCATCGCTGCCATCAGCTGTGGGTGCCACACCTGTGGCAAGGGTGGCCACCGGCGTCCCCCCAGGGCGGCCCTTTTGGGATGCCCTCGGGCACTTTGCCTTTTACAGACAGGAAAACTCGGCCAGGAGGTTCGGCATTTTCCTGAGGATTATGTACCATGGCAGTTTAAAAATGCTGGAGCTCATCTTTCCATTTCTGTCACTAATTGATGCTCCAGATATTTGGGTGAAAGAGCCAAGGCCCCAGCCCTGCTCGTGGGGTGGCAGAAATGTGTCTGCTCAGGCTGTTGTTTCATGTTACAGAGCGAACCCAATTCCCAGATCCCTGCTCATTCCTGCCCCTGTGCTCCTGGAGCCAGGCAGCTGCACACAGGGAGCTCTCCCACTTTGGTAAAAACCGGGAGAGATTCCTGGTGAGCAGGAGAAGCACAAGGAGCAGGGGAGGGCTGGGGGTGGCAGCTCCCCAGGGTGCACAGAGTGGTCACTGAGGACTTTGCTGGCTCTCACAACACGTGGGTTTGTGTGATTGAGTTACTGTTAATTAGCAGGCCCTCTCCTGGCACAGGGAGCCGCGTGGGTTTCAGGAAGCAGTGGTGGCCCCAGAGCGTGCTCTGGAAATGGTGTGGGACGACTCTCGGTGAAGCCTCAAATATCAAACACTGCTTCTGAAAACTTGCAGCCCCAGTCATTTATTTGCTGCTAACTGAGCAGTGGCTTGTCAGCCTCCAGGCCCTCCGGGATGCTGGACCCTCTGTGCCATCCTCCCCGTGCCTGGGAGGGGAACTGAGCTCATTTCTTTATTTCTGCTTTTATTTATTCCCCTGTGAAGCAACATTTCCTTGTTTCTCCTCATGACAGTCTATAACCTCCTGTGTCTTTGGGAAGCCACTGCTGTTTTATTTGCCTTCCCTGCTGCACATCACGAGAATTATGTGAGGTTTCCTTTCTTCTTCTTTTCTTCTTCCTTTCCTTTCTTACTGGTCTGGAGACAGACCAAGGCTCTTAAGTCAGGGTGAAGCACAAGGGCTTGGGCAGCAGCTCAGCACCACAGAAACTGAAAGTTGAAATTGAAGCTAGAAACGTCCTGAATGAAAGCAGGGTGCACATTTTTTAAGACTGGGAGCAGTTTGACATGAAAAGAAGAGGAGTGGGACACTGGATTTTCCATCACTTGAAATCTGTTCATCAAAGTGCAATATCTTTCTAATGTTTTCACAAGCATTCATCATCCCAAGCTGTGTCTGAGTCAAAAATTATCATGTTCAACACACAGGGAGCAGATCAGATAATTGTGATTCATCTATGGTTATAGTGATGATTTTGTTGTTAAACATTTACATTCTTATCCACAGCTGGCCCGGGGAGTAGCTCTTGTGACACAAGTGTCACCAACACAGCAAACACATCTTTGTTCCTTATCAGTTCTTTTGTCATCCCCTCCCTGGTCCCTGGGGTCACTGTCACCAAAGTGCCCTGGATGAGTTATCAGAGCCCTGTCCCAGCACGGTGTTCCTGGAGAAAAGGCTCTGCTGAGGCTCCAGGGGCTCTGCCTGCCTCAATTCCCACTAGAGATGGGAAGTTTGGGTAAGGGGTGAAAGTCTCCTTTCCCCTGTGTGCTGGAAATGCTCTGGAGCTGATGGGCAGCTCTGCTCTTGTAGCTTTAATTTAACCAAATTAAACTTTCCAGCAAAGAATCCTTCACATTGGCTTTAAAAGCACGAAGCAAAGTACAGCTTCAGCCTTTTTAAAATGAGGAAATAAAATAAAGCAGGAGTTTCGGGTTCTGCCATTCATGTCCCTTCCCCTTGAGCTGAGGCACTTCCAGTTCTGTGGCTGCTGGGGACTCCCAGCTCTTGGCTTGTGGCTGCTCTGGGGCTTAGAGGGACAATCCACACTGAGCTGCCAGGCTTATGGAGCTTATTCCCAGCCTTCAGCCCTGGGCAGGAGATGTTTGCAAATAAGAACCTGGTGTCAGCCACACTGCAGGGGCTCAGCCCAGCTCAGGGCCAGGCTCAGCACAGGCAGTCCCTGGACTGGGTACAGGTGGCCTCTCATGGGCTGCCTAGAAACTGCTCTGGCAGATGCAAAACCAGAGAGATTTGGGGTTTTGGGATTTTGGGGTTTTACAGCTTAATTTCTTTATTTTTTCATCTGCTGGCTATCACATCTGCCTGTCAGTATTTGTGGAGGTCAGTGCTCTGCTTTTCTTCACTTTTCCCTCTTCTGCATGGATCACCTGTTTCCTTCCAAGGTGCTGGTGCCCTCTGAGCCCTGAGGGTTCAACTTTCACAGAGCTGGGGACAGAGAAATATCTGTGCTGCTTGTCCCCATGGTGGCTCACTGCAGATGGAGATTAATGCAATCCAGTTTTGGGAACACATTGATGTGTATCAGTCACCCATCCTTGGCTCATCTCTGGGAGTTAAGCTCAGCCTGGGCTAAGCCAAGCCCTGTCCTGCTGCCCTGCAGGTGCTGATTGTGTCCAGGTACGTGGGCAATGCAGCAGCTCCAGAGAAGGAGCAGGACAAGGAGCTTTGGGCTCTGCTCTGGGCACCCACAGCCCTTTGGCTGATGTGGCATTTCCCTTTGCAGTGGTGGCAGAGCTGCCCCAGCTCCTCAGGACAGCCAGGCTGTTTCACAGGCAGTTCTTTCTGCTGTGTGCTCAGGATTAACCTTCCACACAAGCCAGGAGTTCCTCTTGCTCTCTTTTACCCCCCTTTAGATGTGCACAGAATAACAATTAATATTGCACATTCTCCTCACTCAAAAAGAGGTGGAATTTAAAGGGATTGAGAGCAAGGATTCCCTATCACTACATGGTTTTGGGTTGTAGTTTGACCACGTTATTGTGCACTGGAGAAATCATTTTGGAAAGAAGAATTCTGGAGGTGGGACTCCATGTTTTCCAGCCTGTCTTTCAGCAAAGCAGCATCCCAGAAGGAGCCACTCTCTGCCCAGGGCTCCTCTCGTGCCATCAGCGTTGCTAATTGCTTCTCACAACTGCAATTACTGCTGCAGTGGCAAAGGCATCTCCTGGAAATGAGTTAATGGGATTTTCAGTGTCCCTGCACGGAGCTGAGGAGGGGCCCGTGCTGAGGTGGCTCTTGGAGATGCACAGTATTGTCCTGGAGATGCACAATACTGTCCTGGAGATGCACAATATTGTCCTGGAGATGCACAGTGTGGTCCTGGAGATGCACAGTGTGGTCCTGGAGATGCACAGTGTGGTCCTGGAGATGCACAGTATTGTCCTGGAGATGCACAATATTGTCCTGGAGATGCACAGTGTTGTCCTGGAGATGCACAGTGTGGTCCTGGAGATGCACAGTATTGTCCTGGAGATGCACAGTATTGTCCTGGAGATGCACAGTGTGGTCCTGGAGATGCACAGTGTTGTCAGTGCTCCCTGCTGAGGTTGCACAAACCATGGGGGCATCTCCCAGGGGATGTGCTGGAGGGGAAGGGGAATCTCTGAGAAGCCCTGGCTGTCAGCAGGGCAGTGGCAGCACTCCCCCAGCCCTGGGGCATGCCCAGCACATCCCACTCCACATCAGATCCAAAGGCAAACTCTGCTCCACTGCTGAGACAGAATGGAGCAGACACCCATCCCTTTCTCCTTCAGAGCTGACTAGGAAAGGGAAGCAGTGGTTGGTGTCAAATACGAGGCTGAAGCAGCTTGAGCTGGGTGATCTGCCCTGTTCCTGACCTAAGGTCTTGTCCTGCTCTGTCACCCAACACTGCATCCCTTGGGGGCTGATTTCAGCCACACAAATCCATTCCTGCCCAGAGCTTACATTCCAGTTTCTCTCAGGTTGTGGCGTTTTGGACGCCTTCAGGAATATAAAATATCAATACCTTCAGAAAAGTGTGTATTTTCCTACTAAAAATGGTGTTCATGTAAATGTATCTGCATCTTAAACCCAGAAGAGCCAGGGAGTGCCTGGTGTTTCTTGTGGTTTGATGTATGATGTGTCTGTAGCTGGCTGGGCTCTGGGGACACGTCCCTGTTTGCACTGGCTCAGGGTTTCCTGGGAGGGCTCCATGCCTTCACAGCCATTTGCTCTTCACTTTGTCTGCAGTGGCAGCTGATGATTCTTGGGTTTTGGTGGTTTTTTTTAGAGGAGAACAGGAACAGCATCATCAACTCCAGCCTGGAATCCGTCATCTCTTCAAATGTGAACAGCTTCCTCAACTCCAACAGTGCTCCCCAGCCCAGCCTGAACTCAAGTGATCTTGAACTAGAAGTAATTAAGCCCAACAGGCCAAATTCCCTGTAAGTACAATGGTAATTAGTGTTTTATAGACTCCCCATCCTTAATCTTTAATCAGAGTTGTTTCTTATTCCCAACCTCAGCAGTTTGCTGAAGAATACCATTGAACATTTTAATTTTTAATGGGCACCAAACGTTTGCCCTCCATTTTGGACTCGGTCTGAGCAGTGGTTAGTTACTGTGGCTTACATCTGCCATCAGTTCCACTCCCATGGCTTTGCCCATGTGGAATATTTTTGAGCAGAACTCCCCAGTGCTGCCCAGCCCATCTGGTGATAACTCCAACACACACAAAGGACTTTTCTTCTGAGTTCAATCCTGTGACTGTTGTCAGTACAGTTGATCTCTGGCCAGATCTATGCTGTTGCTTCTGCTATTGCTTCCTTCATCTGGAAAGTTCAAGGGAAAAAACAGTGACCTTAGCAGTGGCTCCCTGGGGAGGGCTGAGTTATTTCTGCAGTCCCTGAACTCGCTGCAGCAGAGCCCGGGCCTGATGGCTCCACTGGGGGAATTTCCTTCCTGCCAGCCCTGCTGCATTTTCCCACAGCAGCTCCCATCCCTGCCATGTGAAGATCTGCTCAGATCCCTGGGAGGTGAATCCCATTCCCTGAGAGATAAATCCCCTTCCCCAGGAGGTGAAGCCCATTCCCCTGGAGATGAATCCCATTCCCCTGGAGATGAATCCCATTCCCTGAGAGATTAATCCCCTTCCCCAGGAGGTGAATCCCATTCCCCAGGAGATAGAGCCCATTCCCCAGGTGAATCCCATTCCCCAGGAGATGAATCCCCTTTCCCAGGTGGATCCCATTCCCCAGGAGATAAATCCCCTTTCCCAGGTGGATCCCATTCCCCAGGAGATGAATCCCCTTTCCCAGGAGGTGAAGCCCATCCCATTCCCCCAGCACATCCCCAGGGGTGGAATGCTGCTCCCCTCCCAGCACCAGGGATCTCCCAGTGCAGGGACCCCATCCACACACTCCCAGTCCCACCCACCTGAAGCATGCCCATGTCCTGGGGTGCCACTGGGTGCTTGGCATGGCCAGTGCTGGTGCAGGTGCTGTGGGCACCTTGCCTTGGCTGGGTTTGGGGTTTGAGGTGCAGCTCTCACTCCAGCATTCAGGATGGCTCCAGGCCCTGCCTGGCTTTCCCAGGCAGGAAGGTAAGTGTGGAACAGACACAGGCTTCATCCAGCTTCATCATCTGCTCTGCTTCCATCATCATCCTCCTCCTGCCACTAAACTCTGAGCTGCAGCAGCCCCCCAGCCTCTCCTGTGCCCTGCCTGCTCCTTGGGGACCATCCCTCAGCTGTGGGGGCAGGACAGACCTCCCAAAGGTAGGACACCTCCACACCAAGGCTGTGCTTTACATATGGCACAGACAGAGTAAAGATGCTTCTCTCTCTCTGGTTGAAGTTCTGGAGTCACTCACATCCCATTCCCCCAGCAGGATGACTCTGTTTTATCCTTCAAGGGGCAGAAAATGGTTTGTCTTATCACAGAATGAGGTTTGAGGTTTTGGGTCTTGCTGGCACCTTACTGGTTGCCAAATTCACAGTTTTTCAGATTCCAGGAGTTGCCTCTTCCTAATGATTTCTCTCTTAGCAGAAGTTAGAGAGGAATCCAGCAGAATCACTCAGCTGAAGCTGTGGGAGGCTCTGGGGAGCAGGGGCACCGTGCTGTTCCCCAGGGCTTGGGTGACAGGGCTGGCACTGCTTGTGTGAGTGAGACAGGGCTGAGCAGGACAGCACTGGCAGCTCGTGGCTCTTTGGTGCTCTTCCACAAATCACAGTGATGATGGGAGAACTTGTGCACATGCATTTGGGGTTTTGATCTGTGTTGAGCTAAAAGCTGAAAGATGGATCCTAAGGGGGCTAACACCACAGGGCAAATATTCTCTGTGACCCCAAATATTTAAATCAAATATCTTTAATCCAGTCTTTCAGTGAGGAATGAAGCATCTAACTTGATTTTATTTTGTGGGGAGTGGATCCCTGTGCTTGCTCAGGGATCAGGGGCTGTGCCTGTGTTTTTGAGAGCTCTGTGGGGTTCTGCCCTCGCTGGGACTGTGTTGCAGTGGTGAGGATGAGGGGGGTGAGGAGGGCTGCCAGCAGCAGGTCTGTCCCCTGCCCTGCCCCGTGGCTGCAGGGTGTGTGAATGGTGCCAGTGTCCAGCTGCTCCTCGGGGCTGCCCAAATAATGTCCCCATAAAGACACTTCTGTTTGTCCAGGCAGCTGAGAAACGTGGGTTTTGCAGAGCCATGCACTCTGCCCCGGGCTGGGCTTCTGGGGCTGCCCTGCAATGACACAATTCGGGTCTGGGGCCGTGGGGAGGCTCTGGAGGTGCCTTGGGGTTTGTGCTCCTTCCAAATCCTCTGCTGCTCCTGTGACACCCATCCCCGAGCTCTGCTTGGGGTTTTTTCTTGTGTTCTTCACAATTTTCTGTCATTTTTAGCCGTGGACCAGGGCTGTGGTGCTGGGGAGCTGTTCAGGAGGGGCTGTGACCTGGCAGCCCCCACGAGGACTGTGCTGGTCCAAACTGGGAAGCTGCAGGGAAAGGAGTTGGGTCATTCTGATATTCTTCATTCCTCCTGATATTCCTGTGGAAATAACTCCTGTGGGTTGCAGAGGGAGGCTCCCTGGAGTGCAGACGTTGAGGCTGCAGGCCTGGGGCATTTCTTGTGTCCCAGTTGTGGCCATGAGCACCGATGGGTCCAAGGTGGCCTCTGAATGTGCCAGCTGTAAACTGTGAGCACCATCTGTGAAATGAGAGATGTTTGTTTGAGCTTCTGTTCTCCAAAGCCCTTGGCTCCCTGTAAATGCTCCTGAATCCCCCAGGTCAGGTCTGCTCTGCTGGGAGCTGTGCCAGTTCCTAAATCCCCCTCGTCAGCGAGTTCTGCTTCTTCCCTGGCTCTGCTGGGGCTGGGGGCCCCTCCCCTGTCCCCCTGTCCCCCTGCCCAGGGGAATGGGCTCCTTCTGTCGTGCTTGCCCTGGAGTCTCCAATCCAGAGGGAAATTGTTTTGCTCTTCCTTCCCAGCCACCAATCCGGCTTTCACGATGGGAATGCATTTATTTATCGGGGCTGGGTTTATTTTTATGGAAAAACTGCTCTGGGCAGGAGCTGTACTGGTGAGTCAGCAGGGCTGCTGTCCTGTGCCAGGAGCTGTCACTGCAGCAGGGACCGGGGCCACCAAACCCCGGGCAGGGATTTGTGCCCAGAGCAGTGCTGGGTTTGTGTCCCAGCAGATTTCTGTGTCCTGCTGCTTTGTGAATCCTGCTGGGTGTCTTTATCCTGCCCCTGCAGAAAGCAACTTCCTTAGGAAACTGCCAAGCATGAAGCCCTGTGTTCCCAGCAGAGATTCTTCAGCTGAGGTAGGGGAAGGACGAGGGAATGGCCTCAGGCTGATAGGGGAGGGATATTTGGGATATTGGGGAGGGATTGGGAGGGTGGGCAGGGCTGGCACAGGGTGCCCAGAGCAGCTGGGGCTGCCCCTGGATCCCTGGCAGTGCCCAAGGCCAGGCTGGACATTGGGGTTTGGGACACCCTGGGACAGTGGGAGGGGTCCCTGCCGTGGCAGGGGTGGCACTGGGAGGCTCCAGCCAAGGAAATAAAAGCAGTTTTAACACCTTTCCCATGTTCATCCGTGCCTCCAGGCCTGCCAGTGTTCCCAGTGCCCATCCTCACCCTCAGGCCCAGGGCACTGGTGGATGGGGCCCCCACACTGCCAGCCCTGGGCTGATGCTGCCCCTCCTTCACCCCAGGGACTTGGCATTTAGGGGAATAATAACCTTGGGAAACTCAGATTTAGTCTGTACATGTCTATTTGCATTTAATTTCATTTTCTCACTGACCAAGTATGGCTATTTCTTGCCCTCTGTGGGTATGGAAAGAAATGAGGAGCAGATCTAAGGTCTAGTGGTCATGAAAAAATAACCCAGTTACTCCAAGGAAGAGTGCTTATTCCCACATAAATAAATCTTCATTAGGCATCCCAGTTAAAATTGAACATTTCTCTTCCCATGCCTGAAAATGAGAGAAATGTCAAATATGACAGTTCTCCATCAGGGACTTCTCCAGGTGTCTGGGAGGGATCTGTGGGGCAGGGGGACAGCACAGCAGAGCTGTGGGGCTGGGGTGATGCTGCACCTTCCTCCCATTGCTGAGCTCTGCTCTGAGGGCCCTCACCACCCCAAATCCCAGTGCAGCATCCCCTGGAACCACAGACTGCTTTGGTTTGGAATGACCTTCAGACTCCTCCATCCCAGGGGCAGGGACACCTCCCACCATCCCAGGCTGCTCCTGGCCTTGGCCACTGCCAGGGATCCAGGGGCAAGGGATCAAACAGGAGAGGACAGGATTTTTTATTTTTATTTTTAAAATGTTCTCTTAAAAACGGAGCTAACTTTTTTGACAATTATCAGCTGGGACACACGAAAGCAAAAGCATGTGAGGGGGAGGAAACAGAGCTTTAAATGCTGCTGGTTCCTCTGCTGGGGAGCCCCAGATGAGTCCTGAAGTGCCTGAGCTGAGGCTCGTGTGCTCCTTGTCCTGCTGAGCTTTCATGGCTCTCTGCTCCGTGGTTGATGTTGCTGAGGAATAATGAGCAGGTCCCACCCTCATCCTGCCTTCCCGGCAGCCACTTTGGGAATGTCCCTCTCAAATGGCATCTCTGGGACTTCTGTTGAAGGAATTTGCTCGTCAGTCAAACCCTCCTGTCCCCGAGGAGCCTGGCTTCTCACCCACTCTCCTCCCACCCTGATATTCAGCCCCACTTCGATTTGGAGAAAGGCCAGGAGAATGCACGGGTGTTTTGTTTTGCTGTGTGTCACTATAAAAACAGTGGCTTATGCTCAGAGGGGACCAAATCAGGAATTTCTCCGTGGAAATGATGCCCAGGCCTTGGCAGGGGCTGCCCAGGAGGGTTTGGATCCCCGTCCCTGCAAGTGCCCAGGGGATTCCTGGATGTGGCACTCAGAGCTCTGGGCTGGGGACAGGGTGGGGATGGGGCACAGCTTGGCTTTGCTGCTCTTGGGGGTCATTTCCAGCCTCTGGGATGGCAGTGGATGCAGAGCTGGTGCCCAGGGGATGGTTCTGGCAGGGCTGGTTCTGCCAGCCTGCTCCAGAGGTGCCCACCTTGCTCTGGACCCTCAAGTCCCTGCGGGCTTCTCACCGCAGCAAAGACATTTCTGTTCCACCTCGATTTCATTTTCTGCTTCCCTGTTCCCGTGAAATGGAGCAGCAAACGCTGTGCTGGGGGCTGAGCCCTGGCTGGGAGCCGCCTTTGGGGTGGGCAACGAGGAGCTGCGAGGAAATAGGAACTTGATGAATTGCGAGGCTTCGGGCAAAACAAAGCAGCTTCTTCTTCCTTCCCCTGCATTGTGGCCGCCTGGCTGGGAGCCAGCGGGGCTCTGAGCAAGCCAAGAGCTGGGAGAGGCGTTTGGGGGCCAGCAGAGCAGGGCTGGGGACCCTCCCCTGCTGCTGGGGACCCTTCCCTGGGGGACTGACCCCGAGTGTGCTGGGCACCCCCGGGAGCCCCAGCTGGAAACTGGGCTGGGGGCAAACGCCTCCCTCCATCCTGCAGCCACTCAGAGCTCAGCCCAGACCCCAAAACTCTGCTCCGGTGCCTAATCTGGCTTTGGATCGCCGAGGGGTGGACCTTCCAGCTGCCAAACAATAAATGGCATTTTTGGGGGATTAGGTCAAATCTTGTAATCAGAGCAGCTCCAGAACAGCCTTATCTAAATTGCTCCTTAAGAGGAGCAGAGCAGTTCCCAGCTGTGGTGCTAGGCTGGGTTTGACACCAGAATCTGTGCTTCCAGCAGAGTGGGATGGTGCAAGAGGTGCCCTGGGTTCCCCAGCCCAGGATTTTGCTGATTTTGCTGAAGTGTTGCCTTCCAGCAGGATCAGGATTATTTATATTATTATTTATAAATATTTTTAATATTATTTTAATATTATTTTAATATTATTTTAATATTATTTTAATATTATTTTAATATTATTTTTATATTATTTTGATATTATTTTTATATTATTTATATTATTTTTATTTATTTTTATAATATTTATATTATTTTTATTATTTATATTATTTATATTATTTATATTTAACTCGATTATTTCTCCTCCCCTCAATATCCCCTCGTTTGGCTGCTCAGGGTTTGCATCTCCAGTGCCTCACACAGGGCTGGTTTGTGCTCAGAGATTTCTGCCAGGCCAGAACAGAACCTGCCTATCTCCACTCCTCCTACTTGAGAAAAAACTCCTAAAATTCCCACTCTGCTGCTTGCCTGGTTCCAGATGACATCACATTCAAACTATCTTATGACTTACTTATATTTATTTTTTGGTGCAGAGTGTGGTGAGGGTGTCTGTGTGTTTGTTTCTTTTAGAGCAGTTTTAGCCTGGGAGTCCTGGATCATGCCTGTGGTGAGAAAACTCTGTAAGCCAGAGTGATTCAGGGCTCTGGAAATGTCCTTAAACCTGGCCCATGGAAAACACAGGCAGCAAAGCCAGTAAACTCCACAGATCAATACACTTGAGGCTGAGTTGCTGATGGCCATATAATCTTTAAATTTTTATTTATATATGTATATATATACATGTATATGTACAGATTTCATATAGAAGGTTGAACTTTATGATTTTGGAGGTCTTTTCCAACCTTAATGATTCTAATGTTGTGCTTAAATAATCCAGGGTTTATTTTCTAAGCATCTGTGTCTTTCCATGAGGTATTTTAAGATGTGTGGAATAGAATGATGCTCGTGGGCAGCAGGGGTTTGGGGAGGGGATAAATTCCCATTTGGGATGGGATGTTTGGGTGGGAGAAGCCCCCAGCAGTGGGATCCTGCCTGCCCCAGCATCTCTGTGTGTGCCCCAGGCTGGCAGGAGCAAAAGGTGGGATCTGTTTTCCTGCTCTCTGGGCTTTCCATGGGCCCTGGGCTTTGGCACAACAACTGTGCAGAGCTTTGGCTCCTTCCCTCCTCAGCCAGCTCTTGGTCTAGAAACTTTCCACAAATTGAACTTGAAAATGAAGCCAAATATTCTCAGGAAACAAATCCCCCTGTGACCCCGTGGTCGTAGATCAGAATTATTTTGTGCCATTCGAACCCAGGCGCTGTGTGGGGCTGGGAGCTCCCTGCTCACAGAGCCCTCCCTCTGTCCTTCCCCAGCAGCACGACCTGGGGACAGAGGGACAGACAGATGGACAGGTGGCCTCTCCAGAGGCTCCTCACCCCAGACCCCCCTGCAGCTCCTGCAGCCTGAGCTCCCACCACCCCCCCAGCTTCTCCCAGTGCTGCCCCTCAGGAGAATCCTCACAAGTTTGTGCCTTTGCAGAGCTCTGTTCTGTTTGGGTGATGCTCTGGGAACGTCCAAGGGTGCTTCTCACAAGCTGAATTAATTTAGATTTCCTTGCAAGGGTTCTAAAAAAGCACCTAAAACTTCAGCAGCACATGATGCTTGAGGCAGCTTTCTGGAAAGACTTGGGAAAAAAGAAAAAAAAGAGATCTTGCACTCCCCTGCTTTCCTAATTCCTGTAATTAGTGTGGAGATGGCTGCATGGCAGCATCTTCTTCAAAGAAACTGCCTCAACAAATATTGGCTAATGGAAATTTTACTTTCAAATGGAGCAGAATTTGAAATCCATCCCAGTGGGTGTGGGGGGATGGATGCAGGAATCAAAGATGTTCCCCAGAGCCTTCCCTGGGGCAGTCCCAGCTCAGCAGCATCACCCTGCTGCCCAGGCCTCTCTTCTTCTTCCTCTTCCTCCTCCCCTGCCTTCCCCCCTTTGATTTTTGGGGTCCTGGGGTGTTGTGCTTGCCCCAGCCTGCTCAGCCCCCACGTCCAGCTCAGCTCTGTGCAGTTTCTGTCTGAATTTCCTTTGGGCAGAATCTCAAGTGAGAGCCCAGCCAAAGCTTTCAGTGAGCCTGCTGGAAGCTGAATGATGGCACATTAGGACTTCCTGCCCCTATAAATGTCACCCCAGGTGAAATATGGCAGGGAAGGGGCCGAGTGCGTTCTTTGTTTCCTCCTTCTGCAGTGAGATCAAGTTCAAAACCAGGGATGCAGCCCAGACTCTCCCCTGTAACTTGTAAAAGTCTTCTGAGGGCTCTGGGAGTGTTTTTGGGGCAGTGCTGAGCTCCAGCCACAGCGCTGGGAGCATCCCAGGGCATCCCAGCAGTGCCAGGAGCTGGGGTGGCACGGGGGATGTGAGCAGGGGGCGGATGGGGACCACCCCCCCAATCCCATTTCCCAGCAAAAGGGAAATCAAACAACTCCCCCAAAGGGACTGAGGAGAGCAGGGCTCACAGAGACATCGTGTCTCCTCTGAAAGGAGATCCCTGTGCCTAATTAATCTCCGAAATTAGCTGGAGCAGCTTTCCCCTCACCTGGGGGTAACCCGATCCCCCAGGTGCGCTGCAGACACCGGTGGCAGGGCAGTGCTAAGCTGGGACATTGTCAGCAGCAGAGCTGTCCCCACAGCCTGGCACCGTGCCCGGGGCTGGGCTGGCACGGCCAGCCTGCAGGGAAGGGAGCTGGGGGCAGAAAGGAGCACGGGTTTGCTGCGGCAGCACTTGGGAAAAGGGGAGTGCTGTGGGAGGAAAAACAGGCTGTGTCACCTGTGGGGCTGAGGAAAACTCCTCTGGCTTCAGGTTGAGGGGGGAAGGGAGGTCGGGGTGGGAATGCTGTTCCCCACAACACCCAGGGATCAGCTGGAGACCCTGGGGGAACCCCAGGAGCAGGGGGGCTTTATCCCCTCCTTTGGCCACAAAGATGCTCTGAGGGCTGGAGCCCCTCTGCTCTGGAGCCAGGCTGGCAGAGCTGGGGCTGAGGAGACCCCAGGGAGAGCTCAGAGACCCTCCAGGGCCTGCAGGAGAATTGGAGAAGGACTTTGGACAAGGATGTGCAGTGGGAATGGCTTCCCACTGCCAGGGGGCAGGGCTGGGTGGGATTTTGGGAATAAATCATTCCCTGAGGGAGCAGGCAGGGCTGGCACAGGGTGCCCAGAGCAGCTGTGGCTGCCCCTGGATCGCTGGAAATATCCAAGGCCAGGTTGGACACTGGGGCTGGAGCAGCCTGGGATGGTGGGAGGTGTCCCTGCCATGGCAGGGGTGGCACTGGGGGGGTTTGAGGTCCCTCCCAGCCCCTGCTCGAGCAGGTTGGAAGCGCTGGGTGCA
The DNA here is from genome assembly GCA_037013685.1 of Acridotheres tristis. NCBI lineage: Eukaryota > Metazoa > Chordata > Aves > Passeriformes > Sturnidae > Acridotheres > Acridotheres tristis. The sequence goes on along the minus strand of CM072900.1, from coordinate 831,340 downwards.
CAGCACGGGCAGGTTTGGGAAAGCACAAGGAGCGAGAAGTGGAAAAATACCCAGGAAAAAAGTGAATGGAATGTATTAATCCTTGCAGTGTTTGGTCACTGGGAAGAGCTCTCCAAGGCTGCATGGCCAGCTCGGTGGCACAGAGGGAAACTGAGGCTGGGCCAGTGAACTGGGAGGGTTGTGGTGCTCTGTGTGACTGCAGGAGGAGAGTTCTGCTGGTTACAGCTGCTGGGGCAAAAATGTTCTTACAAATTCTGGTGGTTTTAAGGGAAAAAAGAAAAAAAAAAGATGAAAAAAGAGCAGAACTAACACGGTGTTTGTTGTGATAACCATGATTGAGGTGGATTGTTTCAGTGTTGTGGTCTGTGGGGTTTGCAGTGAAATGCTCAGCTCTCAGGAGTGGTGTTTGCAGAGTGCTGCAGAGCAAAGCAGCACGAGGCCAAATGGCCAAAAACGAAATCAGGGAAACAAGAAAATGCAGAAAATGATTATGCAGTGGCTTTACTGGTCCATTATTCCTAAATCACCTTCTCAGGCCCGAGTTATCCCCACTGTGTGTCCCCCTGCTCTGCCCTCCGTGGGCAGTGCTGGCTCCTCGTGCTGCAGGGAGGGGGTTTAAAAAATGAGGGTTTGAGCCTGGGGAGCTAATGAGGGTCAAAGAAACTCTCTTTGTTTCCTGTTAGGATCTGAGCCTGGAAGTGGCCTCCTGTCAAGTTATGTGGGGAATATTCCCTAGCCAGGAATGAATTTTTTACAGCAGGGAATAATTGTTCTGGTTATTTCCAGAAATTGCATAAAAAGTGAAAGGAGCCTCTTGTCCCTTTGGAGGGCTGGCAGTGCCAGCTCCTGGGGGGAATTGCTGCTGCCATCCCCAGCCTGTGCCCTCCCTGGCTCCTGGCAGAGCACTGGTCTGTCCCCATGGGGCAGGGCAGGATCCCCCCTCGCCTGCCCTGGGCAAATAAAGACCAAATTCCCTCACTTTGCACCCAAAGCCAGCTCCCAGGGCTTGGACAGGAGCCTGGGGCAGGGGTGAGGGCTGTGCTCCCCCAGCACGGGACAGCATCCTCCTGCATCCCTGAGCTCCCTAAAGGAGGTCACCCCCGGCCCCAGAGCTCAGGTGTGGCTGCTGGTGGCTGGCAGAGGCAGCTCAGCAGGGCCCTGGGGCACAGGATGTGTTTAACTCAAATATTTGATCCTCCCCAGCCCCCCACAGCTGAGCTGGGAGCTGAGATCCCACGGGGACTTTAATTTCCTTCGTTTTCCAAGGATCCCATATGGTTGTTGGGGTGGCAGATGGGAGAGTTTTCTTTTCAGGGGGATGGAAGATAGCAGTGCATTGAATGCCAGAGGGGAGTGAGATTTCTGGAGGGCTGTTGAGCTCTGCTTAATTGCAAACAGAATTTGTTGGTGACTAATGCACCCAGCCTTGCAGCATTATCTCATGTTAGAAGCTGTGGCACGATGGAGAAGCCATGACTAAGACACTGGCTCCTGATTTACCAACACTTCCCTCCTAAACTGCCACTTTGGCTCCCTGCTGCCACATTACAACTTTTCTATTAATAATTAAGAGCTTTAACACAGTTTGAAAGCATTCAGTTCGACATGAAACCCTCCAGCCTGATTCTGAGTCTGCTGAGAGCCTTTTGGGCAGAGAGGAAGAGAGAGGGGGGCATTGATGGAGCAGAAAATGCAACTGCTGAGCAAAAGGTGGGGTGAGGTGTTGGGAGGAAATCCTTCCCTGGCAGGGTGGGCAGGGCTGGCACAGGGTGCCCAGAGCAGCTTTGGGTGCCCCTGGATCCCTGGCAGTGCCCAAGGCCAGGCTGGATGGGGCTTGGAGCAGCTGGGACGGTGGGAGGGGTCCCTGCCAGGTGGCACTGGGTGGGCTTTGAGGTCCCTTCCAGCCCCAGGCCATTCTGTGACTCCGTGTCCTGTCCAGGCTGGCTCATGTCCCCCTGCCTGTCCCGGTGCTGGGACCAGTGGGAGCAGCCACTGGTGGTACTGGGAATTCTCTGTTTCCAACAACTGGTGCAGCTGTCACTGAAATGCTGTTCCCTGTGAAGATGTCACCATGTTCCTGTCACCTGGAGCTCACCTGGCACGAGGACACCTGTGCTGGCACCAGGACACCAGGCTGGGCCTGCAGCTCTTGCTCCTGCTGAGAACTCATCCATTGCTGCCTCTCTGCTTGCTCCCTGACTCTGTCCAGCTCTAGCAGCAGCCTCTGAGCCCCAGTGCCACCATTCTGTGCCACAGCAGCTCTGCCACCTCCTCCCTCTGCAGCCCCGAGCATCACCTGCACCTGGAAATGGCAGTGGGGGACAGCAGCTCCAGCTCTCCTCCCCACACTCACAGCTCATCCCTGGCTCTCTCTCGTGGAAAAGCTTTTAGATGCTTTGTGAAATGACTAAAGCAGGGAAATATTCCCACACGTGGGAAATCAGCCAAGCAGCAAAGTGACAAGACAAAGCCATGTGCTGGGTGTCATCAGCATTGCAGAGGGACACGTCCGTGTTGGTGGAGAGAAGATCCTGAAATCTGTGCTGCTGGAGATGGGCACTGCTAAATGGAGATGTGGGGAAGGTCTGTGCTGAAGAATTTGAGATTTCTTTGGACCAGTTTGGTCGAGTGACCACAGGCCATTTTAGCTGCTTATTCCTTTAAATGTGTCATTTTTTTTTTACCACCCAGATGAGCCTGCAGCAACATTACTGCCGTGAGAGTAACACTGCAGAGAGTTTAATGTCATTTTTCTTGCATTAAGGCACCAAGGGCAGGAAGAGCCCTGCCAGAGTGGAGCCCTGTGAGCTGGTGCTCAGGTCTGGGGTGGTGCTGCCAGTGCCCAGAGTCGATTCCTAAAGCTCATCCATCACTCCAAGCCTTGCTGGGACCTGCAGCACTGCTTGAGCTCCGTGAGCTTCCCACCCCAGGCTCCCATTTCACTGAGGCTACAGAGCCATGGCTGCTGCTGAGCTGCAGTCTCGTCCTTGTTTCAGCAGAGCTGAAGTGCTCTGGCATTACATAAAGCTGTAATTTTCTTTTTTCTCGTTACCTTTGAGAAGAACCTTATGTTCTGCAGCTTTGTTCTATAGGGATAGATCAGGGAGCAAAGGGCTTGGTGGTCCTTGATGTGTTTTACTGCAGTCAGGTACTGATCATGTCAGAACAGGAATCTTGTTTATTTTTGAGGTGATTTCATGAAAGGGCTGGGATGCATCAGTGGGCTCTGCCCATCCATAGCTGTGAGATGTTCTGAGGCAGAAATAGCCCCGAGTTCCACAAAAATAAACAAGTTGTAAACATGTTTGAAGTGGAACTGATGTCCTCTGGGAGGAGAACAAAGCAGCAGAAGTTGGCTGGAGACCTGCTGAGAGGGGCTCTGAGAGCTGCTCATGCCCCGGGGGCTGAGGCGGCCCGGGTGGAGGAAGGGGAATGAAAGAGGCAGGTTAGGAGAAGGGATCACAAAAGAAATGTTTTAGCTCCAGCGACTCCAGCAGAGTCTTGAAATGAGAGTTTCTGCTTTATTTTTTCACGTGTTTGGGCAGCAAACGAAGCATCTGCATGGGAAAGGCAGCGTGCACGGCCAGCACGGGGAGCAGGGAGGAGGATTTAGCTCCTAAATTCATTTCCAACTCTGTGCTTGTTGGAAGAGTGGGATTGCTGGAGGGACACATGGAGTGGAAGGTGCAGATCCCAGATCCTCCCTTGGGATCACCAGTCAGACCTGCAGGAAGGGCAGGAGCCTCAGGATGCCTTGGGCTACGGACTCGTGGAGCTCCCCCGTGGGGAAAGGTCCATTCTCACCTTGGAAGACTCCAATTTGAGCCATTTCTTTGTTTCCTGCTTCTGATGGTTTTTGGTTCTTAGCAATTTTCTCTGTTTTGTTTCCACTGTGCACCCAACAGGAAGAGCCCCTCGCAAAGCCCTCCCGAGTAAGAAGAAGGAAAAAAAAACCCAAACCCGTCCAGCTGACATTTGCTGCCTGCAGGCAGCAGCCAGAACTTCCCCCCAGCCTCTCACCACCTCTGCTCTTTTTGTGAGAAACAAAAGAAATTGGATCCTTCGAGAAAACCGTTTCCCAAAACGCCAGAGACCTCGGGATAGCCCAGCCCTGTGGGCACTGACACCTGCAGCCAGGCAGCCCCTGGGGCTGGCACTCACATGAGCTCAGGAAGGTGATTCTCAACCAGCAGCTTGGAAATGAATTCCTGTATTTCCTGGGAGGGAGGTGAACCCTTCATCCCCATCACACCCCAGTGCTGGGGAGCAGCTCAGGGGGGTGCTGAGCTGTCCCTGGGTTCTTCCTGGGGGAATGTTCTGGAAGGACTGGCAGAGCAGCTCAGTCACTGCAGGACCACGTTCATCTCCTGTGTGAGCACCTGATGGGCCCGGGGTGCCCTGCACAGCCCAGTGCCATCAGGGAACTCTTCTCTGGGTGGGTTTGCTGAGCGTTTTCTGTGACTCCAAAGGCACCAAAATCCTGCTCCAAAGTAGAGAGAACTTCTCAGGCACAGGCTGGCCTGGGGCTGGTTCTTGCTCTTGGGCTGTTTTCCCTGATAACTCTGAGATCCTGCTGCTTGCATTCCCTGCTGTCCTGAGCAGAGCAGGCACTTGTGGAGCAATGACAGAGTGAGCTGAGGAGAAACGAGAGCTGCATTCTTCTGCCGTGACTGCATCTCAAAAAGTGCAGCAGCAACTTCCAGGCTGGAGCCTTGTGCCCCTGGATTTCCCTTTGTGCAGTGGAGAGGACCAGGGTTGGTGGCAGGCACGGTGGCCATCCCATGCTGGCACACCCAGTGCCATGGCACAGTGGCCATCCCATCTCTGGCACACCCAGTGCCATGGCACAGTGGCCATCTCTGGCACACCCAGTGCCATGGCACAGTGGCCATCTCTGGCACACCCAGTGCCATGGCCCAGTGGCCATCCCATGCTGGCACACCCAGTGCCATGGCACAGTGGCCATCCCATGCTGGCACACCCAGTGCCATGGCCCAGTGGCCATCCCTTCTCTGGCACACCCAGTGCCATGGCCCAGTGGCCATCCCTTCTCTGGCACACCCAATGCCATGGCCCAGTGGCCATCCCATCTCTGGCACACCCAGTGCCATGGCCCAGTGGCCATCCCATCTCTGGCACACCCAATGCCATGGCCCAGTGGCCATCCCATCAGTGGCACACCCAGTGCCATGGCACAGTGGCCATCCCATCTCTGGCACACCCAATGCCATGGCACAGTGGCCATCCCATGCTGGCACACCCAATGCCATGGCACAGTGGCCATCCCATGCTGGCACACCCAGTGCCATGGCCCAGTGGCCATCCCATCTCTGGCACACCCAGTGCCATGGCCCAGTGGCCATCCCATCTCTGGCACACCCAATGCCATGGCACAGTGGCCATCCCATGCTGGCACACCCAGTGCCATGGCCCAGTGGCCATCCCATCTCTGGCACACCCAGTGCCATGGCCCAGTGGCCATCCCATCTCTGGCACACCCAGTGCCATGGCACACTGGCCATCTCTGGCACACCCAGTGCCATGGCACAGTGGCCATCCCATGCTGGCACACCCAATGCCATGGCACAGTGGCCATCTCTGGCACACCCAGTGCCATGGCCCAGTGGCCATCCCATGCTGGCACACCCAATGCCATGGCACAGTGGCCATCTCTGGCACACCCAGTGCCATGGCACAGGCTCAGACACATTTTGCTCACCAGCTCATTTGCCCTCCAAGCCCCACCTTGGCCAGGCTCCTCTTGGAGAAGGGAATTGCTGGTTGATATCCTTGAAAGAACTGGTGCTTAAAGGGTGAATTTTGGCAGTTTGGGATGACTTGGTGACCTCGGTGGCACCTCCTGTTTGGGGTGGGAATAGATGGAGTACCTGGTGAGTACCAGTGGCTGTCAGGTTTGGTAAAGACCAAGGAAAAGTCATTTTTCAAAAGATGGACAGTTTTGATGATGGAAATGCTGAAGGATTGTTTTTAAATGGTGATGATTATTAGCAGAATGTTTTGAGGATGTGGTTGACAGCCTGCCTGACAGCATTCCCTGTTTCCCAGCCTCTGCTGAAGTCATGCTGCCCTCCCTGCTGTATCCCATTTCTCTATGTGTGTAATCTTCTGACATAATAAAGGTGTTGCCTGTAATTTCAGAGGGAATTAATCGGTGCCTGTCGAATCCAGTGACACAGCTTCTGCAAGGAGTCAAGCCAAGAGTTTGGCCTTAAGCAGAGGTGGTCCAATTTCCAAGGGGAAAGCGTCTGTGACATAAATATCCCCCCGTGGTGGCAGCCAGGGGACACTGGGGAAGGTTAAACGTTGCTCTGAGCTCCTGTAGGGCTGAGGTTGTCCCCGTGTTCTGGAGCCACCATTCCCTGAATCCCTTCCCTCTAGCCCAGGAGCCCTCAGCTGAGGGGTAAGGACATCCTGGGCTTGTGTCCCGTCCCCCCTCATCACAGACCTGTGTGATCAGAGCTCTAAAGAGAAAACATGGTGCTTTTACAAAACTTGTTGTTTTTACAGAGGCGTTTGCAGCGTGGAGAGGGATTTGTGTTTTATCAGGGATGGAGTTTCTGATCTGAATTGGAGAGGGAATACCAATGAATGAATGAATGAGAGTCAAACTGGTGTTTTAGTACAATAATTGCTTTTTGGTGAACCTGAGAATGACCTGAATCAAACCGTTTGGAAGGACCCAAAAAACTTCTGTGTGCAATTACCGGTTCAGTAACTGCATCCAGCTCCAGCTGACAGCTGTGGCTTCAGGAACGAGCACAAGGGGGAAAAGGGATGTAAAACAACAAAACCAATGGCATTTTTCTCCACTGAATGTCTGAGTGACAGGCAGAGGGGGTGGAGGCTGCTCACAGGCATCATTAACGTCCAGAAATACCAGCAGCAGTTTCTGGCAGCCCTGGGGGAAGCACGAGGCAGGTAAGTGGTGGGCACAGGGTGCCAGCTGTGATGGAGGGGGCAGTGGATGGGGCTTCACTGCGAGACCCAGCTCTTGTTGTCCTGGCAAACGCAGGCCCAGCCTTGGAGCTCTCCCCAAGGTCTTGGCCCTTCATGTCGTGGCTGTGTCTCAGGCCCAGGACACTCCCAAGGCTCTGCCTGTGGCGGGCTGCTGTGTGTGTGTGTCTCAGTGCTGTTCGTGGCTGTGCTTGCACGTTGATCAGGTCTCTGGTTCTGTCTTGCAGCCCTCAGAATCCAAGCCCAACGTCACCCCTGTCACCGTCCTGGCCCATGTTCTCTGCGCCCTCCAGCCCTATGCCCACCTCCTCCACGTCCAGCGACTCATCCCCCATCAGGTCTGTGCCACGGTTCCCTCGGCTTTTCGTTGCTTTTTCTGTTGGATTTCCCCCGCTTCACTCCCCTTTCCCTTGGCATCCTGCTCGAACCCTCCCAGCACAGCTTGCACTCAGCAAGAGGGGAGCTGGCAAAGCCTGCTGGCCATGAGGAGCCCTCTGGAACACCCCAAACCCCAAGGGAGCCTCCTGGAACACCCCAAACCCCAGGGGAGCCTCCTGGAACACCCTAAACCCCAAGGGAGCCTCCTGGAACACCCTAAACCCCAGGAGAGCCCCCTGGAACACCCCAAACCCCAGGGGAGCCCCCTGGAACACCCTAAACCCCAAGGGAGCCCCCTGGAACACCCTAAACCCCAGGGGAGCCTCCTGGATCACCCCAAACCCCAAGGCAGCCCTCTGGAACACCCCAAAACCCAGGGGAGCCCCCTGGAACACCCCAAAACCCAAGGGAGCCTCCTGGATCACCCCAAACCCCAGGGGAGCCTCCTGAAACACCCTAAACCCCAGGGGAGCCCCCTGGAACACCCTAAACCCCAGGGGAGCCCCCTGGATCACCCCAAGCCCCAGGGCAGCAGGAGCTTGGTGTCACTGCTGGGCTGAGCTCAGCTCCTGAGCTGCCTTTGCTCGGCTCTGCAGCAGGTAAGAGGTGAGGTGCAAGGAGTGCAGAGCCTTTGGGAAGCTCTGCCATCCCTGGTTTTCTGGCCACAGCCTGGGATGCCAGGAGGGTGATGGGCTCGGGGCAGCCCAGGCTGCTCTGTGCCCAGCCTGAAGGTCCTTGGGCATTGCTGGAGCTGCAGATGAGCCAGTGCAGGATGCCCAGAGATGGCAGAGCAGGGCCAGGCTGAGCTGTGTGCCAGCCCCGGGGTCCCCCGTGCCCTGGGGTGCCTGGCACCAGAGCAGGCAGTGCCTGGGGTCCCATGGCACCAGCGATGCCATCGTGCCCTGCACTGTGATGCTGAAAACACTTTCTGATTTTACCTGGTGGTCTCCAGCACGAGCCGTGCCTCCCTGGCAGGGAAGGACCCTCGGAGTGGGAGGATTGTTTGTCCATCCTGCCTTTGAAGCGTTTGGGAGCTGCTCGTGTCAGGCAGCTGGAATTTGGAGAGATCTCAGTTGTGGGGCTCTCTTTGCAGCAAAGCCAAAAGCATTCCCAGCTCCTGGGTTTGCAGTTTGAAGGGGAGCTGCTCTTGTTGCTTCCCAGGAACTCAGGGAACTTCAAATCCTCAGAAAGATAAAAACTGGTGAAACCACTGATGTGAGAATGGTGACCCCTTGTTCCCCACCCCAGCAGCTCCTGGGGGCACTTCATCACTTCCCTTGTTTGTGTCACAGCTGAGCAGCAGTGCTGGATGTGGCCGGGGCCTGGCTGGGTTGGCACTGGCACTGGCACTGGCACTGGCACTGGCACTGTCACCACAGCCTGGCACTGTCCCAGCTTGCCAGCAGCCCTGCTCCAGCCCAAAGCTGGGAAGGATGGGTGGGGATTCCAGGTGCAGGGACAGCTCTGTGTGCCTGTGCTGTGCCTGGGGAGCCTCATTTTCCACTCTGTGCCAGCAGTTTGCTCCATTCCTGCTCTCCCTGCTCCCATTCTCTCTCCTGCAGTGCGGGCACGCTGACACTTCCAGCAAAATCTAATGGCTGTTAAATCTTTTTTACCTTCAGGTACAGGCTTTAAAGAAGTGCAGCAAATTCTTCACGGACCTGCTTTGCTTTCTGCTTTGAAATACCCTTCCCCAAGTGCTAATTCTTCCTTGTGAAATTCTCCTTGTGGTCGCAGCTGCACTTGGATGGGTTTGGCAGAGCGGGGCCAGTGGCAGTGGGTCACTGCCAGCGCCTGCTGCCACCTTTGCCGTGTGCCAGGCTCTGACCACTGATGGCCTCTCTGATCCAGAACATTCCAGCCTAGAGCCTGCAGCTGTCCTGGGGACCCGCGGCTTGGGCTGGTGCTGTCTGGGCAGCGCTGTGGGCTCAGGGTGGGATTTGCAGGGTGCTGGCCCATCCCCGGAGCCCCCAGCCCGTGCTGGTGGCCCCGTGCCCACTGCTGGCCCATCCCCGGAGCCCCCAGCCCGGGCTGGTGGCCCCGTGCCCACTGTGGCCTCTCTTGCAGCTCCCCCCTGCGCAGAGCCCGAGCTCTCTACGCCTGCAAAGCCGAGCACGACTCCGAGCTCTCCTTCACTGCTGGCACCGTGTTCGACAATGGTGAGTCCCGGCAGCCCTTCCTGGGCACATCCCAGCCTGTCCCACTGGGATCTGGGGCTGTGCATCCCCCCCGGGCTCCTCACCCCTCCTGTGGGTGCCAGGCAGTCCCTGCCCGGTGTTTGCTGCACAGCCAGCCCTGCCCGGAGGAGGGGACACTGGATTCTGGGTATCCAGAAATACTCTGCCTAGTTGCTGTTAATGTTTTGTGCAGGAGATGAGAAAGCCACGTGTGGTTTTTCCCCCTCTGGATGTGGGTGGTGGGCTGTGCTCACTCACACCACGCTAATGAACACACATTTGGTGTTTCCTGCACCGAGAGTTTGTGCTTCGTGGAACTCAGCAGCTCTGGCTTAGTTATAATCCCGGTTTTATAATCCCTTTTTACTACTTTCCAAGTCATTCGTGGCTTTTAAATGTTAAGCATTGTCATTTGGGAAGCTGCTACCACAGGCACTGGTTTTGCCCTGGGATATGGAGGCGAACACAGCAGAGGGGGGAGGAGAGTGAATCCATGTGAATTAAAGACAATCCTTCTCCAAAGCTGCTCCATAGTCATCTTATAAATAAACATAAATATACATGGTCTCCCCTCTGAGGGCCCGTGGGAATCAGAGCAGCTAGGAGGGGAACAAGTTTGAATTAAATACATTATGTTTGCTGATAAAAATCGATGGATTATTCAAGGGAAAAAGTACACAGCGTGTTCCAGTGCCTCAGCAGCACAGCCGGGGCTCACGTTGGCTGCAGGTGCTGAGGTGGAGCCAGCCTGGCTTGGTGGGAGCCCTGCTGGGCCCAGGGGGCTTTACAGACCCCGGTGAAGGCAAAGGGATCTTGGCAATGCTCGGAGCCACGTTCTGGTTTGGCTTTGAGCTTCTGTGAGGCTGAGCAGAGCTGGGCTCGGGGGCTGCCCACAGGGCAGTGGTGGCACCTGGAGAGCTCCAGGTGAGCTGGAGCTGACCCCAAACTCCGGCTGGGGGGGTGAGGACAGACCTGCAGAGCCACAGGAGCCCAGGGAGCTCCAGGAGCTCTGGAACACCCACTTCCCACCTATTGTGGGAGGGGGGAGATTCCTCTGCCTGCAGGCATAGCCCGGGCCTGGCTCCTGCAGAATCAGCAGATTTTTGGGAGTTGATAGAATAAAGAAAAGCTTTTGAGGACTGATCGGGTTTCTGGTTGCACACAATCAGGTTGCAGGGTTTGCTTTCCCTCTGGGATTGTTCCCCAATGCAATGTCCCTCCCAGCCTGGGCCCAGGCCAGCAGGGATGTGCAGTTACCATGGGATGGAGTGAACCATGTTCCCTCCAACTTCCAAGAGATTTTAGCTCAGATCTGCAGGAAGTGTTGAGCCCCTGTTTTTATCCCAAATTCTTCACTTCCCACAGCCCAGCAGCCCCAGGGATTCACTTGGGAGGTGGGAAGGAAAGGCCAAGGAGTCCCAGGGAGCAGGCAGGGACTTCAGCTGCCTGAGCCCCTTGGGGTGTTCACAGAATCCTGGAATGGTTTGGGACAGAAGGGGCCTTGAAGATCACCTTTAACTCTGTTATTTTCCTTCCTTAAAAACCAACACAACCTTCCCCTGTCTCCACAGTTCACCCATCCCAGGAGCCTGGCTGGCTGGAGGGGACCCTCAACGGCAAGACAGGACTGATCCCCGAGAACTACGTGGAGTTCCTATAACTGTGGGGTGCACAGAGCCCCTGCTGAGCATTCCATGGTATCCATGGGGAGCCCCCTGTGCCCTGTGCCAGGCTGTGAGCAGGGTGGGCACACCCCTGTGCCAGGCTGTGAGCAGGGTGGGCACACCCCTGTGCCCTGTGCCAGGCTGGGGACACCCCTGTGCCCTGTGCCAGGCTGTGAGCAGGGTGAGGACACCCCTGTGCCCTGTGCCAGGCTGGGGACACCCCTGTGCCCTGTGCCAGGCTGGGGACACCCCTGTGCCAGGCTGTGAGCAGGGTGGGCACACCCCTGTGCCCTGTGCCAGGCTGGGGACACCCCTGTGCCTGCTGCTGGATGTCTGTGTGGATCAGCCCTCTCCTCTCCTGCCGTGGCACTGCAGGGCCGTGGTGCTGGGGAGAGATGGAGACACCCCCCAGCCCCAGCTCCGAGCCCACCCAGCCATGGAAAAGCTGCCAAGGGCTCCGAGGGGCTGAGCTGAAGGTTGGCAATGTCCCCCGAGGTGGGGGCTCCCTGCAGGGGGACATTCAGGGGTCCCACAGGAGGAGTCCTGTGCTCCCAGAGCCTTCCCTGGCTGCCCCAAGCACAGCTCTGGGTGCTGCCAGGGGGCACCCCGAGCTGTGGGGGGCTGGCAGCCCTGGGGTGCCCCTCCCTGGGCCACAGCAGTGCCAGCTCTTGCAGGCAGGAGCGAGCCCCGGGTGGGCTCTGCAGGGCTCAGCAGGCTCGGTGGGGAGGGGATGTTCTGCACCAAACCTCTCAAACTCTTTTTATTTTCAGGATTTGGGTTTTGTGGGGTAACCCTCAGTCTGTGCCAGGTGAGCAGCCCCCGCTGCAGCCCCAGACAAACCCCAGCGTTGGTGTTTGGGTGTTTGGTGCCTCCCCATCCCAAATCTCACTGTACAGACACGTCCGTGCTCCCCCCAGCTGGAGCTGCCTCTGCCTCTCTCCAGCCTCGTTTTTTCCAGGCCTCCCCTTGCTTGCAGCCGAGTCTGTGCCGAGTCTGTGCAGTGCTGCTTGTGCCAGGTGAATTTTTGCCATCCTTGCTGTTGGTGTGGCCACGATGGGGCTGTGCAGAGCCCGGGGACCAGCCCAGCTCCTGCCTCCATGGACACAGCACCAGGGCTCAGCAGGGCCAGTGGGCAAAGCCCTCACCCATCCCAGGTCCTTTGGAAGGAGGGGAGTGGAGCAGGAGCCCTGCTCGACTGCAGAGCCGGGATTTTGAGAGCTGGAATCACATTTTATAAAAAGAGAATCTCAAGAGAACCCCCAGGCCGTGGTGCTGGGGATGGATGTCGTGGCTTTTTGTAACAGTTTTAAAGACTCTGAGTGACTGAATTGCTCTATGTGTCACTTTTTATTTTTGAAAGGATTAATGTATAAATAGAGTATCTTAAAATATTATGAGGAAAAGATCTATATTTGATATTTTTAGAAGAGCTGTAACAAGAGGAGCAAAGGACATTTGAAGCTGTCACCAAGAGGCTCCAAACCCCCCGACCCCCAGCCTGGAGCTGCTGCTTCCTTCACTCCATGGTGTCACCCAGGGAAAAGAGAGCTGAAATTTCAGCCCTCTTCACGTTTTTTTTTTGTGCACAGTAATTAAATTTCCTGGGCTTTTGTCTTGGGGGAAAAAAAAAAAAGGAAGAAAAAGGGGATAATTTTTTTTTTCCTGCTTTCCAGGGTGGGTGGCACAGCTCATTCCCATGGTGTCACCCCTCTCCATGACACCCTGACCCCTTGGGGAGCACTCTGGGCCCCTCACATGGCTGCTATGCTTTGGGCAGGGGGGAGGTCCCCAAACTGCCTCGTGCTCTCTGCTCTGAGGTGTTGGGGGAAGAGGGTGAGAGGTTTGTAGGGATAAAATCTGGTGTTTCCCTAGCTGGGAACATTGCTGGTTCATCTCCATCCTTGGATTTTGTGGCCAACTTTTGTGCTGTTTCTTGGCTTTTCCTGAGGCCAGGCTTTATCCAGCCCTGGCATCACTGGGGCTGGGCTCTATCCAGGCTTGGCTTAGGATGAGGCCAGGCTTTATCCAGCCCTGCCTGGTGCTGGGACCTGGGGCTGGCCAGGGCTGGGTGTGTGAGAGCCCCTCCCTGGGGGTGGGACAGGGATGGGGAGGGTTTTAAAACACCCTCCATATTTCATCTCTCAGCACTATCTGTTTGTGTTTTAAGTGGCCTGTCCCTCCTGCCTGCCTGGGGTGCTGCCAGAGCAGAGTGCTGGGCATGAATGGGAACTGCAGACCTGCCAGGAGCCCTCCAAAGGGAATTACTGGCATTATCTGGGGCCCTGCTTAGCAATGCTGTGTGAGCACCAGCACCACGCTGCTCCCCCCGTGTCCCCACAGAACCTTTCCATGCAGGGTCCCCCTTTGGCTCCTTGGATATTCCAGTTACTCTGAGCCCAGAGTAAATTCCTTTTCAGAGGCACTTGGGAGCTGTTGGATGTGCTACCTAGAGAGTTTCTGGGAACAAAAATCCCACTCAGATGTATTTATGAGATGTCTCTTGGAGGAAAGGAAATCAAAATGAGGCAGAAGTTACTGCTCTTACAGGAGAGCCAGTGGAATATTTCTTTTTTTAATTAAAATTTTTCAAAAAGAAAAACTTGTCTGGAACGCTTACTAAATGTTCCCATTTTGGGCCAGCTTTAATACTGTAGTAAACATTGGTTTATTCCAAGAGAAATTAGAGGTAGGAAATATTTTTTTTAAACCTGCCTGACATAGCATTTGATGCTTAAAATATTAAAGTCATCAGTGAAAAAGAAACAAAAGCTGGGTGGTGACACTGCCAATGGGCAGAGCCTCTCCTGCAGCCCCTGGCTGGTCACTGTGGGCATGAAACCCAAAAAAAGAGATGGACAATGGTGTCTGGTGGAGCTGATCTTGGTTTCACACCCATGGCCAATGGTCCACACGTGTGCTGAGAGTTTGGTTTGGGTTTGGTGACAGCTGGATTAATTGGTTTGGGTTTGGTGTTGGTTTGGGTTTGGTGCTGGGATGGGTTTGGTGTTGGGATGGGTTTGGTGTTGGGATGGGTTTGGTGTTGGGATGGGTTTGGTGTTGGTTTGGGTTTGGTGTTGGGATGGGTTTGGTGTTGGGATGGGTTTGGTGTTGGGATGGGTTTGGTGTTGGGATGGGTTTGGTGCTGGGATGGGTTTGGTGTTGGGATGGGTTTGGTGTTGGGATGGGTTTGGTGCTGGGATGGGTTTGGTGCTGGGATGGGTTTGGTGTTGGGTTTGTGGTTGTGGTTGGATTGGGTTGGGTTTGGTTGGGTTTGTGGTTGGATTGATTGGGTTGGGTTTGGTTGTGGTTGGTTTGGGTTTGGTTGTGGTTGGATTGGTTGGATTGGTTTGTGGTTGGGTTTGGTTGGGTTTGTGGTTGGGTTGGTTGGTTTGGGTTGGATTTGGTTGTGGTTGGATTAATTGGGTTGAGTTTGTGGTTGGATTGGTTGGATTGGGTTGGGTTTGTGGGATTGGTTGGGTTGGGTTGGGTTTCTGGTTGGGTTGGGTTGGGTTTGTGGGATTGGTTGGGTTTGGTTGTGGTTGGATTGGTTGGATTGGTTTGTGGTTGGGTTGGATTGGGTTGGGTTTGCTGTTGCACTGGGGTTGGTTTGGATGCTTGGGGCCATTTCCTCTGCCCTGTCCCTGGCTCGTGGGCACCTGTGGGGCACAGGGATGGGCAGGGGTGGCTGAAGGGAGAATTCACCTGCACAGAGCCCAGGCATGGAGAATTGTGTTAGTGAATGGTTTAATACTCCAGACAAACCAGAAACCTCAAAACAATTATACTTTGTACATTTGGGCTAATTCAGACTTTCAGCTTTTGGGAAATAACGATTAAAAGCAGAGGTGTTTTAAGGAATAGCCATTTAAAGCTCTGTTCTCTGGCTGAGGAGCTGCTTGTTTGCAGACAGGCTCAGCTGCTCATTTAGCACCGTGCTCACGAGGTAGCACCTACCTATTACTTCTTGTAAATCCTCCCTCTGCTAATGAAGCTTATTGTGCTTCTGAAGCTCGGACAAAAGGGTCTAGAAAATCACACCTGGGCTCTAAACTCAGTGACGCACGCAGGAAGGGGAAAAAGTCTGCAGGAGCCCGGGGTGCCCTGGAGACCAGGCTGCCTTGGATTAGGGGGGATGGCACAGCAGGGGCTGGAGCAATCCCATCTCCACAGGGACGTTTCTGTGTCCCTGCTGTGTCCCCATCTCTCTGGGGACAGTCCCCACGGCTGCCCATCAGATGTTCCCCTGGGCAGTCAGATAATTCAATATCTGCAGATTGCTCAGAGCTGTCACTCACTGCCAGCCCTGAGTGAGGGGCAGAGCAGGTGATGGGAGAGGCTCTGGGGATGAGCCCCAAGGGCTGGAATGTGGCACTGCAGGTACCCTGGGGTGAGCATCTCCCTGGCACAGGGGGCTGGAAAGGGCTTAAATCCCCCCCAGTGCCACCCCTGCCATGGCAGGGACCCCTCCCACTGTCCCAGGGTGTCCCAGCCCCAATGTCCAGCCTGGCCTTGGGCACTGCCAGGGATCCAGGGGCAGCTCTGGGCGACCTGTGCCAGCCCTGCCCACCCTGCCAGGGAACAATTCCTGCCCAAAATCCTATCCATCCTTGCCCTCTGGCAGTGGGAGCCATTCCCCTTGTCCCCAGCCCCTCTCCATGGTCACACAAAGGGGAGTGCCCATTCCCAGCTGATGGTTCTGTGTCCCTGCTCTCCTGGAGCCAGCAAGGAGCTTTTCCCAAGGCTGCCCCAGCTCTTGGGCTCGTTCTGGTTCCCTCGGCCAGGCCCTGGCACCGCGGTGGCACCTCGGTGACACCACAGCAGGACAGTGCCACCTCTGCTGTGCCCGTGGATGAGGCACACACAGGACAGGGATGGAGCAGCCCCGTGTCCAGCTCCCTCCCCTTCCCACCCTGGACATGGTTTGTTCCTTTTTAAACCTTATTAATTTTGCTGCAGCCATTATGTGCCATAAATATTTCTGAGTCTGGCAGCTGCACGTGCTCCTCCTGCCTGTGTTTTGCTGCTGGTCGTTTCTTGCCAGCTTTGGCTTTGGCTGGGTTTTTTTTTTGAGCCACTGCTGTTGTTTCTGTGCAGCTTTTGTTCACTTTGGTTGCCCTGTGTGGTACCTGGAGCTCTGCAGCTCCAGCCTGGGCAGAACCAATGGCTCTGCTCCATCCCCATCGTGCTGCTGTTTATTATTTATTTCCCCAGCAACGGGGATATATTTAGCCCTGGAGCTTTGAGCTGTTTCAGCCCATGATGCTCAGCAAATGGAGCTGTGGCCGAGGGGCAGCAGCAGCAGGAGCCCCCCAGGAGCCCGGGGGGACCCCAGACCTGCAGCAGGGGAGGGGGTGAGAGCCACATCCCCTTGGGCTTGCCGAGGGTTGGGTTGGGTGGATTTTTAGGAATTATTTTTAGCAATTGCTGTGTTTGAGGCTGGCAGGGCAGTGCTGTTTGTTTGGGGTAGAACACGTGTGGCTCAGCTGCAGCCCAGCTGGGGAAACTCTGCCTGAGAGCCAAAAAGGGTAAAAAAAAAAAAAAAAAAAGGAAAGGAAAGGGCAGGAGAGAAATGAGGAATTAAAAATGCTGGGTTTTAATTCTGGATTTGTTCTTGCAGGAGCCCAGGGATGGCAGGGACAGCCCCCAAATTGTCACTGCCTGTCCCCATTTCCCCTCTCAGCTCCTCAGGGATGCAGCTCCCCGTGCAGATCATTTCCCCTCGCTGGGGACACATCCCCGAGCCCCTGCCCTGCCCTGGGCACACCAGGTCACTTTTCCCAGCAGGAAGTGTCACCCTGTCCTCCTGCATTAGGAGCACAATTAATGCCCACAATTAATTAGCTGATGCTGCCTCAGCAGTTTAGCCCCAACCTTCTTATGTGGTTTGATCTCAAATCAACAGGTCCCATCATTAGAAGGATTCCACTTACTTGCTATTTTTTTAACCGAAGGTTTCCTGTTGTGACCTCAGAGAATATCTTTAATAATGCTCTGGAGCTGTGCTAGGCCTGGGATGGATTGGATTTACTGCCAGCACTCCTCCTCCTCCAGGCTGGATTTTATCAGCTGATCCATGGGCTCAGGAACTGGACATCGGTTCCTGTTCATGCCACTCCTCCAGGCAGACTTTGACAAGATCAATATTTGCACTTTTTTATTTTGAAATGTCCATGTACTATATATAATGTATTTATAGAATGTATTTTCACTTTCACCAATAATTGCAGTTATCAGTAACCCTGGTAAGGAAATGAACCGAACTTGCTGGACCCTGGCAAGAGCACTGAGAGCATCTGGGAGCCCTTTGGGATAACCAGCAACATCCAGCCAAGGATTTTTACAGTTTTATTCTGTAAAACCCCAGAATTTGTGCCTGACGTGGCCCAGCTCCGTGTGCCCAGAGCTCCACACGAGCTCAGGCTGCAGGGGGACATGGCCAGGGACAAACCAGCCCATGGGACCATCCTGGGGGCAAGCACGAACTCAAAAGCTCAAATCTTAAATGTCAGAACTGTAAAAATGGCATTTAATGGCTTATTTTCCTAGGCAGTCTGAAATGGCATCATTTTACTGGGGTAATGTGAACACAACAGAAATCATGAATTGCAGTCACATGCTGGGCTTCACCCGGATTTCTTGGAAGCTGAGGATGGAGCCCAAGGAAGGAAAGAACAGCAGGACAAGGTGGAAGGTGAGGGAGGGCAGCAGCTCCTGACACAAGCCAGCCCAGGAGCAGGGGAGGGTGCAGGGGGAAGGGACAGGAATCCTGCAGGGAATGGGATCCTGGGCATGGGGAAAGGACAGAAATCCTGCAGGGAATGGGATCCTGGGCACAGGGAAAGGACAGAAATCCTGCAGGGAATGGGATCCTGGGCACAGGGAAAGGACAGGAATCCTGCAGGGAATGGGATCCTGGGCATGGGGAAAGGACAGAAATCCTGCAGGGAATGGGATCCTGGGGAGAGGGAAGGGACAGGAATCCTGCAGGGAATGGGATCCTGGGCACAGGGAAAGGACAGGAATCCTGCAGGGAATGGGATCCTGGGGAGAGGGAAAGGACAGGAATCCTGCAGGGAATGGGATCCTGGGCACGGGGAAAGGACAGGAATCCTGCAGGGAATGGGATCCTGGGCACAGGGAAGGGACAGGAATCCTGCAGGGAATGGGATCCTGGGCAGGGGAAAGGACAGGAATCCTGCAGGGAATGGGATCCTGGGGAGAGGGAAAGGACAGGAATCCTGCAGGGAATGGGATCCTGGGCAGGGGAAAGGACAGGAATCCTGCAGGGAATGGGATCCTGGGGAGAGGGAAAGGACAGGAATCCTGCAGGGAATGGGATCCTGGGCACAGGGAAGGGACAGGGATCCTGCAGGGAATGGGATCCTGGGCAGGGGAAGGGACAGAAATCCTGCAGGGAATGGGATCCTGGGCACAGGGAAGGGACAGGGATCCTGCAGGGAATGGGATCCTGGGGAGAGGGAAGGGACAGAAATCCTGCAGGGAATGGGATCCTGGGCACGGGGAAGGGACAGGAATCCTGCAGGGAATGGGATCCTGGGGAGAGGGAAGGGACAGAAATCCTGCAGGGAATGGGATCCTGGGCAGGGGAAAGGACAGGAATCCTGCAGGGAATGGGATCCTGGGGAGAGGGAAGGGACAGGAATCCTGCAGGGAATGGGATCCTGGGCCATGGATATCAATGCTTTATAAATGGAATGGGACAAAGGGGATTTGGGGTCAATGTGACCCCACTGAGGACTCGATGCCTTTTCCATGAGGCTGTGAGCCACTGGGCAATTCTTGATCTGAGTGTCTGAAGGCTCTCCTTGAAGAATAAATAATAATAACCTGAATAAACCATAATAAACCTGAATAATGTGGTGGTTGTCAATCCCATCCTTGTCTTGCTGTCCACAGCCATCCAGCTCGGGAATTACCGAAGGGAAATTTATGTAAGCTTTGTTTTAATTGCAAACAATTCAAAGAAATCATTCCCTGCTGGGAACCTCGGCCTTTGCTGCTGCAGTTAAATGAGATTTTATTACACAGGCCTGGCTCTGTGGCTCGGGGGGAGGCTGAGCTGTGCTGGGGGAAAACCAGGGCGGTTTTGGGGACTGAGGGGTTGGAAATGTGGGAACTCCAAGGGAGTTCTGAAGCACGAGCTGGAGAGAGGCTCCTTCAGCACTGCTGCTTCTCCTTTTTTCTGTCTCTGCACAGCTCAGCCCCACCACCCACCCCTCTGTCCCCACCCACACCTGGGGAGCCCCAAAACTTTTCTGTGCATTTCGTTTCCCTCTGTCACTCACGTTGGGAGGCAGCTTTTATCACATTCTGCTGAGTATCAGACAGTTCTTGTCACTGCAGTGACAAAATCCATTTAAAATTACAGAATTAAAGAGGGATTGAGGTTGGAAGGGACCTTAAACTCACAGAGTCCCTCCCCTGCCATGTCAGACCCAACCCTCTCCAGGACCACAACAAAAACTCCACAAAAGCATTTTGGAGCCATTTAATGAAAAAAGCAGAATTTTATTATATGGTTTCTGTCCATTATTCGGCATTGCTGTAAATGGCTCACATTTACTGCAACTTCTGTACAGATGTGTGGCTTTGTATTACCAGAACAGCAAATTTAAATGAAAAAATAAATGTTCAACAATTCCACACAAGCTTTTACAGTCCAACATTTCACTGAGTAGGTGAAAACTACAGACTTGTTACTACAGAATTATTCAGCATGAATAAAAAACTACAACTTTTTATTTTTAAACAGGAGTCACTGGTTTAATTTTTTTTTTTTAATGCTGTTTAAAATTGCTGTGATAAAAATAATGATTTTTTTTTTTTTAATAATGCCATACACTGGTATGATATAGGATTTGTCCCCATTATATATCTTTTTTTTTTTTTGTTTAATATACAAAATAGAGTAATGACCCATCGCTGCCTCTGCTGGGGCAGGGGGTTGGAGGTGGGGTGTTCCCACACACTCACAGCCTTCCCTCGGACACGAGGCCTCTGCCTGGACAGGACCTCGACCTTCATGGAAAATTTGGTTCCTATGAGACTTCGATGGCTCAGCAAGCCCTGGCTGCAGGCTGGGACAGGGGCAGAGCGTGCCTGGTCTGTGACCATGAAATCCCAAACTGGAAGGGACCCTAAAGCTCATCTATTCCCCTAAAACTGATCTATTCCCCCAAAAACTGATCTATTCCCCCTAAAACTGATCTATTCCCCTAAAGCTCATCTATTCCCCTAAAATTAATCTATTCCCCTAAAGCTCATCTATTCCCCCTAAAACTCATCTATTCCCTCTAAAATTAATCTATTCCCCTAAAATTAATCTATTCCCCTAAAACCCATCTATTCCCCCTAAAATTAATCTATTCCCCCTAAAACTCATCTATTCCCCCTGCCATGGCAGGGATCCCTTCCACCAGACCAGGCTGCTCCAAGCCCTGTCCGAGCACGCCTTGAACACTTGCAGGGATATAATAATAACAATAATAATAACAATAATAATAATAATACAATCTTTATAAAATCTCACGCTAAGTCATGTCCCTGAAGTCCTCCCTCTCTGCAGTTTGGCCGAGGGAGTTTCCCCCAGCCCACGTTCATCCAGGCACTTCCTCCTTCCCTACCTTTCCCTGCGGGAACGGCGAGGTCATTTTCAATTTTCGGCATCGATTGGCACCGGTCCCCAGCCCCCCCCCGGCCCTCCCCTGGTGCCCCCATCCCTGTCCCCGTGTCCCCCTAAGGCCATTGCGAGTCCTGAGCGGATCCGTGCACTTTGTGATAAGGCACTGAAGGGCCCGAATTCTCCCTGCTTTATCCAGAGTGCAGGGACTCCCCACTGCGACACGGACTACGGAAAACAGGACACGGAATTCTCACTGCTGGCTACAGCACCACGGAGTCCCACTGGTGAAGTGACAACTGAACAGCACGTACAGGACGAGTCCTTCCCCCCCTCCCCAACAGCAACAGCTTCCTTCGCTTCTCCTTCAATCCCGAGACTGAAAATGAATGTACAGGCAAACACACACAAGGGGCAGCGAGCCTCTCCTCCCACGGGGGCATCGCACAACGCCGGAGTTTGGGGTGGAAGGGAGGGATCCCAAAGCTCAGCAGCTTCCGAGCCCCGACTCCTCCTCCACCACCATCTGCTGCACTTCCCCGCAGCTGCTTTTGCTGGCAAAAATGACAATTTGGGGTCCCTGCACCCCGACCCGCACGCGCTGTCCCCAGGCTCCAACCAGGAGTTTATAAACTTTTTGTTTTTTGTTTTGTTTATACAACGTTCTCCAAAGTCAGAGCAGGTTTCCCCCAGCCCCAGCAGCACAAACTCCTATCTGTATCACAGACGGGCGCAGGAGGATTCCCGAGGACTTGGGCTGGAGTTGTAATTAAAATCCTGACCTTTACCTATTACAAAATGTACATATTCCTTACAGATCAAAGAAGAGATTATTTCCTTTTATTAAAGATGCTATTTTACTCCAAAGTACTGAATATAGGATCTTTTTTTTTAATAGGTATAACATTCAAAAAGAGCTTTAAGAAAGGATGAGAATTGAGTTTCCTGTTTCGGTTGGAAACCAAGGTCTGCTCAATGTAGAAATGTGCTGTGAACACCCCACGCTCTGTATTTACATATTGCTGGCACCTGGATGTGGATTATTGCCCAATTTGGATCTGTTTTTGCCGCGGGAGTCAGGCTGTGCCTGCACCCCAGCTCAGAGCTGTGACACTTTTTGCAGCGGGGTCTGGTTCAGCCGTGCCTCATACAGATAGGAGTAGCCCACCCCCCAAAAAAAAAAAAACCCAAAAAACCCAACGGGAATTGTACACAGTGATTCGAGAAACACAACCCAACCCTACAAACACCCACGGAGCACAGGTTCCCCCTCTGAACCTCTTTGGATACCAACACCACTGCCCAAACCACACACAACGGACCCCACTCAGCATATCTGTGACCCCTACAAAAAATATAATTACATGTATCATGATAAAGCAATCTGTCATCTAAAAATCATCCTTATTATACACTATACAAGCTATTTTACAATCATTTAATAAATTGCTTTTAAAGCTGCAGTAGCCCTTCCCTTTTTTTTTCTTGGATCAGCGAATATACCGATTATACATATTTGAAACTATAACTAAATATAAAAATATATTAGGTTTTGTATTTTTCTCAGATGATCTTTCTCATTTCTATTACACAAACGATCTGGCCACTTGGAGTAAAAATCAAATTTTAGAGTGGCATAGTAAATACTTCAGTTTTGAGATACAGAAAATCGTTAAGGTGCACGTAGAAAAGGCTACTACAGCTTCTAAATGTCGAAAATATCCTCATCAATGGCAACAAGGAGAAATCCACAAGGCCTACGGGAATTTATGGCACGCCGGGAATTCAATGTGAAGGGGCTGCAGCCTTACAAAGACAAAGTTTTGACGGACACCTCGAAGAGCACGGGCTGAGCAGCGGAGCTCCGCCGCTCCGCAGGAGGGAGGGTGGAGCAGGCAGGGAAGGTGCAGATGGGCCATTGGGTCTCTCACCAGGTGAGTCTGGAGCCGGGAGATCCAGTCCCAGCCTCGTGGACACGTCCCCGCAGAGGAGGAGCCCGGAATCCTCCAGGAGAACAACCCCAGCCGCCGGGTGCCCTCCCCCTGTCCCTGGGGCTCTCCGCAATTACTGGGTGTGATGACGGCTTTAAGTGTACAGAAAACGGAGTTTCTCCACACAGAAGTAAACTTTGCTGAAGCTATGCATATTTTCCTGAAAATTTCCTGATGGGCAGTCAGGACTGATCTTCTTGGCATCAATGCAGCCCGTGACTCTTTGCGTTATGGCTGTTGCATCAAATGCAAAAATCAGGCTTCTTCTTCTTTTTTTTTTTTTTTTCCTTTTTTTTTTTTTTTTTTTCAATATATAAAATAACCTGCTCATTTACAACCAGTTAGGACTGGGTTAATTTTTTGATGAATCTGCATATCCAACACTTTTGCAATGTACCAAAAGGATTTGTTTCATCCGGATCTACTGAAATGAGATTGGAGAGTGTGTTCTCCCACCCACCCTGGCCCTTAGAAAAAGCCCAATTTTTATGGCCACTTTGCCTGTTGAAAGCATTAGGTTAGAAAAGCCCAACCCAGTTTCACATGAATCTACTGTCTAGAGGTCATTTAGGAAAGCTACGAGCTGCCCCACCTTAAAAAACCAGCTGTACAATAGGCATCTTGAAGTATTACAAAAAAATTATGTAAGAAAAAATGAACAAGCCGAGTTCACGGTATATAAAGTTAAAGGAAATTGCTAAAACCAGACAGTAATAGCTATAAAAGGCACAACTTCCCTTTTCTGATATACACTTGTAAACTTTCTTCAGGTTACATGCATAAACCAAAATACTATCTTAACTTTAAAAAAAAAAAAAAAAAAAATCCAAAACACTTTACTAAAATAAAAAAAAAAAAAGCCTAAAAAATTGTCTCCAGCCAACTGCAGCAATTAATTAATTAATTAGCAGAATGTTCGTAACAGCCTCAGAGCTTGTCACTGGTGGTTTGATGCATCCAGGGATGGTGCACGAGGGGAGAGAGAAAATTTCTGCCCAACCTGATTTTTCTTTTTTTCCTTTTCTTTTCCTTTTCCTTTCCTTTCTCCCCCATTCTTTTCCTTCCCAAAAGAGAGAAATCCGCTGCTTCTCCAGCCTAACTCTTGGCCCTCTGTAAACCACATGTAGTGCATAATTACAAAAGAAACACCTGCGAGGACAAAAGGAACAAGTTCTGTAGGTTTTCTCTTTACAAAACAAAGCTATCGTGTGACGGTTTCTTAAGGCAACCCTTTGTGTTAAGGCAGTCACTTCTNANGNANCNANANCNTNTNGNTNTNTNCNTNGNANTNTNTNGNTNTNTNANTNCNGNTNANTNCNGNCNANANTNCNGNGNANTNGNTNCNCNTNGNTNTNTNCNANANTNTNTNGNANCNAAAGCTCAGAAGATTTTCAACCACCTACGAGTGACAAGACAAAGAATTACTTGCACATTCAGAGAACATTCACCTCCCTCCTCCCCAGCTCCTGCCCACAGGATGGGGCTCAGGCAGGATGTGCACAGCAATCCTCATTTAGTTCATTAATTACTGTCCGTGGCACTCTGATATAAACCAACCAAACTGACAGTGCAGGGCTTTACCAACACTGAGGAGACCTGGCACCAATTCCCATTCCAGCAGATAAATAACACACACGCATGGATAAGCTAAATGAGATCTTTCCAGGTGCTCGGTAGAGTAACAAGAAAAAAACAGTAATTCTGAGGTCTCAAAGTTACCCTTGTGTTAAACACTGCTTTGTGCTACTGTGTAATTAGAATTAAACTGCCAAAGGAGACAGTCTGAATTGGAAATTCCTTCAAAATTAGATCACTGCTACCACCACACAGAGTGCTGAGGCATTGTTTTAATGGAATTTCAAACTATTCCATATTCTTTACTCCTTGGGCTCTGAGATTCAGACTGCTTTTAAACATCACATTTCTGCTTCTACTGCCAAAGTCAGCTACGGCTCCTGAGCTCCTCCATTTTAAAGCAACGTAATTTTTAAAAACTGGAGGGACTGAAAATGAGATTAATTACCCAATTAATTGCTGTGGATTGCACTGCAGAGGCAGCCGGAGAGGACGACGTTCAAGGCTGTCAATTTGCCTTTTGTGAGACAGCAGAGGAGCGTGACCTCCTCCTCCTCCTCCTCCTCCCTCTAAATTTGTCTCTTTAAATAAAAAGAGCTGGAGGAGCTCACAGTCCCCGCCCCAAACGTATTTCTGTGGAATGCCTGCAGCATTCCTGTCAGGACTTACATCATGCATAGAGTCCAGCAGTTTAGTCAGTTGATAAAATCGCTGCCAGTTCTGGCTGGAGTTCCCTTCCCTCTTGACGATGGCCTTGCCCAGCTCCTTGATGTACGTCATGCGGATCTCCTCGAACAGGGACTGGCTCTTCAGGCCCTCCTTGGGAACTGCAACAGGGACAGAGCCTTCACTGCACTGCCAACCCAACTGCACCCTGATTTCAGCCCCTCCTTGGGAACTGCAACAGGGACAGAGCCCTTAGAGCCCTGCCAACCCAACTGCACCCTGATTTCAGCCCTTCCTTGGGAACTGCAACAGGGACAGAGCCTGTACTGCACTGCCAACCCAACTGCACCCTGATTTCATCCCCTCCTTGGGACTGCAACAGGGACAGAGCCCTTAGAGCCCTGCCAGCCCTTAGAGCCCTGCCAACCCAAGTGCACCCTGATTTCAGCCCTTCCTTGGAACTGCAACAGGGACAGAGCCCTTAGAGCCCTGCCAGCCCTTAGAGCCCTGCCAACCCAACTGCACCCTGATTTCAGCCCCTCCTTGGGAACTGCAACAGGGACAGAGCCCTTAGAGCCCTGCCAGCCCAACTGCACCCTGATTTCAGCCCCTCCTTGGGAACTGCAACAGGGACAGAGCCCTTAGAGCCCTGCCAACCCAACTGCACCCTGATTCCAGCCCCTCCATGGAACTGCAACAGGGACAGAGCCCTTAGAGCCCTGCCAACCCAACTGCACCCTGATTCCAGCCCCTCCATGGAACTGCAACAGGGACAGAGCCCTTAGAGCCCTGCCAACCCAACTGCACCCTGATTCCAGCCCCTCCATGGAACTGCAACAGGGACAGAGCCTTTAGAGCCCTGCCAACCCAACTGCACCCTGATTTCAGCCCCTCCTTGGGAACTGCAACAGGGACAGAGCCCTTAGAGCCCTGCCAACCCAACTGCACCCTGATTTCAGCCCCTCCTTGGGAACTGCAACAGGGACAGAGCCCTTAGAGCCCTGCCAGCCCTTAGAGCCCTGCCAACCCAACTGCACCCTGATTTCAGCCCCTCCTTGGAACTGCAACAGGGACAGAGCCTTTACAGCCCTGCCAACCCAACTGCACCCTGATTTCAGCCCCTCCTTGGGAACTGCAACAGGGACAGAGCCCTTAGAGCCCTGCCAGCCCTTAGAGCCCTGCCAACCCAACTGCACCCTGATTTCAGCCCCTCCTTGGGAACTGCAACAGGGACAGAGCCTTTACAGCCCTGCCAACCCAACTGCACCCTGATTTCAGCCCCTTCTTGGGAACTGCAACAGGGACAGAGCCTTCACTGCACTGCCAACCCAACTGCACCCTGATTTCGGTTCTCTCACTTTGCTTACACAGAGAGGGAATGTTCAGCAGCAGCTGTGCTGGCGGGACAAGGAGCAAGAGGGGAAATTCAGGTTAAAATATGGAATTGTTCCCTGTCAGGATGGGCAGGGCTGGCACAGGGTGCCCAGAGAAGCTGTGGCTGCCCCTGGATCCCTGGAAGTGCTTAAGGCCAGGTTGGAATGAGATGAGTTTTAAGGTGCCTTCCAACCCAAACCATTCTGTGATTCTGTGAAAATGAACCAAAGGACTTGGGCTCCCTGAAATGGCAGCAGAGAGACAAGGAGAGAGTAGGATGGGACAGTGACCAGCTGAACACAAAGCACAGACCTGCTGCAAAATAAAAAAAACAAACCTCCAAAGGAATCCCACCAAAAACTATGGGAAGGACCATGGAGGCAACAACACCCAGCCCTGGAAGCACCTTGATGGAGACCCAAGAACCACCAGGGCTGGAGCTCCTGTGCTCTCCAGGCCTGGGAAATGTGACATTAGGAAGGTTCCATAACAATTCTGTGTGCCCAGGATCACAGGACAGCTTGGCTTGGAAAGGATCTTGAAACATCATGTGGTCCTGAGCCTCCTGACACGGATCAGGTAACAGACCTGTCAGTCCATGACAGACTGGGCAACAAACACTGCACCAGCCAGGGGCAAGCTGGGCATGGCCACAGCTTGTCTGGGACAGGGGGGACATCCAGACAGTGCTGGGCACACGAGGAGCTGGGCACAGAAACCCAGGGCCTGGCATTCCAATCCTGTGCCTGATCCTCCTGTGGGGATGGCCCCCCAAAGACAAGGACCAGCCTGGACAGATGGACCACGGGGATTCCTGAGGTCCTGAAGGTGCTTCCCTCGAGGCCTCTGATCACCTCGGGGAGGAGAGAAGAGAAGAGAAGAGAAGAGAAGAGAAGAGAAGAGAAGAGAAGAGAAGAGAAGAGAAGAGAAGAGAAGAGAAGAGAAGAGAAGAGAAGAGAAGAGAAGAGAAGAGAAGAGAAGAGAAGAGAAGAGAAGAGAAGAGAAGAGAAAAGAGAAGGGAAGGGAAGGGAAGGGAAGGGAAGAGAAGAGAAGAGGAGAAGAGACAAAGGTGACCAAACCACAACAGAGGACAGAGGCCACAGAGCACATTCCCTTCCCTAGGAATTCCAACCTTCCCTGCACTGCCAGCATCTGAGAGATTCTGGAATCATTCTGGAATGATTCTCTTGTCTGTCTTGCCTACACAGGAGATGAAACCTGTCAAGTGTTTCACATGGAAAAGGTCTCTGAGCTACGTCTGTGTGTGAGCTACAAGTCTAGACCTGTGTGGGATTCCTGTTTTACTCCTCCTCCTCCTCCTCCTCCTCTTCTCTTGGAAAATTTAACACAGAAACACAATAAACAAATTCAAATTGTCAAGTCGTGGATTAAAGAGCTTTAGAAATTTCAGCTATAGAAATTTCAGCTATTCAGTTGGAGAAGTTCCCTGATGTACCACTCACACAATGTAAGCAGCTGACAAAATGAAGATAAATTGTCTCCCACTGGAAATGGAGTGGAGAGGCCTCTTTGGGCAGTGCCAGCTGCTGGAGGGGCTGAATCCTGCCAGTGCTGCCTCCTCACCACTTCTGCCATGGAAATTTCCAGCTCCTGTGAGGAAAGCTGGCCTCCACCACACCCAAAACACTTGAGGAATTTTTGGGAGAGATCTCAGAATCAAACAGGAGCTGTTTGAAATCTGCAGTTTCAGGGAAGTTTGAAGTTCCTACCAAGCCCACGGCCGTGAGAGGCTGAAAGCCTCCTCTGAAAAGAGTCCTTGTCCCAGCTGTGGGCTCGGCAGGGAGGCAGTGCTGGGCACTGCCAGGCTGGTGGGGCACTGGGGGCACTGGCCACGGCACCCTCACACTGCCCTGGCACCTGAGCACCGCTGGGGCTCCCAACCCTCCTGCTCCAATCCAGAACAAGCCCAAGGTGAACAAATCCTCATTTCTGTGTAGGAATCAATGCTGTTATTCACTGCAAACACGGGAGATAAGGAATATTAATAATATTTTCTTTTCATCACGTTTCAGGTCCCTTCCAAGCCACAGCAGGTGATGAGGACGATGCAGAAGCACCCAAGAACACGGACACATCTTCACTTGCCCTGCTGCTCTGGCTGCCTCTCCAGCACGGTGGCACCTCTGTCCCTGCTCTGAGACAAAGCCCTGGTGCCAGGCAGGAGCAGGGACACGTCAGGATCCTCACACCTGGCACGGCACAGGATGGCACAGGAGGGCACAGGATGGCACAGGATGGCACAGGAGGACACAGGATGGCACAGGATGGCACAGGAGGGCACAGGAGGGCACAGGAGGGCACAGGATGGCATTTCCCAGGACACAGAGGCTGTGCTGGAGAGAGGTGACGGTTCACACTCACCCCAGCACACTCACACTCACCCAGGTACACTCACACTCACCCCAGCACACTCACACTCACCCGGGCACACCCTGAGACACTGACACTGACACTCACACTCACACTGACACTCACACTCACACTGACACTGACACACTCACACTCACCCAGGTACACTCGGGCACACCCTGGGACACTCACACTGACACTCACACTCACACTGACACTCACACTCACACTGACACTGACACACTCACACTGACACTCACACTCACACTGACACTCACACTCACCCAGGTACACTCGGGCACACCCTGGGACACTCACACTGACACTCACACTCACACTGACACTGACACTGACACTCACACTGACACTGACACTGACACTCACACTGACACTGACACTCACACTGACACTGACACTGACACACTGACACTGACACTGACACTGACACTCACACTGACACTGACACTGACACACTGACACTCACACTCACACTGACACTCACACTGACACTGACACTGACACTCACACTGACACTCACACTCACACTGACACTCACACTCACACTCACACTCTCTCTCTCCTTTGCTCCGAGTCCCTGCACTGCAGCCGAGCCTGGGCTGAGCTCCAGCCCCACGGAGCAGGGGAGAACAAAGTCACAGTGGGAAAACCAGCACCGTAAAAGGAATTTACACATCATGACTTCCATTAGTTATGTTGTCTCAGGTTATATTCTGTATATTCTAAAAGCACTGTTTTTGACACTGCACCTTGAACTTCCCTGCAGTACAGACAGAATTTACTGAGCTGTGACTTGTTTAACTCCAGCATAGCCCACCTAAGGATAAAAACCAGCATGCAGCATATTGTATAAATCCATCTCTCATATGTACTGCAAACCCAGCACAGAGTCGAGCAGAGGCAGGAGCTCGGGACTGAGTTCACCTACTTGTGGAGAGGAGCAGCAGGGTCTTCATGCACAGATACTCCTCGTAGGACACCTGGAGGCGGGACAGCTCTCGGGCCACCATGAGCATGTGCTTGCACTGTTCGTACATACACGGGAGGTTCATCCTCTGCCTGAGGAGGAGAAGCACAGCACTCAGTGACACGTCTGCACACCCTGCACCTGCCTCTGCAGGCTGCCCGTGAGGAGCTGCGTGTGAGCCACGGCACAGCCAAGGACGCTCCGATGGCCGGAGGTGACTCCCTGGTGGCACGGATCAACACTGTGCTGAGGGCAGGAGGAGCCCTGGGACACCCCGAGTGCCACTGCCTCTGTCTGCACCAGGCACTGGGCAGCCACAGCACCAAGGTGACACAGAAATCAAGTTCAGTCCCAGTTCCCCCAGCCTGGCAGTCCCAGAGTCTCTCATCCTCCCAGGGAAACATGATGGAGTGCCACACCACAGCTGGGATTTCTCTAATTCTTTCAACAGCTTTGAGAAGTGCACCTAATTTAATCAATATTTATATATTTAGGAGTATTTTCCTGTAATTTCTCAGTTTTCAAAGTGACTTTATGCTTGTGCCTGTCTATGTTTCTGAAGCAATGACCAGCACTGCAATTAAACTTCATTATCTTTGTACTGTAATAAACTCATTTCTAACCATAAATGGAAAGTCATGTTGACGAGCAAAGGCAAATCTTGGAATCAGAATAACAAACATTATGGTTTTGTATATTTGTTTTTCCTATTTCAGTGAAGCCTTGCATCAAGACAGGAACTCCTTTAATATCTCATCTGACACAGCAATCCTGCTTATGGGTGCTCTTACAGCTGGTTACTGTGAAAACAGCAGAATTAGTTTTGAGTGGGAAATGAAGAACAGACTAATTCTGAAGAGTGTAAGACAGAATTATGCTTTTCTATGGGTTTTCTGTTGTAGAGAAAAAGATAATAACTCCATGCAATGAGCACACAATGTCTCTGCAGTGATGCCAGCCCCCCGTTTTTGTTAATGATGTGTCACCTTTCCTTGGTATCACCACACAGCACTGCAGTCTACACAGAGACAAACTGGGATCGCTGTGGGAGTTAGGAGCCAGATTTGGTTATGAAATAACAATTCCTCCAAAGCTGATCACTCTCCCATTGTCCCTCCCCTAGCCCTTAAGGAGGATTACACAGTCACAACCACCCTGGCTGCACACAGGGAACGGCCTTTTCTCAAGGTGCAGAATCCAGGGGGAATCCTGCTGGCTTTGGAAAGACAGAAACACAAACTTCTGAAACTCTATTAAACCAGACCAAATGCAAAACCCCAGCATTTCCAAAGGCAGCTGCTGGACAATTCCACACAGACCTGGGCCAGATGTGGCAGTGCCCCACAGCTGCAGCTCCAGCTGTGGGCACCCACAGCAGCCCAGGATTCCAGCAGCACGGGGCACAGCACAGAGAGCACGGGGCGAGTGCTGCAGGGACAGGAGTCAGGGCAGTGCTGGCTCTGAGATGTTTGTCACACAAAGCCACCTCTTGGCCAGCTGGAAACGCTGTCCCAGCCCCTCTGGGCTGTGCCAAAGGGCATCTCACACATTTCAAACGGAGTCGTTTGAACGGGACAAACCCGTGACCTTGCAGTGACAAACACAGAACCAGGGACAGAATCCTGAGTCTCAGGACTTCCAGGAACTTCCAGCAATTAAATGGCATCTGCTCCTCCACGAGCACCACTGTGCACTGTCACTGTAACTCTGGGCACACTGTGACATACTCAGAGGATGAAAGCTGAGACACAACCAGTTCAGTTCCAGCAGGGCATGTTTTCAATCACAAACTGGGGAAACAGTTATACAATACTGCAAAATCATAGGTTTAAACCCCTTCCAAGTACTAAATAATGGCCTAAAGCCTAAGATTTATTCAGCTGCCAAACTTTTCAACAGCTTGAATCAAGTTTCATGTGCGTGTGTACAAAAACACGTATAATACATATATAACACTGCCAGCTAGCACAGACATACCTCCATAAAAATGAAATCAATTAGAGGAGCACAGACGTAAAAGCAGAATATTCAATAAGTATTCCGTTTTTAGGAGAAGTCTGAGCAAATGACTAATATGCCAGTTTAAGACTTAAGAAGAGAATTTAATTCTCTTCCCCAGCACAGACTGTGAGCTAGTCTGTGTCAGCAGCAGTGAAAACACAGGAGCACCCTGGGCAGGGCTGGCACAAGGATAAATTCATGAAGGACAGAAGCTGCTCAGATGCTTGAGCAGATACACGAGGCTAAAGAAAGTCTATTAATTAATATACTTAATAGAATTAATCCCATGAAGAAATCAATCAGTGACTGCAGTTCTGTCCAACTGAACCACCAAGTTTTGGAGCCCTCTCAGAGATGGAATTTCCCCTCGTGAAGCTGAAGACACTGAACTGTCTTGGACATGAGGGTCAGTCCTGGAAGCTCAGAAATGAATAAATGGTTTCCAAAGGCCAAATAAAACAAGGAGGATGCCCCAGGAGTGGCTGCCCTGCCCTGGGCACTGATTTCTGTCCATCTGATTTATCTGCTGCCCACCCCTGGCCCCAGCTCTCCCTGCAGGGCCCTCGTGTCTCCCTTGGTGTTTGTTCAGGTTTTTCCCCGAGGTGGCTCCGTTTTATGGAGGGATGGGACATAAAAAGTTACGACCAGAGAGTTTTATGGAGAACCTGGAGCTGCCTGCAAGGGACTGCAGTGCTCTCAGTGTTTTATTGAAAACAAATGTCACTCTGATCTACCGTTCACCAAACTGTAGCTGGAAGGAATTTGGGAATTACTGCTTGCTCTAACAGCATTACCCTTTCATTTCTGGGGGTTTTCATGAGTTCCAACACCTAGCACCGAAGCTCTGTGGTTTTGACCCACTGCTAAAACAGCAGGAGACCTCTGATTTACAGCAAATTAGATGTTATTGCACTTAGTGACAACTTCTATTATTTCAATTCCACCACACAGAGACTATTCTGCTCCAGGGACATATTTTAAGCACTTTGATAAACACAAGTACACAGATGAGCCCTCACCTAACATCTCCTCCTCAGCCTTTAAAAAAAAAAATTATTATAAGGCAATGATTACAGTTTATAAAAGCCTGCATGAATATTTACAATGAAAAAAAAAAAAAAGCAAGGGAATAAATAAACATGAAATATAAATCGCTGATCCCACAGAAAATGTAGCAATTACTGAATTTTTTTAAAACACAGAAAATCTTTGGGAGATCTGATTTTGAAGTGAAATAGGACCACAAACATTAAACTGTGCCAAAGCAGGCTGAAGGCACTGCCTGCATACCAAAACCAGAAAACAGAGACACAAACAAGATCCAATCACCTCAACAATCCCAAATTCCCTCTTCTACAGCACAGAATCAGTGCAGAATTACTGAATAACTCAGAATTACTGCACAACACAAACCTGGAAAAATCCAAGGAAAACAACGTGTGGTGCAAGAAAAAATATGTCCAAACTTTCCACCAAATTCAACTTTGCTTAAAATCTGACAACAAAGTTCAAGAAGAAAATATAAATCGGGCAGGTTGTTCCATCTTTAACCTTGTCTCTTCAGCCCTGATTTCAGACCAGACAGAAATGTTTCACTCTGGCAAACTCCTAGGGCCACTCTGATACACTGAACAGACAGAACATTATGCAATTTGCCAAACTCTTCTTTCCATCCCAGGCATATTTTTAGCTCTGACTGTGTTGGCTCTGATAAAATGAATGATTCTAGTGAATGGTGCAGGAACAGTCACAATATGGAACGTTAAAGCACAAACACCTCCCACAAAAACTTCTGGATATAAATACACTTAATATCTCAATTACCTTCCGTTTGACTGAGTGAAAATGCAAAGCAAGCTGCTGGAGAAAAACAGGGGGGAAAGGAGAGGCTGCAGGGGGATGTGTGGGAGGATGGAGCAGCCAGGACCCCCCCAGGCAAAGCCCAGCTCTGGCAGCTCCTACTCACTCGTTAATGATCAGGTCTGGAGCAAAGCACAGCAGGTTGCCGTTGGACTGCTTGTAGGACCTCCAGCCCAAAGCAAAAGCCATCAGGAACATCCACGAGTACTGCAGGAGGGTCATTTGGTCATCCAGGTGCAAATTTCGGAAACCTGGAGAAAGAAAAATCGAGGGAGGGCGGGGTCAGCCACCAAAAAAGCAACGAAGGACAAAGAAGTCGTGTGACCTGGAAAAGGAGCAGGGCCATGAGCAGCACTGTGCACAGGTACCACAGGCAGTAAAAGGAATGGAATATTAAAATATCACAGTGCACATGTGTGGGGTTATCTGGAGCTGATGGTCAGTCAGATCCATCACAAAAGGCAACAATTACAGTTCACACACACTGTAATTCACTGGGCTGCCTTCCAAAAACAACAGGGCTAGCTCCTTTTCACCAGAGCAGTCTGCTAGACAATAAATGATTTAATATCAAATTTTGTTCTTACTCAACAATTGCACACTGAACCTACAAAGACTGTAGTGCATTAGTTATGAGCATTAACTGCTTCTAGTCTCACATGCAGCATGAACAGAGCCAAGTGAACAGGAGGAAATGAGTAAAACCTGACAAGTGGTCCCTCAAAGAGTCTGCAAATGCCACCAGCTTGGGATCTGCAGCACCAGCTCCTACCAGATCCAGCCCACACTCACCAAGAAACCATGGTGCCATACGGAGCCATTATTAGAGCCTGAATGCAAGCTGATTTTATCTATTTTTATGAAGCATCTGACATCTAAAGAGCTCCCAACATCTAAAGAGCTGCTTCCTGAAGCTGTGCCAACAGGCAGGGCCAGAGCACCAACGTGTAACAAACCTGGTGGGTCTGAACACAGCCCCTGCCTTTGGAGGAATGAGCAGCTACTGCCTCTAAAATACAAAGAAAGGGTTTCAAAGTCTTTCTGGGTCAAACCTTCAAATCTGCGTTCAAACCCTCCCCGGGAAAAGGTTATTTTGAAATCCCAACTAAAGGGTTTGGCAAGGAATGCTTGGCGTGCTGTCAGCATGGCTGATGGGCTACAACCAGGAGCAGGATATACAAATTAAACACTCATGAGGAACCACCTCAGCAAACAAAAGAAAGGAGATAAAAACGATAAGAATAGTTGCTATTAAAGGGAAGATTGGCATTTTCATGGAGAGCATAAGCTCTAACCTGAAGGCTTTGGCTAACTGCAAAAACTGCTCAGCAGAGATGACGAACAGAGAAGTGTTTCATGAAGTGGAATCTAAATCTGGATCTGGGAATAGCAGATGGTCTCCCAAAAACCTGTCCCAGAAGGAAATGTGTGCATGTGAGCCTCTCCTAGAGCAGACTGAGCTAATTCAGCACCAGTGCCCAGTGCAAACAGCCCTGGCACAGAATGCCAGAATCACTGAGGCTGGAAAATCCCCCAGGATCACCGAGTCCAACCTGCCCCACCTTGTCAACCAGACCCCACAATTCACAAATCTCCCCAGTCACATCTCTGCTGTACAGGGATGTATTTGAGCTTTCCAGCCTTTCCTTCCCACTGTTAATTTATTTCCCCTGCTCAAAGAGACACAGTTATGACTCATAAATCTCATTATCAGGCTTTTTTCTTTTTCTCTTTTTTTTTTTTTTTTTTTGGCAGACCTGTTCTGTGATGTTATTTTTGGGCAGCCTATGCGTCATGGAGGTGTTTTTGCCAGGGTTTTTGGGAACAGGTAGTGAACAGCACTGACAGGGGTGAGAGGGAGATCAACACTGGGCTTTGTTCTGTAGGAACAAACATCTTCAGCCCCCCTTGGCCCTGGCCTCCCTGAGACAGATGCCACGTGTCACATCCAAGGCTGAGATCTGACATCATTTCTTCTGTGCCTGTGTCATTAGGTGGGAACCAAAAGAGCAGCAAACTGCAAACCTCCCTCTCTGCCCAGGTAAGAGTCAGAGCTGGACAGAAATAACACCTGAACAGAGCTGGAGAGAAAACAACACCTTGACTTCCACCCTGGAGCTGGACAGTGAGGAGGAGCCAGGAAAGATCCATCCATGGACACAGATCAATGAGCCAGCACAGTGATGCTGGGCTGCAGAAGTGCAGAGAACCTCACTGCTAAAAACATTCAAGAAATAACTGTTTACTGCCCAGAGCAGCTGTGGCTGCCCCTGGATCCCTGGCAGTGCCCAAGGCCAGGCTGGACACTGGGGCTGGGACACCCTGGCACAGTGGGAGGTGTCCCTGCCATGGCAGGGGTGGCACTGGATGGGATTTAGGGTCCCTTCCAACCCAAACCATTCTGGCATTCTGTGAATCTGAGGTGGAGACAGAGCTAATACCAATAGTTCTCTGCAATAGTTTTACATCAAATACCCATTTAAGTAAGAATTTTAATACTCAATGGTCAAAGTGTTCCAATAAAATGACCTAATTTGTGGTAAATAAATAAATAAATAAATGTTTGCATCTGAAATTTTTTCTGCTTTTCTGCTCTGGAGGCACCTGAACCACGAACAAGCTGTGATATTCCCAACACTTCATCTGTGCAGCTTGGAAGGAGAACAGGCAGATTTAGGCTCAGTGGGAAACCTGCAGCCATTCCCTGGGTGTGTGCATTCCATGGATCTGTGCATTCCCTGTCCGTCTGTCTGTCCATCCTGTGTCTGTCTGTCCATCCCCTGTGTCTGTCTGTCCATCCTGTGTCTGTCTGTCCATCCCTGTGTCTGTGCATCCCCTGTGTCTGTCTGTCCATCCCTGTGTCTGTGCATCCCCTGTGCCTGTCTGTCCATCCCTGTGTCTGTCTGTCTGTGCATTCCCTGTGCCTGTCTGTCCATCCCCCATGTCCGTCTGTCCATCCCCGGTGTCCATCTGTCCATCCCCCCCGTCTGTCCATCCTGTGTCTGTCTGTCCATCCCTGGTGTCCCTCTGTCCATCCCCCCTGTCCATCTGACCATCCCTGGTGTCTGTGTGTCCATCCCCAGTGTCCATCTGTCCATCCCCTCTGTGTCCATCTGTCCATCCCCCCTGTCTGTCCATGCCCCCCTGTCTGTCCATGCCTCGTGTCCATCTGTCCACCCGTCCATCCCCATGTCTGTCCGTCTGTCCATCCCCCGTCTGTCCATGCCCCGTGTCCATCTGTCCATCCCCATGTCTGTCCGTCTGTCCATGCCCCCTGTCTGTCCATCCCCCCGTGTCCATCTGTCCATCCCCCCCTGTCTGTCCATCCCCCCGTGTCCATCTGTCCACCCCCCGTGTCCATCTGTCCATCCCCCCTGTCTGTCCATCCCCCCTGTCTGTCCATCCCCCCTGTCTGTCCGTGCCCCGTGTCCATCTGTCCATGCCCCCTGTCTGTCCATCCCCCGTGTCCATCTGTCCATCCCCCCGTGTCCATCTGTCCATCCCCCCTCTGTCCATGCCCCGTGTCCATCTGTCCATCCCCCCTGTCTGTCTGTGCCCCGTGTCCATCTGTCCATGCCCCGTGTCCATCTGTCCATCCCCCCTGTCTGTCCATGCCCCGTGTCCATCTGTCCATGCCCCGTGTCCATCTGTCCATCCCCCGTCTGTCCATCCCCCCTGTCTGTCCATGCCCCGTGTCCATCTGTCCATCCCCCCGTGTCCATCTGTCCATCCCCCGTGCCCATCCGTCCATCCCGTGCCCGTTCCTCACCTGGGATCGCCTTCGCCCACTTGACGGCAGCGACCACCTGGCGCCCGCCCAGCATGTTGAGCGTGGAGAGGATCCTCCAGCTGGAGTCGGGCAGGGAGCTGTCGTAGCCCGAGTAGAGCACCTCGGGCTCGATGACCTCGAGCAGGGACACCAGGGTGGGTGTGAGCTGTGGCAGCGAGGCTGGCACCACGCTCTTGCCGCCCGCCGCCTCCGCGGCCTCGCGCGCGCCCGCCGCGCCGCCCTGCTGCAGCCCCTTGATCTTCT
The DNA here is from genome assembly GCA_037013685.1 of Acridotheres tristis. Classification (NCBI taxonomy): domain Eukaryota; kingdom Metazoa; phylum Chordata; class Aves; order Passeriformes; family Sturnidae; genus Acridotheres; species Acridotheres tristis. The sequence continues at coordinate 793,651 of CM072900.1, read as the reverse complement.
TCTTCGTCTTCCTGGCTGCAAATTTGGGGAAAACCGCAGGTGAGGGCACGGGAAGGAACACGAGGGGGTGGGCACGGTGGAGGGGATGCTGCTCCCCTGGCTCTCCTCCCCCCTGCCCTGCAGCAGGCCTTGGTTTGCCAAGTCGGGGATTTCGCACTCGTTCCAAGCGAACTTTCAGTGAAAAGAATATTTTACATTTTAATAAAAGCCACATTTATGCCAATGCTTCAAAATGTTCAGTAATGTCTGCAGGCACCTTACAAGGCTGACCCCGAAATACAAGGCTGACCCCAAAACACAAGGCTGACCCCAAAACACAATGCTCAACCCCACCGCTGGAAATATCTCCAGGACTGCACACTTCAAAAGTTCCTTTAAATACCAAGCATAGAAACTAGGCAAAAGAAAGGGGAAAAAAAAAGTATTTAATGGGTAAGGAGTTACTGGATCTCTTGAGCCAGGGAAAACAGGGTTTTTTTTTTAAATGCTGGGCAGGAGGAGCTTTTTCTCTTGCCAGCTCTCTTGCATATAAATCACTGCTGCGTAATTAAACCATAAAACTCATTCGCCAAATAAATAAAACATCACACAGAGATGTTAACTGTAAACTACAAAAAGTTGGAGTAACAATTTTATTAGCATCTTGTCCCTAATGGAGTCTCCTGCTTGGCTCTGCCTCTCCTGGATGCAGGCGGCCACACAGAACTCAGTTTAACAGAGACCAAAGGAGCTCAGCTCCCTCCCTGGCTTCATTTACTCATTTCTGCTCTGCAATTTCCCAGATAAATCCGTGCCCCATCGAGCACCACGACGTGGTGGTGCATCCCAAGCTCTTCCTGAGCTGTCCAGAATTCCCTGAGCACCCAAAATGCAGCAAGGCTGCAGTGCCAGCACACCAAACCCCTCCTGGACCCGCTTCTCCCTCTTCGGGAAACAACTGCCAAACACAAGGAATCCTCTACAGACCTTGCAGAAATTGCATTTTCCCAAAGTTCTGTAGACTGGCCACATGTGCCAAGCCTGCCATGAGGGAATAGCAACAGTTGTTCCCTTGGAGCAAAGAGCTTCTTGTTATTCTCAATTTGGAAATGGCTGCTTCAAAATCCTTTCATATTCTGGCTTTTTTTTTTTTTTTTTGCCCCATTATCCGTGTTCTGAAGAGCAAATGAATTGCTTTGACTTAAATTTAGAAGCACATGCCTTCAGCTTCCTGCAGACACCTGGATGGAGTATTTCCAGCCCAGAAAGCCTGATAAAATTATCATCAAAATAAACAGATCTGATAAGACAAATTATTATGCAAGAATTTTTATTAGGCTGTTACCAGTCCTGACTTAGATATATAGTTGTACCTCACAAAAAAAAAAAAAGAAGGCTGAGCTAATAATATTTCTCTGCAATTAATTTTTAAATAATAAAAAGACTACTAATTTAAAGCCAGCTCCCGAGGGCACCTCACAGGAGATAACCCCCACAGATAAACTCAGCATGGAGAGAAAAACATCCAAGATTTTCTACTAAAATAGACAAAAATCCTCCCCAAGCCCCAACCTCCTGCAGGCTGGCATCCACCAAGGCTGCAGAGGCTTCCTCCTCCCTGCCTGGGGGCAGATGGCCCGAGCACCTGAGCCAGGTGGGCACCTGAGCCAGGTGAGGGGGGGACCTGGCACCACCCCTGGGCACCAGGCACTGCCCTCCTGAACTGGCAACCAGAACCAACCCACTGCAGGGCACAGAACGAGCAAGAACTAAAGATTCCTCAAAAAACTGAAATAAATCCCAAGTGAAGACTGCAGAGAAAAAACTAATTAATTGCCAAGTTTAACTGTAAAATGCGGCATGAAAAGCCAAAAAAATCATGAGACTGTTTTTTTTCACAGGCATAAAACCTAACAATAAATCTTTTCTTCCAGCACATCACAAAGAGAAAGGGTGCCAAGGAACACCAATTAACGGTGGGAGAGGAAATGAGAACTCAAGGAAATAAAGGCTGGAGTACAAAATATCATCTTTGTGCTGTGTAAATCTCTGGTACCTGCAGCTTGATAGTCTGATGGTTTTCCAGTCACCTACACCCCAAAAAACATGCAATAGGAAAAAAGAAACTTCCAGAAAAGGAAGATAAGCAGGGCCAAAGGATGCCTGGTGGATTTGAGGTCTTTTCCAACCTTAATGACTTTATGGTAAAAAATACTAATAGGAAATTATCCAGTGACTAGAAAGGGCCACTTTTAACTCAGGACAAGAACAGATCAATGAAAATATTGCACGACAGAATGAATGAATGAATTTAAAAATAAATTCGTTTTCTACCCAATACCTAACAGTGAAATGCACTGTAGGTACTAGAAACAGAGATTACCCAGAATGGGGCAGGCTCCAGGAAAAAATCCATCAGGAAGTCAAGTGAGTGCAAGGGGCCCAAGGACTGGTGGATACTGGGATCTCTTCTGACCATTCACTGCTTTGCTATAAATATTGTTTATGCACTGAGAATGCAGCTGGGGACTTTTCAAAAAGAAATTACTGTCTAAAAAACATGCAAATTTAATTCTCTTTTCAGCAACAGTCATTCCTGAACTGGGACCCTAAAATAGACATGATAAAAGAATCTGGATTTCACTCTCTTCTGTACTTTATGCTGCCTCCCCGTTGGCTTTTCTGCATGACCACTTCTCCATCTGTTCAGATCTGTCCCCAGAATCTTTGTTTTCAGGGTGTTTCTCAGCCCTTCACACTCCTCTGGGTTCTTCCATTTTGTGCTGCTGACTTCCTGGATTCCTTTTCCCTCTCAGCCATAAAAGCTTCCCCTTTCCCCACCTTCTCCAACAACTTATATAACAAAATCCATCCTCCAAAACCTCACTATTCTCTAGGATTCCCCGTGCCAAAATTCAGACAAACTGCTCTGGAAGGGCTCCAGCTTCCATGTGGACAAGTGACAAGAGCCCAACGTCATCCCCTGCATTTCTGTGCTGCACAAAGGGCCAGGGTGGAGTGACCTGGGCTTGGGGAGGGTGGGACTGGGGGAGCTCTGAGACCTTCCCAGCCCAGAACTTTCCAGAATTCTCTGATCCCAGAGCCACAGCCAGCAGTACTGGTGTGCACTGAAAGGGATGCAGGAGGGGAAAGCTCACCACGGGAGCACCAAACCTGACTGTGAGAGAGTTACTCCTTACTGGGGGAGCACTTCTCCAATAGATAAATCTATGGGTATCACAGATCTATCCTGAAAACAGCTACAAAGAGAAAAAACACAAAATAACCTTAACCAGAATTCTTTTCCACCCCAAAACCAAACCGGAGGGGTCTGGCATGACTGAAGCTGCCCTTAGGCTCTGCTGTGCTGTGTCCTTGCTCCCAGCCACACTGGCAGGGCAGGGACCTGTCCCCATGGACACCAGGGGTAGCCAAGAGGCCTGTCCTGCTCTGACCTCTGAAGGATGAGGTCCAGCCCCCTGGGACTGTCCAAAACCCAAACCCAGCTCCTGGGAGACACTGAGTGTCCTTTAGGGATTTATTTCAGAACCCACTACTGTAGGTTTTGGCTGGAGCCTCCCCTCCTGCACCCAGACCATGATGAGAGCTCCACAAAAACAAAGAGAGCAGCAGCATGCCAGCCTCCCTGAGGAGGGGATTGCCTGGAAGGGCAGGACCAGCCCCGGAGCCCAGGAGGAGAGGCTGGGACCTCCTGGCAGAGGCTGGCAGCAGCAGAGGAAGGACGTGTTAATAACACAGCCTGTGCTGCATGGGGCTCTGTAACTCAGCACTTACACCCCACCAAGGGTATTACCACTGACTCAAATGCAATTCTGCTCATCCTCGGAGCTGACAAACGCATCTTTGACATTTTTATTTTATCTGACAATTTTGATTGTACAGGTACCACCAGGATAACTGCAGTAGTAAGTGCTGTGTTAATCTCTGCTGCTCAGGGAAAAATAGCAAACATAAAATGAAGCTGACACTAATAAAAGTGTTTTATGCCATTTTATAACTGCTGCTAAATCTCTGGTTGATGTGGCCTTCAGGACTCAGCAGAGAACAAGGATGTGGTGCTATGTTAAATTTAACCAACGTTTTCTGGAGAACTTTTGACAGATATTTAAGAAGCACCCACACCATGACCTAAAGCAATCCCCATCCCTGTCCTCCATGGTCTCAGTGCCAGGTCACTCAGACACCACAGCCTCCTACAGGTGTTAGTTACACCTCCCTCCAGGTGTTCCCCAGCACTTCTGCTGTCTCACGTTCACAGAGGAACGAAAAACAAACCCTTGTTTGTGTGTGTGAACACACAGACAGGAGAGGTGGCAGCACCAACGCTGCTGCCTCTCCTGCAATGCCCAAAAATGCAGCCCAGGCTGCAGTGCTGGCCAGCCTTGGTTACAATACCCAAAAATGCAGCCCAGGCTGCAGTGCTGCCAGCCTTGGTTACAATGCCCAAAAATGCAGCCCAGGCTGCAGTGCTGGCCAGCCTTGGTTACAATGCCCAAAAATGCAGCCCAGGCTGCAGTGCTGGCCAGTTTTGCTTACAATACCCAAAAATGCAGCCCAGGCTGCAATGCTGGCCAGCCTTGGTTACAATGCCCAAAAATGCAGCCCAGGCTGCAGTGCTGGCCAGCCTTGGTTACAATACCCAAAAATGCAGCCCAGGCTGCAGTGCTGGCCAGCCTTGGTTACAATGCCCAAAAATGCAGCCCAGGCTGCAGTGCTGCCAGCCTTGGTTACAATACCCAAAAATGCAGCCCAGGCTGCAGCGCTGGCCAGTTTTGGCTGCAATGTTCACAGAAGGTAGCCCAGGCTGCAGAGCTGCCAGCTTTGGTTGCAATATCCACAAAAATGCTGCCCAGGCTGCAGTGCCAGCCCTGCCCTTACCCAGCAGTGTCCCAGCCCTGTCCCTGTCCCAGTAGTGTCCCAGCAGTGTCCCATCCCTTGCCCATCTTTGCCCCAGCCCTGCCCCATGAGTGTCCCAGCAGTGTCCCATCCCAGTCCCAGCCCCATCCCAGTCCCAAACCAGTCCCAGCCCCATCCCAGCCCATCCCAGTCCCTTCCCAGCCCCATCCCTGTCTCATCCCTGTCCCAGCCCCATCCCTGTCCCATCCCAGTCCCATCCCAGCCCCATCCCTGCCCCATCTCAGCCCCATCCCAGTCCCAGCCCCATCCCTCTCCCATCCCAGTCCCATCCCAGCCCCATCCCTGTCTCATCCCTGTCCCAGCCCCATCCCTCTCCCATCCCAGCCCATCCCAGCCCCATCCCTGCCCCATCTCAGCCCCATCCCAGTCCCTGCCCCATCCCTCTCCCATCCCTCTCCCATCCCAGCCCCATCCCAGTCCCATCCCAGCCCCATCCCAGCCCCATCCCAGCCCATCCCCATCCCAGTCCCATCCCAGCCCCAGCCCAGCCCCTCGGTACCTTCCAGGTTCATGCCCGCCTGCAGACACTTGCGGTAGCGGCAGGCGGGGCAGTTCTTCCTGCGGATCTTGTCGATGATGCAGTCGTTCCTGCCGGCACACAGGTAACTGTGCTGCCCTGGGCACAAGCACAGACACACAAACGTCAGCTCCCCAGGGCACAGCCCCCTCAGCCATGGCAGGGACCATGGCAAACCTTCACCTGCTGCACTGCAAAAACACCTGAATCCACCTGACTGCACACACCCAAACCCATCCTCGTGTCTGGACCCCAAAGCGTTTAGGTAGAAATATTATTCTCTATTTGTTAACATCAGGCAACTTCTATTGCTAAAACTATTTCCCCTTGCATTTACCAAAGCCGCTTTCAACAGCAGGTTTCCCATTTCTCTAAACAGTTTGACAAGAGACATAAATAATGGGCACAAACACGTTCTGAGAAAACACTTGTAAACATTTCTACAGAGCACAGACACAGCTTCATCAGCGGGACAGTCATGGAACCTTCCTGTAACTTCCAGCCTGACCTGGACAAACCAAACTCTCTGACATTTTTATTATCTGGATTCACAGATTCAGAGCAGAACCGGCCCTGAAAACATGACAAGTTGAAGTACATATATTAAAACAACTGTATTTCTTAGCTGTTTAGAGCAGAGCAACAGAAGTATCTATTCTTAATTCTAAGAGTTATGTGAGTGAATGAATGTCTGCATGTAACTTATTTAGGGAAAGGTATTACCAAAGAATAGATCCATCTTGCAGACAGGGGTCAAGGAGCATGTTTTTCCAGAGAGCAGAAAGCTGCAGCCCGGGCTTTTACACTGTACTGCAAAGTACTGACAGTACAATATTGTGAGAAACAAATAGATTTTCGGAATACTGAGTTATTAGCAACAGAGTCCAAGAGTTTTCTCACAGGAAAACAGCTTGGAGAAGGAATTTCTTACAAGTCAGCTGTGAAAATTATGGGCATGCAGAGCTCATTCCTATGGCTTTGGCCAAACTTCTGTGAAGTGTCTCAAGCTGATATTCCAAGGAATGTTTTCCTGAGTGACCCCCCTACCTCTTCCACTTGGGGAAGAGGAGCCTTCCTGACCCCTGTGCCAGCTTTGTGTTTAATTAATTCAGACAGCAGCTCCTTGACTGCCCATTCTGGTTGCCATTAGCATCCTAACACACAGAAACACACAGAGAACGTGAACTGATGCCATGTGGAGCACAGACAGCAGCTCCACGTCCCTCCAGGCTGCTTGGTGAGAGCTCCACACATCACTACAGACCCTGCAGGTCAGGAGTCTCTGAGCTGCTCCATTTCATTCCCCACAAAAAGCTTCCTGTGCACCAATGCTTGGTGTCCTCTATTTACTGCTCACCTATTCCTGCCTTTTCCAGGACCCAGCCACACGATTTCTTTGTGTTATATCAAAGCCCCCTTGTCACATGAACATTTTGGGGGAAAACGAAGGGCAGTTGGTGCTCCACGTGTGCTGCTGCCCAGGGAACACGCTTTGGTCCTCTGGGCTGTCAAACCCAGACACTCCACAAAGACCCTGGAAAAACCAGGAGTGAGCCAATGCAGGTGTTTCCAGGGGGACCTGGGGCACACAGGGGCATTTTTCAGAGGTTGGCCAATCCCATCCCCATGCCCATCCTGCCCACAGTCCCTGCTGGCTCTGACACTGTGGCACCAACAGCTCTGTGCCCATTTCAGCACAGCAGCCCAGAAAAAGGTTGGGAATTGCAGACAAAGGACTCTGGAGGATGGAATGCCAAGTGTTGATGAGCGAGGCCAATGTGGGGCAGACACGAGGAGAGGGGCAGGCAGGCAGGGAGGGAGGGAGGGAGGTGGGAGCAGCTGGGCAGGATCCAGGCTGGTACACTGGGGGAAATGCTGGGAGCTGAGCAGGGCTGGGGCTCAGCCTTGAGAGACTCGGCCACAAGAGCTCTGAAACAGCAGGAAATGTGTTCCAGGACTAGGAAAGGCTCTCTCTGGCCAGCCTGGGCTCCTCAAGAAAGGCCTGAAGAGCTGCACATAAATCCACAGCTGCTGTCCCACCTTCACCCTTCCTCCCCTCCTCTGGTTCTACTCTTTGCTGAAAAAATGCACTTTATATTGACTCCCTAGACACTGACACTTCCAGTTTCTGTGACTATTTCTGTCACAGTACACAGACCTGGAGGCAAAGGTGGAAAAAAGGGCTTTGGCTAAAGGCTGGATAATGAGTGTGCAGAGTCAGCTTGATCTGAACACTAACAGGTGCCTGGCAGCCTCTAATAAAAAGGATATTGCAGGAACAAATTCTTTTTACATGTGTTCTTAATAAGAAAAACGCCTATAAAAGACAAAACCAAATTATTTGTTCCTTAAAGTGAAGACTAAGACTAAGAGGTCCTGGAAGCTGTCCTGCAAACATCCAGGCCATGAAGGGCAGGATTTAGGGTGCTCAATCCTTGGTGCCATGGCCCAGCTGACAGGCTGGTGATCCATCAAAGGCTGCACTTGATGATCCTGGAGGTCTTTTCCTACCTTAATGATTCTGGGATTCTGTGAAAAGTGGGATAATTTGTGGCACAACCAAAATGGAAGCAGAGGTGAGCCTTGAGGAACTGAGTGCCACAAGCCTGCTCACATCTTTAATGTCAAGACAGTTGATTTATGGTGTGTCAAAACCAAAAGGAATCACTGGGGTGATTCCTTCCTGTAGCAATACTTTTGTTTTTATTATTATTTAAGCTTGAGAACAGGCAAACCCATGGCTATGGCACACGTCCAGCTGCCTGATAAACTGAATTCTGAGGGATCTCTGGTGACCATGTTTTAATCGAAGGTACAGGTGATTATTTGCTTTGCACTTGAGCTCATTCTGCCTCGCTATGCTGCAGCTGCCACAGAGCCACCAACCCCCCTCTGTGACCAGCAGAAACCACGACATGAACTGGACTTTCCTGACCCCTGTGAGGGGCTCTGCCCTTCCATGGAGCTCCCCATGGCCCTGGTGAGCCAGGAACTGGGGCAAAGTGCTGCTTCTGAGGGCTCAGTGGTGGCTTGTGTTGGTCAGAAGCCTTCCCTGCCCTCCAGTGACCCCAACTCGCACAAATGTCAGCAGAGAGAGGCTGGCTCAGCCAGGGCTGCACAAGGAAGGCACAAGACAGGAAACCCGCAGGGCCAGAACTCAGAATGGTGCTGTTCAGACCCCAGGAACTCAGAATGATGATCTTCAGACCCAAGAACTCAGAATGGTGCTGTTCAGACCCCAGGAACTCAGAATGATGATCTTCAGACCCAAGAACTCAGAATGGTGCTGTTCAGACCCCAGGAACTCAGAATGATGATCTTCAGACCCAAGAACTCAGAATGGTGCTGTTCAGACCCCAGGAACTCAGAATGATGATCTTCAGACCCAAGAACTCAGAATGGTGCTGTTCAGACCCCAGGAACTCAGAATGATGATCTTCAGACCCCAGGAACTCAGAATGGTGCTGTTCAGACCCCAGGAACTCAGAATGGTGCTCTTCAGACCCAAGAACTCAGAATGGTGCTCTTCAGACCCCAGGAACTCAGAATGGTGCTCTTCAGACCCCAAGAACTCAGAATGGTGCTCTTCAGACCCCAGGAACTCAGAATGATGATCTTCAGACCCCAGGAACTCAGAATGGTGCTGTTCAGACCCCAGGAACTCAGAATGGTGCTCTTCAGACCCAAGAACTCAGAATGGTGCTCTTCAGACCCAAGAACTCAGAATGGTGCTGTTCAGACCCCAAGAACTCAGAATGGTGCTGTTCAGACCCCAAGAACTCAGAATGGTGCTCTTCAGACCCCAAGAACTCAGAATGGTGGTCTTCAGACCCAAGAACTCAGAATGGTGCTGTTCAGACCCAGGAACTCAGAATGGTGCTGTTCAGACCCCAGGAACTCAGAATGGTGCTCTTCAGACCCAAGAACTCAGAATGGTGCTCTTCAGACCCAAGAACTCAGAATGGTGCTCTTCAGACCCCAAGAACTCAGAATGGTGCTCTTCAGACCCCAGGAACTCAGAATGGTGCTCTTCAGACCCAGGAACTCAGAATGGTGCTCTTCAGACCCAAGAACTCAGAATGATGATCTTCAGACCATAATTCCCAGAAACACTGGGAACATGCTCCACTTTTCCTGCATGTGACACTGAAGCAGAGTCAGATCTTGGGCTACTGACCCACCCAAAAATCACACAGTCCTTATTCACACTCGTTTTCCAGAAGGATTTTCCCTAATCACAACTAGAGAGAAATCTCAGTGATCCAATCCCACACCCTGGTACCCAGTGTCCCTGCAAATAACACCCAGGGACATGGATGCAATTCAGCCAGCATTGTTTACAGGAAGAACTGTAAAACTACAAAAACCTCACTCACAACAGATTTACCGTGTTCCATGTAAGTTTTCTACACAAACCAACTGAAGTTACATTGAAAAATCACAAACTTTAGGAATCTGTTGCACACAGGCAAATATTTGCATATAAATGGGACAAATAAACAAAAACAACAGTGAAAGAAAATGAAAGAGACAAAAGCCAAGACAACAATAAATTCTTTTACAACGAGTGAATGGGAGCATTTTATCAATGTGAATGGAATCCATGCTTGGGATAATGCACCATTATCAATGTGATTTACCACGACAAGACCAGTGATCTCATGGATGGGATGTTCAGTAGGATTCTAGCAAAACCATGGATGCTGGGTTTGAAAGTGGCTGATGTATCTGCAAGCAGCCAGGCCATGCAGGCAGCTCCTACCTTCCACTGCCCTTTTGAAGAACACTTTGCAGCTGCCACACGTCAGGACCCCGTAGTGGCACCCAGAGGCCTCGTCAGAGCACACCAGGCACAGCTTGGGAGGTGGTCCCGTGGTTGCTGAGGTGGTGGATGGAGAAGAGCTTACATCTGACCTCATTCCAGGGCTGAAACAAAGCAGAAAAATACCTTTAACTGGGGTAGAGGTGAACACAGGGCTGGTACCTGCCAGGAATGGCTTGTCCCCACCTTGGTGGGACAGTTCTGCACACACAAACAGTTAAACAAGGACTCCTGTAAAACCCAAGTAAAGCTGTAGGGATTTTTCACAGCCTATTTGGCTGCATCAAGATTCCTTCCCTTACACGTTTCTGAAGCCAAGTTTCTTGCACAATTATCCCAGCCTTTAAAATTGACTCTTAAAACACGTTCTTACTCCATATTGTTTCCATTACTGCCACATTCCCTGCAGTCTGCACAAGGGCTCCCTTCCCAGCACCACCACTGCCTGCTCTACTGGGATAGTGTTATGCAAGATTGTGCAAACTGGGCCATATAGTAACAAATATTCACAGCAACAAGTGATCATTTCACCCCAGCAGCTTGGGAAAAGAGTGAGAAATATTCCCCATTTCAGGATCTGGATGTGAACACCCAGCCCAGCTATGAGGAAAAAACCAAGTCCCTCTTAGAACAACAAACAATCCATCATAATCACCTTGGAGCTGCTCCTAATCCTCGGGGCTGACCCAGCAGTGCTGGGCCAGAGCTTAGGGGATGATCTTATAGAGCTGCAGCCCCAAAAATGGCACTGCCCCACAGCCCTGCAAGGGCTCAGCTTGCTGAGCTCAGCCACCTCCACATGAGCAACAATTTCCTTCCATGGACAGTGGCAGCCACTGGCACAGCTGCCCAGTCTCTGGGCACATTCCAGACTCACCTGGACACGTTCCTGTGTCCCCTGCTCCAGGTGACCCTGCCTTGCCAGGGGGTTGGACTGGATGAGGTCCCTTCCAACTCCAGCTATTCTGTGATTTCCAACTAAGTCTGAAGCTCCTAAACCACGATTTCTAGGCTGCCTGCTTCACTTGAAACTGATTTTCACAGAAAATCCTGTTCACCAGGGTTCCAGCCACTCTCCAGATGAAGCTAGAAAAATTACACTTTTATTTAAGGTTTTGGTGCCTCTCCTTGGAATCTCTCCAGACCATCCACGTTCCCTGATGTGGGCTTAACATTTGTATGTGGGATGGCTTTTGCATGGAAAATTCCTTTTCCTCTCCTCAAGGAAGCCTGACAAGATTTGGTCACACATTTAAAAAAAAAAAATCCCAGCTCCAACACGCTCACGCAAACCTTAAAATTCCATCCCAAATGAAGACGTTCCAACACCTGGGAGCTCTGCCTTTGCAGGTCCATGTGTCCCAGGTGCCATCCCCAGAGATCCATCCATTCCATCCATCCATCCATCCATCCATCCATCCATCCATCCATCCATCCATCCATCCACGGATCCAAAGGACTTTGCCATTGTGTCTGCTCTTTCCTACCGGGATTGAGGCAACCAAAAGACAAGGAGCAGGATCCTCCCACTCAAACACAGAGGGATCAAAGTCAAACCACAATAAATGTGTCAATGAAGTTCTCACTTTGACAAAAATGGAACCAGAAGGCAGAGAAGTGAAAATTACTTGCGTTAGGGGGAAAAAATGAGACAGCACAGGCAGGCAAAGACCTGTAGGATGTGCAGACCCCCTAAAAGCAGAGGGAGAAGCTGAGCTGTGCCTCAGAGCAGAGAGGGCTGAGCAGGAGGGAAAACACCAGACAGGAATGTGCTGGCAGAGCAGTGGGAAGAGGAGAGCAAAGACCAGAACAAGGGTGGTGCAAAGCCATCAGCAGGAATGGAGGAGAATGAGTCAAACTTGAGGGAAAAAGGGAAGAAAATGGCCCCTCTTTTCCCAAAGGGAAGAATGCTTCTTTGCAGAACTTGGAGAAGAACTGAAATCTGTCACATTGCTGCTCTGTGTTCAGCAAGTATCTGTGGAATGCTCCACACGTCTCCTGCATGGCTCTGCCAACCCCACAGCTCTGTCAGCTGCAGCAGGGCTCACTGCATCCCATCACCCATCCCAGTGCATCCCATCATCCTATTCCACTGCATCCCATCATCCCATTCCAGTGCATCCCATCACCCATCCCAGTGCATCCCATCACCCATCCCAGTGCATCCCATCACCCATCCCAGTGCATCCCATCATCCCATCCCAGTGCATCCCATCATCCCATCCCAGTGCATCCCATCATCCCATTCCAGTGCATCCCATCACCCATCCCAGTGCATCCCATCACCCCATCCCAGTGCATCCCATCACCCATCCCAGTGCATCCCATCACCCATCCCAGTGCATCCCATCACCCATCCCAGTGCATCCCATCACCCATCCCAGTGTATCCCATGACCCATCCCAGTGTATCCCATCACCCCATTCCAGTGCATCCCATCACCCATCCCAGTGCATCCCATCACCCATCCCAGTGCATCCCATCACCCATCCCAGTGCATCCCATCACCCCATCCCAGTGCATCCCATCACCCATCCCAGTGTATCCCATGACCCATCCCAGTGTATCCCATCACCCCATTCCAGTGCATCCCATCACCCATCCCAGTGCATCCCATCACCCATCCCAGTGCATCCCATCACCCATCCCAGTGCATCCCATCACCCATCCCAGTGTATCCCATGACCCATCCCAGTGTATCCCATCACCCCATCCCAGTGCATCCCATCACCCATCCCAGTGTATCCCATCACCCATCCCAGTGCATCCCATCACCCCATCCCAGTGCATCCCATCACCCCATCCCAGTGCATCCCATCACCCCATCCCAGTGCATCCCATCACCCCATCCCAGTGCATCCCATCATCCCATCCCAGTGCATCCCATCATCCCATCCCAGTGCATCCCATCACCCCATCCCAGTGCATCCCATCACCCCAGCCATGGCACAGCTTTCCTGGCTTCTCCAATTAATTTGTGATCTTTTAAAGAGCAATGAGCCTTAATAAACCCCCCTGGCTGCACAACCCAGCCCAAGCCATGGTGTAATTCAAGCCAGTCCCATCTATGTGGTGTCTGTAGGAACACACAGCTTTAATTACAGGCTCATCCTGCTCTCATCTCTCTGCCTTCCTCAAGTGCACAGACCTCGAGGAACAGCCCTGCAGGGACATCCCACAGCCCTGTCCCCTCCTAGAACAGCTCTGGGGGGCTGCAGGGACATCCCACAGCCCTGTCCCCTCCCAGAACAGCTCTGGGGGGCTGCAGGGACATCCCACAGCCCTGTCCCCTGTCAGAACAGCTCTGGGGGGCTGCAGGGACATCCCACAGCCCTGTCCCCTCCTAGAACAGCTCTGGGGGGCTGCAGGGACATCCCACAGCCCTGTCCCCTGTCAGAACAGCTCTGGGGGGCTGCAGGGACATCCCACAGCCCTGTCCCCTCTGAGAACAGCTCTGGGGGGCTGCAGGGACATCCCACAGCCCTGTCCCCTCTGAGAACAGCTCTGGGGGATTGCAGGGACATCCCACAGCCCTGTCCCCTCTGAGAACAGCTCTGGGGGGCTGCAGGGACATCCCACAGCCCTGTCCCCTCCCAGAACAGCTCTGGGGGGCTGCAGGGACATCCCACAGCCCTGTCCCCTGTCAGAACAGCTCTGGGGGGCTGCAGGGACATCCCACAGCCCTGTCCCCTCCCAGAACAGCTCTGGGGGGCTGCAGGGACATCCCACAGCCCTGTCCCCTGTCAGAACAGCTCTGGGGGGCTGCAGGGACATCCCACAGCCCTGTCCCCTGTCAGAACAGCTCTGGGGGGCTGCAGGGACATCCCACAGCCCTGTCCCCTGTCAGAACAGCTCTGGGGGGCTGCAGGGACATCCCACAGCCCTGTCCCCTGTCAGAGCCTCCTGGGGAAGGAACTGGGGATTCCATCCACATCTGCTCCTGCTGTGCTGCTGCTCCTCGGGCATTTCAGGAGCCCAGAGGCCAGAGGAGAACCTCAGCCCTGAGAGCTGCCCTTGGCTCTCTGCTCTCATACCTGTCTAACCATCAGAAGTAATTCTGACCTCAGACCTTTGCTTCCTTTCACGTGACACACATATTAATTTCTTCTCTTTTTGGTTTTTTTTTCTGTTCTCTCCCCAGCTTACTGATACATTTGGAAAGAGGAATTTGTGTCTCTACTTTTAGACTGTCATATGCAAAAAACCCAATTAGAAACCCCAATACTTATCTCAAAACCAAGCAATGCCCCTTCTACAAGCAGCAATCACTGTCTGGCTACTCTAAGATGCCTTATTTTCTCTAAAGGTTTAGGCCCAGTCGCTCCTTTTCTAAGACTAAATATCTCAGATTAAACACTGAAGCACAGGCTGGGAGCTAGGAGTTTAAATAATGAGAGCTTCACTTCATTGAAATTATTAAAACCAGAAAAAGATGGAAACATCTTTCTATGTATAATTTCAAAGACAGCTAATTTAGACATAAAAATAAAACTCTTTATACCTCTCAAATTTCTGACAAAAGCATTTTTAAGGAACCATTCATCAGCTGTCAGGGAAACCATGACAGTGCCAAACATATTCCACTGAAACTTTTCAGTCACCTTTAATTTTTAAACAGGGCTCATTTTCTGTACCAGCACCGCAGAAAACGTAATATGAGAAAGAAAACAGATGATATGACTTAGAAAACTAAAAATAAATGATTACATTGATTAATAAAGCAGTAGCCAGCAATCTAATCCGGGCTGCAGGCATATCTGCCCAGGCTGGCTGTATCAGATAAGGGCAATATTTACTAACGCTGTGGAGAGCTGCCAGACAGTAAAGCAGCAGCAGGAGGGACTGCAGGGCTCCTGCAGGCTGACATTTCACACCCAGCCCTCACCCCTACAGCCACACTCTGAGCACTGCCCCAGGAA
This sequence comes from Acridotheres tristis, assembly GCA_037013685.1. Lineage (NCBI taxonomy): Eukaryota > Metazoa > Chordata > Aves > Passeriformes > Sturnidae > Acridotheres > Acridotheres tristis. Next base: position 778,476 of record CM072900.1, on the reverse strand, counting down.
CAGGCAAGGCAGGGAAATGACACCCTGAGACCATGGAAGAGCAGAATGCCTGTCAGTATTTACAGAAACTGCCTTCAACTCAACAGAACTCTAATAATAAACTATCAGTCTTATCTAGATGAAAGAAAAAAATCAAGCAGCACAGATGAGACAGGAAGAAAAACCTCCTAATTTTCAGGGTTCCAAATGTGTAAAAACTCTGATTAAATTTTGTTTCAGGAGGCAAGGTATTGGTATGGAGTACTAAACTTAATACACACCCATGTGTTTTTCAGAAACTATCCATATATAATCTGATTTTATTTATTGGCATAGATGTGGTTATCATTTCCTGTCATGGGATCACATGGGGGCAAAATGGAAAACCTAAATGAAAGGAGTGAGATGGGAAATCTTAATGAGGGGGTGGGATGGGAAATCTTAATAAGGGGGTGGGATTGGGAAGGTTTGGTGAATAGGGTGGGATGGGAAGGTTTGATGAATGGGGCAGGATTGGGAAGGTTTGGTGAATGGGGTGGGATGGGATTGGGGAGGTTTGATGAATGGGGTAGGATTGGGAAGGTTTGGTGAAGGGATGGGATGGGATTGGAAGGTTTGGTGAAGGGATGGGATTGGAAGGTTTGATGAAGGGATGGGATTGGAAGGTTTGGTGAAGGGGTGGGATTGGAAGGTTTGATGAAGGGATGGGATTGGAAGGTTTGGTGAAGGGGTGGGATTGGAAGGTTTGGTGAAGGGGGTGGGATTGGAAGGTTTGATGAAGGGGTGGGATTGGAAGGTTTGATGAAGGGGTGGGATTGGAAGGTTTGATGAAGGGATGGGATTGGAAGGTTTGGTGAAGGGGTGGGATTGGAAGGTTTGGTGAAGGGGTGGGATTGGAAGGTTTGATGAAGGGGTGGGATTGGAAGGTTTGATGAAGGGGTGGGATTGGAAGGTTTGATGAAGGGATGGGATGGGATTGGGAAGGTTTGGTGAAGGGGTGGGATTGGAAGGTTTGGTGAATAGGGTGGGATTGGGGAGGTTTGGTGAAGGGGTGGGATTGGAAGGTTTGGTGAATGGGGTGGGATTGGAAGGTTTGATGAAGGGGTGGGATGGGAAGGTTTGATGAAGGGATGGGATGGGATTGGAAGGTTTGATGAAGGGATGGGATTGGAAGGTTTGGTGAATAGGGTGGGATGGGAAGGTTTGGTGAAGATGCTGCCCCGGTGCTGGAGTTGAGGGTTAATCATTGACCAGAGACTTCAACCCCGGCTCAAGGGTCACTGCAGAACGGCTGGGGGAGGGAGGGACCTGCTGGGGGATGGTGACAGCGACAGCCCGGACACACGGACACGGACAGGACACACGGACACAGGGACACGGACAGGACACACGGACAGGACACACGGACAGGGACACACGGACACGGGGACACAGGGACAGGGACACACAGACACAGGGACACGGACAGGACACACGGACAGGACACACGGACAGGGACACACGGACACGGGGACACAGGGACACACAGACAGGGACACACGGACACAGGGACACACGGACACGGGGAAACACGGACACACAGACAGGGACACACGGACAGGACACACGGACAGGGATACTCAGACACAGGGACACACGGACACAGGGACACACAGACAGGGACACATGGACACACGGACACGGGGACACACGGACAGGGACACACGGACAGGACACACAGACAGGGACACACGGACACGGGGACACGGGGACACACGGACAGGGACACACGGACAGGGACACACAGACAGGGACACACGGACACGGGGACACGGGGACACACGGACAGGGACACACGGACACAGGGACACACAGACAGGGACACACGGACACGGGGACACACGGACAGGGACACACGGACACAGGAACACACGGACAGGGACACACGGACACGGGGACACACGGACAGGGACACACGGACAGGGACACACGGACAGGGAGCACAGGGCTCTGGCCCCTCCACCAGCCATGGCCACGGAGCAGCTGCAGGGGACGGGGATTCTCCCCGACAATGAACCTGCAGGGCAGGCGGGCACCGCTGGGGAGAAATCTGTTTGTTTGTCTCTTTTCTCCTCTGTAGTGAAGAACAGAAAACCTCCCCAACACACAGAACGGGCACAGCCACATGTGCTGAACCCACCAACACTGAAATGGAATTTAAAAATACACCACTCTCCTGTTATTTTGCTTTATTACATGAAAATCACAAAAGTACTGAACTTTCAGGAGTAGGTTTAGGTGAGATATTGGGAGGAAATCCTCCCCTGGCAGGGTGGGCAGGGCTGGCACAGGGTGCCCAGAGCAGCCCCTGGATCCCTGGCAGTGCCCAAGGCCAGGCTGGACATTGGGACAGTGGGAGGGGTCCCTGCCATGGCAGGGGTGGCACTGGGTGGGTTTTGAGCTCCCTTCTATCCCCAACCATTGCACAGTTCTCTGATCCTATGAAAAACAACTCTAGTGAGACAATGACAAGGGGAACACTTCCAGGAACCAAAAGCACTGCTCACTTCCAGCCTGCTCCTCTTTTCACCAGGGCATGGAGGGGATGCTCAGCCCAGATCCCGTCCTGTCCAAGCAGAACTCACTCCTGCCACACCCAGACACCAGAACCTGGCCCACCACACACCCCAACTGAACCCACTACTGGGAACGGATTCCTAAAAACAACTTCCTTACTGGTGTAAGTGGAATCACCAAACTCAGGCTAAAGGAACCATTTTCAATGTCATTGCCATCTGGGCCTCCTCTTATCTCCCAGCAATGAGAACAATGTAAACACTAGGCTGTGGACACTGCCTGATTACATTTTTTGAATTGTTTATTTATTTCTTCATTAACTAGAGAAACTATTAATTATTTTTATATCCTCTTAGGCAGGGAAGTAGCTTTCAGTTCAAGCAGGAAAACATTTTAATCCAAGGCTGTTGACACTAGACTTGTCACGACTACTAAAATAGAACTGTGTTTGCCAATTGGAAATAATTCCAGAAAAGCATTTTGCTGAGAACCTGAACCACTGGTTTCTTCTGTCTCTTGAAATGTTTTCACTTCATTTTGAAGAGCCTGAAAATTGGTAAGAACCCAGGTTTTCAGCCCAGGCTGCCTGAACTCTGCAGACACAGAGGCAGCCCTGGCTGGGTGTCACAGAGGGGGCACCGAGGCACAAACCACATGGTGACAGAGCCCCAGCCAAGGTGTCCCGGGGTGTGGACTGCTCACAAATCCTCCCTCCACGTAACTTCCTTACACACCCACCTATTCTTCAGCTCTCTTTCCTATTTTCTGTTTAAAATGGAGACCTGCACGGTTTTGGTGGGAGTGCTGGTCTCGATGACAAGCATGTCCTCAATGATAAACAAATGAAAAAATCTACTCTGGAGTATTTAACCAAAGCCTGTAAATAAAAGCCCACAGCATTTCTGCTTTCCAGCTGCTCTGAGAACCAGGACGATTAACACGGTTTCCTTTATCACACACCCAGATAAACACTGTATTCAAAAGCCCTGATAAGCCAGGAAATCAGATTCTCAACTAACGGTCTGGCTGGGTGCAGACACGGCCAAGATAATGGCACTGTCAGGGATGTGTCACTCCAGAAGGCCAAATTCCCTTTTCTGCTGGAGCCACAAACTCCTGGTGTGCAGTCAGGGGGGCAGCAATGGCCCTCCTCCAGCCCTGCTCCAGTAAATGCTGCTGAAATTTAAAACAGGAGACACAGGTCAAGCAGCAAGGTGTCAGGGGCAGGACACAGCTCCCCCCATCCCCTCACACACCCAGAGCTGCCTGCACATCTCTGGGTTTGCAGAGCCAAACGAGCACTGCTGGCAAACACCACGAGCATGGAAGGAGAACAGGGATGTGCAGGTTCCCAACACAGCACAGAGCTCCCCACAGCCAGCAGCGACTCCAGCCTGCTCTGAGCCTGCACCATGGCCATTCCCAAATCCTGAGGAGCATCCCACCACCCTGAGCTCTCTGAGCCATTCCCAAATCCTGAGGAGCATCCCACCACCCTGAGCTCTCTGAGCCATTCCCAAATCCTGAGGAGCATCCCACCACCCTGAGCTCTCTGAGCCATTCCCAAATCCTGAGCCACCACCCTGAGCTCTCTGAGCCATTCCCAAATCCTGAGCCACATCCCACCACCCTGAGCTCTCTGAGCCATTCCCAAATCCTGAGGAACATCCCACCACCCTGAGCTCTCTGAGCCATTCCCAAATCCTGAGCCACATCCCACCACCCTGAGCTCTCTGAGCCATTCCCAAATCCTGAGCCACATCCCACCACCCTGAGCTCTCTGGGCCATTCCCAAATCCTGAGGAGCATCCCACCACCCTGAGCTCTCTGAGCCATTCCCAAATCCTGAGGAACATCCCACCACCCTGAGCTCTCTGAGCCATTCCCAAATCCTGAGGAACATCCCACCACTCTGAGCTCTCTGGGCTATTCCCAAATCCTGAGCCACATCCCACCACCCTGAGCTCTCTGAGCCATTCCCAAATCCTGAGGAGCATCCCACCACCCTGAGCTCTCTGGGCTATCCCAAATCCTGAGCCACATCCCACCACCCTGAGCTCTCTGAGCCATTCCCAAATCCTGAGGAGCATCCCACCACCCTGAGCTCTCTGGGCCATTCCCAAATCCTGAGCCACATCCCACCACCCTGAGCTCTCTGAGCCATTCCCAAATCCTGAGCCACCACTCTGAGCTCTCTGGGCCATTCCCAAATCCTGAGGAACATCCCACCACTCTGAGCTCTCTGGGCTACCCCAAATCCTGAGGAACATCCCACCACCCTGAGCTCTCTGAGCCATCCCAAATCCTGAGGAACATCCTGCCAAGGGAACTCTGAGCTCCTGGAAGCCCCCAGGAGCTGCTGGCAGTCCCAGAGCCACCAGCCCTGCTGTGAAATGGCTCCTGCTGCCATTTGGGCATCACCAGGGGTGACACCAGAGTGGCCACGCTCCCTCTGGAGCCTCTCCAGAATGTAAAGGTTCCAAGGGCACAGGCAAAACTTTCTTGGGATGGATAAATGGTAATTGATGTTGCAGCTGCAATCCCAGCCAGAGCTCTTGGGACTTCAAATGTACTACAGACCTAAAGCATTTATGGCCAGAATATGATAATTAAATTACATGTTCTAAACTTTTATATTTATTACAGCGCTCCAGTAAAGCAGCCAGAAAGTCTTACCTTCAAGGGTAGAATTTATTTCTTATGAATCAACTTAGGCTTGCTTTCCCAAAGCTTTGTGCTGCTTTTTACATTTCATTGTGCACTCTTCCCTCCCTAAATAAAGAGGCAGCAAAAAAAGAGACCCAGACAGAAGCCAGGACCTCTGTCCTTAAATGCAAACTTCACATAATAACATGGAACCAAGTTATCCTGGGCATGCACATTTTTTATGCTTTGCTGGATGATAAAATAGCCATTTTCTCTACCTGTGTTTACAGCCTGAGGATCATCCCAAACCTGCCTTTCACACACTCAGTCTTGTGGACACATCACAGGCACAGGGACACACTCAGAGCTCAGACAGGGGAGCCAGGACCAGGACAGTGCAAGAATAATGCACTGTACAATGCACTGTACAATAAAGTGCAAAACTATTAGTAGAATTAGACCTTTTTTTTTTTTCCTAGTTCATCCCAAGAAATGTCTCACTCTGGAGAAAAGGAGGCTCAGGGGGGCCCTTGTGGCTCTGCACAAGTCCCTGACAGGAGGGGACAGCCGGGGGGATCTGGGAACAGGGAGCAGGGACAGGAGGAGAGGGAACGGCCTCAGGCTGGGCCAGGGGAGCTCAGGGGGGACAGCAGCAGGAATTTCCCCATGGAAAGGGTGGGCAGGGATTGGAACTGCCCAGGGAGGTTTGGATCCCCATCCCTGGAGTGTCCAAGGAATTCCTGGAGGTGACACTCAGTGCTCTGGGTGGGGATCAGGCACAGCCTGGACTCGATAACATTAAAAGTCTTTTCCAGCCTCTGTGGATCCTGGGGTTCCGTTTCAGATCTCAGCAGCCTCAGAGCTGCTTTACCTGTCTTGGAAGCAGGTTTGTAGTTTTCTGAACTTTGCAAACTAACCAAGAGCCAAAAATGTATTGTCTTAACCCTGACCCTTTGACACACCAATTCCACGGGCCAGCACTTGGAACTGGGCAGCAGCAGGAGTGCACTGAGACATTCTGCAGGGATCACACGACATCCATGAGCTCACAGCAGCCCCAGCACTTTGGCTCTTCCTCCACAGTCAGCATCTATCAGACCTGAGCCCTTATTCCAGCACACATTAATGTTGTACCAGAGGAACTGAACTTAAAATATTCAACAGGACTCGTTCCATTAATGAGCTCAGCATGAGCCGTGTCCAGTGCTCGTGTCAATCACAGGACTGTGTGCAGGCTGCCAAAATGATGCTGCTAGGAAAGGAGAGACACATCTGGAAAGCTGATTCTAACATACATGGAAAAATATTCATGACACAGAAAGAAAGGCAGTAAAAGATTGAACTAAACTGCAGCAGAATGGTCTGGATTGGAAAGGATCTGAAAGACTCCCTGCCATGGGCAGGGACACCTCCCACTATCCCAGTTTGCTCCAAGCCCCAGTGTCCAACCTGGCTTGGACATTTGCAGGGATCCAGGGGCAGCCCCAGCTGCTCTGGGCACCCTGTGCCAGCCCTGCCCACCCTCAATAGCCCATCTAGCAGTGGTCACTCCCTGCCCAAAATCCCTCTCCAGCTCTCCTGAAGCCCCTTTAGGCACTGGAAGGGGTTCAAGGTTCCTTGGAGCCTTCTCTTCCCTTGGCTGAAAAGCCTCAAAGCTGCAGTACAGTCCTTCCACAGTCAAATAATCATCAAGATATAAATAAATTTAGACTTGCAATGAGGTTAATTTCTTCTATTCTGGAAAAGAAAACCACAATAAAATCAAGACTCTCCTGCTGCCAGTGGAACATCTAACAGTGGTCTGGACCTGGAGTTGTATCAATGTGGGAACACAGCTTCATTCACCAGCTCAGAGCTAATTCCTGCTTTACAGCAACAACAAAAATCAGAAGAAATATAAAGAAAGAAACTAAAAGTAATGTAACTCAAACACGGATAACAGAGTAATAGTAACAACTTAACTCTGAGCAGGAAGAAGAGGAGAAGGCAAAGAGGAAGAGAGGGCAAGAGAAGCAGAAAGGAATGTTTATTCCCTTTTTTCCTTCTCCAGCCCTTCCAGGAAGCTCTGTTCAGAGGGGGGGTGACACTGCAGGAGCTGAGGCTGTTGAATTCCAAACCCCATTTCCCCATTATTTCCCCATTATTTCCCCATTATTTCCCCATTATTTCCCCATTATTTCCCTCTGGAGGAGCCCTGCAGGATCCTCCCCCTGCAGGGCAGGCTCGATGGAGGCACACACTCACACGTGCAGCACTTCATTATGGAATATTAACCAATGCTGCACTCTGGGCTCTGCTTCAGTGCAAATCTATGGAGAAGAGGGACAGGGACTGGTGCCAACTCCAGGTTTTGGCCTCGGTCCATTTGGTGCAGGGCCAGCATGACTTGGTTCACTGTTGAGTCATCAGTTGGTTCAATTGACATTATTTTACATTTGGCTGGTTATTGTTCTTTAAACTTTGAACAGGAGTCCAGAAGCTCAAAAAACACCAGTGGACCAAAAAGAAAGCGGCCAAAACAGAGTTTAAACAAGGCATGTAAACAAGAGAAATACTCTCCTTAAATGACATCTGCTTTTAGTAGAAACTGCTAAAAAATCAAAAACTACCTCGTGGTCTAAAACATGTCTTCTATATTCCCAATATCTGCAGGAAGGAAAGCAAACTTTCCCCTCCAAAATAAATCAACCAGCGAATGAGAACTGTATTTTTCACAGTATCATACTCCTGAAATTTCGGATGGTTAATGGGCACACAGGTCATTTGCTTCAGCCAATGCTCAACTACAAGTGAAAATGAGAATATTTAACCCCCAGAAGTCAGTGTTCAGTACTGCAGACACCCTGCTGTTTGCAGAAGAGATTCCCACAAACGGAACTGGTTTGTTTCCTCATGGATGTGACACGAAATGAACTCGTTACAGATAATTTGCATTTACCAACAGGAATTCGTACTGAAGGTTCAATTCCTGCTGTTTTCAAACTGTTTACTAAACTCCCCGTGTTCCCACTCCAATTTCAGGTACGTTCTCAGTAGGTTTTGATCCCCTAAGAGGGAAATTCATTGTTACATCCACTTATTTTCATCAGCAGCTGAAGGAAGGAGGAGCCTGGGCTGGCTTTAATGAGAAGTGCAGTGGGAAGGGAGGCTGAGCTTTGCTACAATAAACCCGCCAGGATGGAATCAGCTTTTGTGACAGCTTCCAAGAGCATGAAAAACAAACAAAAAGCCAATAAAAACATCATATCCTGGGCACTGTGCTGGAGACAAAGACACTTTGATGATGATTTTGGGATGTTAGTCACAGGGATGACGACTGTGAGCTGCTGCCAGTGCCACGGGCAGCTCCTGTGGGTCACCTTCATTCAGGCAGGAATGTTCAATAACGTCACCCAAAAGGACAGGGATTCTTTTTTACCACCTTACAGAGGGAACAGGAAAGACAAGGAGCAAACTCAAAATTCCTGGGGATTTAAAAACCAGAGAGTTGCTGACGGAGGAGTGTGGTTAAACCCTACACAAAGCTTTTCTTTCCTCTTCTCCATTCACCTCATGCTGCATTTCATCTTTCACATCCAGATCTGTGTGTCTGCGTCACAGAGCTTAAAACCGAGAAAATCCGTTTTAAAAAAACATCTCCCAAACTCTCAGGACCACTTTTAGTTCAGAAAACAATTTCACTTTGCTTGAACTGGCCTCTGACACAGTGGATACAAAGCACAAATACGAAACCACTCCTCCCCGCATGAACAGGAAGAAAAGTACGTCCTAAGTTTGTTTATTGACACAAAATCAGCCACAGAAACTTGTGTAATATTCTCAGAAGGCCAAGCAAGGAGTAGCACCCCAGATGTATGACGTGGATATAGTATGTCATTTCCAAGGCACTTTTAAGTCAACTTTATTGAATTATCCAGTGGAGTGCTGTAATTACTTTTGTCAACACTGTTAAGCAATTACAGACACAATTTCTGCTATAACATGCACACACAGTGGGTTATTACCTGCCTTTATTTCCACTTGGCAAGCGTGTCACACACTCCAGACCGTGCAGATGTTTCACCACATCCCTCCTGCTGCCTTTACAGGCAATTCTCACCTTGGGCCTTTGGGCTCCTCTGTGCTGTGTTTTTTTCCCCCACATGGCACTTTTAGCTCTTGCCTTCTTTCTCTCTCCGGAGCTGCTGGTGTGGTTTTATTCCCTCTGCAGCGTGCTGTCCCCTCCCTGTCAGCGAAGGAAGCTCCATTCCTTCCTCGCTGAACCCCGCACGGTTTCCTGGCCACATTGTTCCTCTCTGCCTCTTTGTGTATTTTCTCTTCCTGAGCAGCAATGGGAACCCCTCCCAATTAAAGCTCCATCTGTAAACTTCATTAACGGGCTGTTTACCTCTCTCACACAACCGCCAGGACAGGGACGGACACACGGACAGACCCACAGCACCTCCCGTGCCTTTGGGGGCTGAACTTGCTGCAAAATTCCAACATTCTTTCTGGAAAGTATTAAAAACTTCCCTGCTGGGAAACTCTTTTCTTTTTCCCGAATTAGAACGTGTTACAACAGCCCACATCAAACATTTTAACTACGGTCATTACTCAAGATTTACTCAATGGAGTATTTATTGCATTCACAGCTGCAACAGGTTTTGAACCTGAAGACTGTTCCAGTAAGGGAGCTGTAGTATTGCTTATGGAAAAATCACTGGGAATTTACTGCTCAAATATGGGAAAGGCAGAATTCACTGCAGGCTGGGTTTGGAGGGTGAGCTCACTCCACTCAGCACCTGAAGAAAATAGGTGATTAATTCAGTTTTAGGATTATGCATCAGTCCTTAAGTCCTTATCTCCTTACATAAGCCCAATTACAGAGGAGGAGAGAGAGCAGGTATGGCAGCAGTTTTCCAAACTATTGATCAAATCAGACAATATAAGAATACCAAAAAACGCTTTTTGAGCTGAAGCTAGGAAGAGTTTCAAAGCTGTGAGCACCTGAAAAGAGCATATCAGAGACAAAAATCTGACAAAGCCAGAACACAGCATAGGGTAGGAAAAAAAATCAAAGTTCACGAGCCAATTCCTTCAACCCATCAGATGATCAGTCAATCCAACAATCCCACCTTTTAAAAGTATTAACATAAAGGAGAAAAAAAAAATCCATTTCAATCAGACACTGCTGAGAAGACCTCACTGGGGCACAGCTTCATTTACCTCGGTCTCAGCTTTCTCATCAGCTTTTTCAGCAGCAAGCACCAGAGGAACAAAGCAAAGCAGTTCTGCAGCTCCCAGATCCAGGGGGGATTAAACACCCAACAATCCCTCACCTCCAACACAGGGGATGCTGACATTCACAAGCCTCGTGTCTGCCCATGAAAAGCACATGGAGGAGCTTCCACCTAAAGCACAACGTCCTGGGCTCACCAAGCATTTCTGGATTGTTTTAACAGTCCAGAAACTTCAACTGCATCTTTGAGACACTGATCCAGGGGCTCAGCAAACCCCCGGGCTGGGATGAGGTTCTCTCAGATAAAAGCTTTTCTACCCTTGGAAAGCTTCTTTCAGATCCTGCTTTACATTTAATTCTTGGTGCATTTTATCTTTCACATCCAGATCTGTGTCTGCATAACAGAGCTTAAAACTGAGCAAATCTGTTTAAAAAGCATCTCCCAAACTCTCAGGACCACTTTTAGTTCAGAGCACAATTTCACTTGGCTTTAGCTGGCCTCTGACACAGTGGATACAAAGAACAAATAAATACAAAAGCACTCTTCCCCTCTAAAGCCCTTCTCTAAAGTGGGGCTTTAGAGAAATTAATCCCCAAACAAAGCACCTCTAGGAAACAGCAAAGTGCTGAATCTTTGCTTGTTTTTAACAGAACTTCAGAGCAGCACGTGAGACTCCAGCCACACCAGCACGACCAGGGCTCTGAAAGCAGAGCTGGGACCAGCACAGAGCTCCCACCAGGCTCTGAACAGCCCCCAGAAGGGCCAGCTGCCCCAGGAGTATGTTAAAGGTGCAATAAATACAGAATAAATACAGAATAAATACACGTATGACCAAAGCCTGGCTGCATTTCCAGGCTAAAATCTGTCCTGCAGTGTCTGAACTGCTCTTATGTCACTGCCATGTTCTGTCACAGAAACATTAAACAAAGGTCACGCTTACAAATGTTTGCAACAGGAACAAACCCAGCTCTGACTGCACACTTAACTCTTTGTGTGCAGAGGGCTCTGCTTAAACCTGCAGACAAATCAAGCCTTGAGTGGGCAGGGATTCACCTGGCACAGGTGTGTGGCTGCCAGTGGGGGGTCACACTGGAATCTGCTGTGCTGGCCCTTCCTGGGACAGGACTCTTGGTTTTCTGGAGCCATCCCAGGGCTTTCCCAGGAGAACAGGATCCCCCCACTTTCCTGGAGCCATCCCAGGGCTTTCCCAGGAGAATAGGATCCCCCCACTTTCCTGGAGCCATCCCAGTGCCTTCCCAGGAGAACAGGATCCCCCCACTTTCCTGGAGCCATCCCAGGGCTTTCCCAGGACAACAGGATCCCCCCACTTTCCTGGAGCCATCCCAGGGCTTTCCCAGGAGAACAGGATCCCCCCACTTTCCTGGAGCCATCCCAGTGCCTTCCCAGGAGAAAAGGAGCTCCCAGTTTTCACGGATTCATCCACGGGGTTTTCCTTTCCACCCTGCCTAGGGAAACTCCCACTACTCAGTCTACTCATGGCATGGTAATAAAGGATCTGGCTGAGGGACAAACCAGGTTAAAAGTTAAAACAATATCTGGATCATGCACGATGGATACAGTCAGAACATTTCAGTGGCTCAACAACCAATGTGTAAAGTGTAATTGAGACTATCAACAAATAAACCACCACCACAGAAAATGAAAAATAAAAGAACTAACACATCCTAAGAATAAAACATTTAAAAAAAAAATCTAGGGTCAATTTTGGCCCTCCAAATTAATTTCATCTCACTTCAGGAACCAAAAGAGGAACTAATTTTAGAAGTATGGCTCTAATGAACACTTACCTGGCAATAGAGAGAAACACTGAACATCAAAGAACAATCCAAGCCTGTTTCTCCTCCTCACTGCCTCATGGAGAAAACTGAACTTTAGATAATTATGCTCTTAAATTTAAGTCCTCTGCACATCTGAATTTAGATGAGATTAACCAACGCCTGAATAGAAATTATCATCAAAGTGACAGGAAGAAATGCCTTAAGTTTTGTATTTCCTTATTCGTGATGCTGAACATGCCATCATTACCTACAGCTTTTCCCACCTGGAATACAGATTTTCCTCTCACCCCTGTCCTGCTCATGGAACCTGTGGCTGGTTCTGGGAGGGAAACCCAGGAAGCACCACGAGAGAAACACAGTCAGTGATAACATGACAAGGGCAGACCCAGCAATTTCCATTCCTGCTGCTGCTTCTCAGTGTTTTGGAAGCTGTGGTGCTCCAAAAAGCCTGGAAAACTCAACCTGCACCAATCCACAAGGAAATACCAGAGCCAGGCAAAAGCTGCAGTTCCTCACCTCAGCTGGAGGTGAGCAGCTTGGCTTTCCCAAGGAGACAATGACAAGTGTTTCCCTGGATTGCTTATTCCTGTGACTTTAATCACAAATCCTGCAGAATCTGGCACCTCTCCTTCAGCTCCACTTAAGGGCTGACAATTAAGGGAATCTGTCTTTTCTCAGAAAATCTCCTCTGGGCTGAGCAATGTATGTGCAGAAGAGCTAAAGAACAAAGCAGCACTTCTGGTTTCAGCCAGGGAGAGAAAATGGGCTTAAACTGCTGCACAAAGGAAAGAAAAAGAAAACGTTATTGAAAAAGAAAATATTCTTCCTCCCAGCTCCTGGATTCTTCAGCCTGGGGTAATGGAAGGAGCTGCCCAGGGAGGTCTGGATCCCCATCCCTGGAGGTGGCACTCAGAGCTCTGGGCTGGGACAGGGTGGGCACAGCTTGGACTCGATGGTGTTGGGGTCTTTTCCCACCTCAGAGACTCTGGGACTCTGTGATCTGCAAGACCTTTCCTAAAAAATCTCAAAAGCTTCCTTCCAAACTGCCCAAGACCCAATACCTGAGGAGCTCTTTCCCTAATTTTAATATTTAGACCAGGAAAGCAATTCAATTGGAGGGAAAAAGTTTCATTTTTTGTATTTGAAAGGAAATTACACAATTAGGCTGAGCCTCAAACCATGGTAGTGTTTTTCAGCTTTGTGAGAAAAACTTGAATTTTTCTGGACTTTGATGCATCAAGGAACAAATCCCATGGCTCAGTGCTAAGAGCAGGTGACAAATCCCAGCTCCACGATGCAGCCCCGCTGCTCTGGGCTGCAGGAGCTTAAGGACCAGGACCTGCACGTACAGGCAGGTATTCCCAGAAATTCAGTGTATTATGGGAAGGTGACGTGTTCAGAGCCCGAAGCCCTGCAGGGACTGCACATGGCAGCCTTAACTGCAGCCAGGAATGGCCCAAGACACGGAATAAACCCAAATAAACCCGTGCTTACTGCTCCCCTGCTCAGCACCAGCCTCTTCCTTCCCCCAGCCAGAGCCACCCCTGAGTGCTGCAAAGTCAGAAATAACCAAACCCATTCCTCCCAGACTCACTTCTTCAGCTCGACGTTTTTTAATAACACCACCAAGTAAAAAAAAAAAAACAAAAAAACCAACAAAACAGTTTTATAAATATCACAGGGACTGTCATTTACAGAAAGCAAGGCCTTGAGAAGATCAGAGAAACCACCGAGTAATCTCAGAGTGATCATGGAGACGGGAAATGGACTTGATAGGCTTTAAAGTGCTCAAATGGAAAATTAATAATGAAGAAAACCATTCAAAAGACTCAAAACCAGTTTCCACTAAGTATTATTGATTTCCAAACCAGCCTTTAAATTCAGTCCTGAATTACAACATGAAAAGAAAGTTTTCACACACTTTTTAAAGGCAAGCTCCCCCACACCCTTGGTGTGTAAAATAAGAATTTTACTTGACATTTATTGGAGGAAAAGAAGGTGGCTCCTATCATCAGCCTTCACTCTCCTGAAAGCCTCTGCTATTCTGATTTCCCAAAATGTCTCTTTAGGCTTTCTGCAGCCTCTCAGGAGGCTGAGCAGACACATCCCAGTGCTCCAGCCCAGAGCTCCCCCAGCACTGCAGGCAGGGGTGGATGTGGGAGTGCACAGGCAGCTCTGCCACCCCAAGGAGGCAAAACCAGCCCAGAAGGTGCCAGAAATGCAACTGCTATTGCAAAACTGCATTACATGGACAGGCAACAGCAGAGGAAGAGATAAAACTCAGCTGGAAATGGGGCTCTGTAGAATAAGCAGATTAAGCCCAAAAGCACCTGAGCTGCTGTTTCAGCCCCACTGCCAAGGCAGCCTCTGGCTCCTTTCTGACCTCAAACCAGAGCCAGGAGCAGAGATGATATCCAAGGCTGCTGTGTGAGAAATGATGGCTGTGAAATTCCCTGCAAAAGCAGATTGACTCCAACACCCCATGAGAATTCCTTGCTATATGGAGCACTGGTGAAAGGATGCCAGCAAAATCCCAGAATTATTTTAACTGGACAAGATCTCCAAGGTCATCCAGTCCAAGCTGTGCCTGATGCCCAGCCCAGAGCACCGAGTGCCACATCCAGGAATTCCTTGGACACTGCAGGGATGGGGACCCAAACCCCCCTGGGCAGCCAAACCTGCCCAAACATCATCCCAGGCTGAAGAGCCCCCGAGCTGGAGGGAATAATGCACACATTGTGTTGGTGCCCTTGGAAAAATCCTCCTCTGGCCCTAGAAGGGAGCCACAACCACGAGCCTCCATTCATGTGCTGAGGCTTTCCCAGCACAAGGATTTGATTTTGGAGTTTCTGAGCACATTTTGAGGGGAGAAGAAAAGGGATGCGGGAAAGGAAGCAAATTTCCTGGCAGATCTTGAGTATAATAACCAGCAAAAAGATCAATTACAGGCATGCATTCAGTCTAATTATTCTCCAGCCTACAGCACAGCGATTTTTAACTCCCGATTACAGAAATGTGATCACTCAAATACTGGAAGAAAACCAGTCACAGTGGTGCAAACACCAGGGTACTGTGGCCAGGTATGTGCCAGGGAGCTCCAGGTCCTATTCTGAGTTGCCTTCCCCACCCTGGAGCCCAAAACATGCAGAAAACACCCTGGTGAAAGGGGATTTTCCTCAGGGACACAGGGCACTGTGTGCCCCAACACCTCCCTGGGGACAGGCACAGCTGCCACAAACAATGCAGCCAGGGACAGAAATTCAGTGTAAAACTCCCCCACAGAGAAAGGGAAAAAAAAAAAAAAAAAAAAGATTAATTTTAAGCCTGGTCACTTCCCAGCTCAGCATCCCCACGACTGTTTCTTGAAGGCTTCTAAAGCTTCCTCCCAAATTGCCTGAGCCCCAATATCTGAGGAGCTCTCTCCCTAATTTCAATATTTAGGCCAGGAAAGCAATCTAATTGGAGGAAAAAAAAAAAAAAAAAAAAAGTTTTCTTTTTTGTATTTGAAAGGAAAGGAAATGACCAAGCAAACAGGCATTCTTCTGGGGCTGAAAGCAAGTCCCGAGCTGCCGGCTGCCAGGGCCAGCTGGCCAGCAGCCCGTGTACAGTACGTGTTTACTTGTTGTCTCAGCACTGATAACTCCACAGTCATCCATGAATCCAAAAAAGAACCGAGTTCTCTGGGCACAGAGGAAGGAAGAACAAGGCAGACAATAATAAAAATATTCACTGCTGATGGCTACTACACTCACTTCTGAATGTATACAGTGAGTAAAGAAGCCGGTGGCAAATTAAAACTCTTCTGTATCAAACCAGCAAGAGCATTTGGACACAAGCAGGAATTGTATCAGCACGGGGAAATAACGGTGCTGTGCACACGGGCTCCATGGAAAAGTGCAGCTTTCAGCATTCTGGGCTCCTCTGCAAGCACAAGCACACAGCAATGCGAACCTGACGCAGACACACAGCACAGATGTTTGCTTCCTCCCGGCAGCTCTCAGCTATGAAAGACTTAAGTTTAATCTTGTGATTCAAAGTGAAAAAAAACCGCGCTGATGGGGCTGGCAAATATTCCAAAGCCGAGTCCTGCAGTGCACACAGGACGTTGTTCACAGACATTTGTGTCACGGTGCTGGTGCCGGGTCCCACCTCAGCCCTGTGGCAGGCTGGAGCCCTGGCACGTTTGGGAAGTCTTTCCCGAGCAGTTTCTGCTCCCCTGTGTCACACAAAGCACGAAGCTTTGTGCTGAGCCCAGCTCTGCCCCAGCAGCCCGTGCTGGCAGCCGTGCACAGAGGCTGCAGGCACACACAGCCCAGCCCGGGCTCTGCAGGGCTGCCAGGGGCTGTCACAGCAGCCCACCCTGCCCTGACTGCACACGGGCTGCCAGGGCACACGGGCACCTTTACCTGGCCACTCACAGAGCCCGGGCTTGGCCAGGAAAGGACCCTGTGCTCGCCCATCTCTCACATGCACACACCCCGATCTCATCCCACAGCCCGGGACTGAGCAACAGCCTCCAAACCTGGGACTCCAAGGGTTTGTCTGACGTTTGCATGTCTACCCTGAGACAAAACCAGCATGCTGCTTCTCTAAAAATATCAAACATCAAACACGGGCCTTCTAAGCCAAGTACGAGTTTCATAACAGAAAAAGTAAAATGTATTTGCACACAGTAACCGATACAATCACAATTGGTGCTTTAACAGAAAAAGGCATCACTAGGATGAAGAAGCAGTTTCCACTGGCCAAAAGGCTTCACCAAGTGGATTCCAACATGCAAACCCAGACTCTGCTCATTTATCAAAGGCAATTGCACAATCCACACTGACTGGCCTGAAAACGAAATTTGGACTGGCAAAAGGTTACTTAAAGGAGACAAAAGGCACTTTCCTTTTTTACATGGGCCTGGGCAAAAGCTTTAAACTGACAGAGGGAAGGGTTAGGTGGGAATTTGGGTGATTGGGCACGGGGTGCCCAGAGCAGCTGTGGCTGCCCCTGGATCCCTGGCAGTGCCCAAGGCCAGGCTGGACATTGGGGCTGGGACACCCTGGGACAGTGGCAGGTGTCCCTGCCATGGCAGGGGTGGCACTGGATGAGCTTTAAGGTCCCTTCCAACCTAAGCCATTCTATGATCCTGTCTTCACTGCGCCTAAAAAAAAAAAAAAAATAGAGACTCCACCAACTCAGGGATCCAAAATAAAAGGTGAATGTGTCAGTGCTACAAAATTATAATCAAATATTTGATTCCAACGTTGGAGATGAAGGATGGTAACAGACACAGCCTCTCCCCAGACAGCAGCAGCTCGGTGAGTGTGATGCTGTAAAGGGATGAATGAAGGCAGGTGACAACTCAAACCTGCTTTGAACAGGCCCAAGGAGTCCAAAGAAATTCAAATGCTCAGGCCAAGAGACAGGCACCCCTGTGCCCGAACTGCAGCAAGGACAGCACTGCCCCAAGACTGACTGACACCAAAAAACTCGGTGATCTGAAAGCCCTGCCAGCCTGAGCTCCAGAAATAAGAGCAAAGCAGCAGCCACAGAGGATGGAGCCATTAGCTGCTCCCTGCCTGGTCTCACTCAGGGCACTAAAAGGTCTTCAAAATACAACTGCAGAAGGCAGTAATTGTCATTTTAACACAATGTTTCCCAGTGCAGCGTGCCACTGCCAGCCTGTTTGCATTACTGCTAATTTTCACATGTTGTGCGAGACGAAGCCCGGGCAATTAATGCTCTGCAGTGTCTGCTCCACGACTTTCTACTGGAAAGAATTACAAAGCCCCTCAGGGCAGCAACAGGCAAAGGATTCCCAACACCATTCCCTGCTCTGGCATCGAGAACAGCTTTATTCACTAAAACTACAATTCTGGGAAAACTCCGGATTCATCATCACCCTGGGAGATGTACAGCAGAAACACAATGTACTGTACACACTCAGAGGGTCTGAGCAGGGGTCCCCCAGCTCTGCCCCTCCAGACCCCGACCACAGCCTGGTCCCAGCACCCCAATCCTCACCTTGGAACCCCCCTGGATTTCATGCACCTTCAAAATGAGGAGTCTGGAGCACATTGTTAACACAGCAGCAGCAAACATAATCGCCTTCCCCGGGAAAGAATGATTAACCAGAGGAGAGCACCGAGTCCTACCCTTGGCAGTCAGAAAATAAAGCAAAATAAACTACTGCAATGGCCAGAACATGGTCAGGTTCTCATTTTTCTTGAACAACAAACGTTCTTTCTTGCTGTGTTTGTAGGAAATACTTCGAAGTATTACACTTCAGTTACAAATTTGTATTCATTCTATTAAACTCATATTTATTCTATTTACTACAATCTCCCTGCAGTTCAACTAGTGAAAAAAAAAATTGATTTCTGCCAAATTGAGGTCTGGCTGCTTTTGGTGGCACATCTGTGGGAGCAGCACAGGAGGGAAAAGAACATTCTCAGAGCTGGGACAGCAACCCAAAGTGTGTGGGGACAGCAGGGACAGCCAGGGAAACTACTGATGGTAATATGTGTGACAGAGGAACACATCTTTATAACAGAAGATTTTAATTTCCTAGATGTCCCTGGAACGATGACTACAGCATGAAAGAAGTAAAGATGGATTTCAAGGCCCTAGGAATTTCCCTAGGCAGCATCTGGAAGAGCCTGTTTCCTCTAATCACCTTGATTTATTGGAAATTTTAAATACAAAATGAAGGATGGAATTTAACACATGGCGTGGGGGAAATACACACACGTGAATGTCCCACTATCAAAAACAAGGAAAGGAAAAAGTGTTGTGCAGGAAGAGATCACCACAACCACCCTGGATTTGCCAGCTCCATTTTGGGTGTTCATCTGGGGACAATTCTTGAGCACTGGAGCCAAAGTCACCCACAGCAGTGCCCTGGGAGCCAGTCAGGAGCTCCTCGAGCCCACTCAGGAGTGGGCAGCAGGGCAGGGGCAGTGCTGGGCTCAGCAAGCACAGCCACAGCTCCTCCATCATCCATGGATCCATCCATCATCCATCCATCATCCATCCTCCATCATCCATCCATCATCCATCCATGGATCCATCATCCATCCATCATCCATCATCCCTCAATCATCCATCCATGGATCCATCATCCATCCATCATCCAGCCTCCATCATCCATGGATCCATCCATCATCCATCCATGGATCCATCCATCATCCATCCATCATCCATCCTCCATCATCCATCCATGGATCCATCCTCCATCCATCATCCAGCCTCCATCATCCATGGATCCATCCATCCATCATCCCTCCATCATCCCTCCATCATCCATCCATGGATCCATCATCCATCCATCATCCCTCAATCATCCATCCATCATCCATCATCCATCCATGGATCCATCATCCATGGATCCATCATCCATCCATCATCCAGCCTCCATCATCCATGGATCCATCCATCCATCATCCCTCAATCATCCATCCATCCATCATCCATCCATGGATCCATCATCCATCCATCATCCATCCATGGATCCATCATCCATCCATCATCCATCAATCATCCATGGATCCCTCCATCATCCCTCCATCATCCATCCATCCATCCATCCTCCATCATCCATCCATCATCCCTCAATCATCCATCCATGGATCCATCATCATCCATCCATCATCCATCATCCATCAATCCATCCTCCATCATTCCTCCCTCCTGGTGACAACACCCTGAGCTAGGGGTGTCCCAAGAGGAGCAGTGACAACCCAGAGCCCTTCCAGCTCCCAGCAATGCACAGATAATATTCCCAGGGTTCCCAGCCTCACATTTTCCAGCTGGAGCTCCTGTCCCCTCTGCTCTGTGCTGGCAGGGCTCTCCAGGCTCAGCCACATCCACACATCTGCTCTTCCATTTCCACCACAGCCTGGAGGGGCTGTTGGGTTCTTTCCTCTGAAATGGCTCTGGCAAGGAATTGTGTCAAAGTCCTCAAGGAAGGAGAAAAAGCAATTCCAATCCATTCAGGCCAACTGGACTCCAGCTCACCCAGGACAGGGATGGGGGGATGTTCTCCCTCCAGGAGCAAGGGCAGCTCTTGCACAGGAGCCTCCACATGCTCAGTGACCTTAGAGGTTTACAGCAGCCCCAAGGGCCAGAGCTGGGCTGCCAAGCCACACTGCTGCAGGTCCTGCAGGGCCCTGCCATGCTCTGGTTCACTGCAGACACCTCTGAGGGCTGGCAGCTCCTCCAGGCTGCTGGGCAAAGCCCCCTGGCCCAGGGGATCACTGAGCCATGGAGCCCTCCCTGCCCAGACCCTGTGCCAGCAGCACCACCAGGCTCCAGCCATCCCCTCCCAGAGCTGCCTGCCAGGTAAAAACAGGATGGATGTTTTGGATAAAATCTGGAATTGCAAGTTTTGATGTTTCCATGATGTTCAGGGCTTCCCTTGTTACCCCCTGTGTCATTCTGAAATTAGGACAGTTTGAAGATGTCCACGCCTTCAAACACCACATGCAGGAAGCCAGTGCTGGTAGCACTTCTGAATACTTGGAAAGATTCACAGAGCTGAATGCTGCATTTCCTTTAAAGCTCTTCCTCGGTTCCGAGGCTGGGGTCAGCCAGGAATAGAAACCCAGTCACTTCCTCCTCCCCACTGCTATGCCAGGCTTTGATCTGCAACACTCAACGAGCTCAGGCACAAAAATAAGTGGACTTAGAAACCTCCAGATTGTTATTTAATAAAATATCAGATGTCCCAACCTTTAACGTGTTAAAAGAGCCTTTAAAGATTTATCTTTAAAGAGATAAAATAAGTCCAAGCTCATTTGTCAAACCAGTTGCTCTGGTTGGAAAGTAGCTGTCAAGTATCTGGATGACTCAGGATGTTGTCGTGCAGGCATCCTAATATTAACTGCTCCCTTCAGTAAGAGCTGAAAAAGGAATGCTCTGCTGCTCATAATACAGAATTCCAAGCACTCAGGTTCTTACAACACTTACATTTTAGACGAGGGAGTTTCAGCACTAATTTTTTTTTATCAAATCATGCACAGAACTTGCAAATCACCTGGCACTGCATGAGAACAGACTTGTCTTCTCCAGCTACGGAAACCAAGTCAGCACAGAACTTGTTAGATGGGTTTTGTTAAAAAAGAAGGTGTCAGAGAAGCTTCCTTTCCAGTTCAGAAAATGGCAGATGTGTGGGGCTTAGCAGAAACACGTGGCCAGGAAAGGCAGAACTCATGAAGTGACATGAAAATGAAAGCGAGGAACTCCCACCAGAGCAGGACTCAGACCCCACAGCACAGAACTCCCCAGGGCCAGGGTGGCCAAGGGACTCTCAAAAGCCTGGGCTGGGACAAAGTAGGTCAGAGCAAAAGCCTGGGCTGAAATATGGATTAAAACTGCAGCTGGGAGAGCCCATCAGGGATCCAGGATCACAGCTCCACTTGGTGCTGCAGCAAATAAATGTAACAAATTTAACCTGCACTTTTCTTCCAAACTTAGCAGGGTCGTTTGGTCAAAGCAAAGAACCCCAAAAGAATTACAAGTCTTTTTTTTTTTCCACCGAAAGAGATTACATCATTTATTAATCAAAAGGCAAGGATGTAAGATCATTCTCTACAAACTGATTTTAATTCATGTCTGGAAATCCCAGTAAGGTACCAAAAGCAACCTGGACGTGGCACTCAGTGCTCCGGGCTGGGGACAAGGCAGGGACTGGGCCCAGCTTGGACTCAATGGGCCAGGAGGGCTTTTCCCACCAAAATGATT
Source organism: Acridotheres tristis (assembly GCA_037013685.1). NCBI lineage: Eukaryota > Metazoa > Chordata > Aves > Passeriformes > Sturnidae > Acridotheres > Acridotheres tristis. The sequence goes on along the minus strand of CM072900.1, from coordinate 756,548 downwards.
CTTTTTGGAAATGACTTTTTAATAAAGGCCAGGTGAGGGAGCCCCAAAGGCCACTGCTTTTGGCTGGGGTCACTGCCAAACCTTACCAACATCCCCCAGCTCTGTAATTTCAATACACATGTATGAAACATTTTTTATCTTACTAAAATGAAGATGTGAAGAGAAATTAAATTCCATACAGCTTCAGCATCCAAAAACTACTCTGCATACAAAGTTTAAGATTTCTAATTTTTAAAGCTGTTTTAAAAGTCGGTTTTCAGACACTGTTTTTCTCATATTGGCTTATGTTCTAATCCCATGTTTTACGAGTACCAAGATGCAGAGTCCATTATAAAAAAAAAAAAGTCTAATTACACCTACACCACCCTCATATGGGGACAGCACAGTTGGTTTGGGAGCAATGCATACAGAACACAAGATTAACAGAAATTCAACAGGCAAAATAAACCATCAAAAGCCCCGGGAGCAAAAGTAACCCACAGAAAAAGATACAAGAGAGAAAACAACAGCCGGGGATAGGAAACTGAAATCAAGATGCAAACTGAAATCCACATCAAGTCTGCCAGTTCTTTTCTTTATTCAGTTTTGGTTTTTGTTTTTGAAGTTAACAAGCCTGGACTGCATTCTTGCACAACAAATCCACACATGTGCACGCAGAACGTGCACGTTTTCAGCATGGATTTATTCAAAAGCTCTGCTGATGGCTTTAGGAAGTTATTGCTTCAGAGAGGTAACAGAAGCTCCGAGAAAAAAATAAAAAAGCAAGAGAAAAAAAAATATGGGTACACAGCAATGGACAGTGTGGCTGTGGATACAGGTGTTGGTTTAAAATACAAATTAAAAATTCTGAATTTACAGCATGTGACCAACTGAAAAGGCACTGAAATCATAAATAAAATGTGGAGTTTCATACACACAGCAGGGCCAGGTGCACACACACCAGGGACCAGCAGCCACATCCTTCCCAATGGCCAGCTGGGAAGGAAGGGACCCATGGCAGCCCTGCCCTGCCCTGTCACAGCCACTTCACACAGCCGGGTAATGGCTGCAGGAGTCCCTTCCAAGAGCAACACCTCATTTTCTAAAAATTTCACAGAGTTTCTAACCCCAGCTATCCTGTTTTCACACCCCTGTCACCAGTGAGACGTGGCCGAGACAGTGCTCACTTGTGAGCACAGAGGTCACCCCCTTCCAGCCCCTCCTGGCCAGGAGAAGTGCCAGCAGCAACAGGGACTCCAACATCCAGGGACAGGAACACACCCCAAAAAACCCCAGGTCCCCCCTGCCTGCAAAGCTCCTAGTGAGAACAGAAGAGAAGAAAAGACTGCAGAAAAGACCAGAAATGCAGCACAAGGGAACTTCTGGGTAAGGACAGTGACAGGACCTTTCCCAGGTTTCTTGGGAAAAAGAAAAATCAAGGCAGGGAGCTGTGAAATCACTTCCATTATTTGCTTCTTGAATAAATGACAGACTTCACTGATACTTCATGATTTGCTCCTCCTTGACTCTACAGCACATCTCTGAGTTCCCCAGGTACTACTGTGAGACAACAAACAACTCGTTTGTGCCCTCATTTCTTTATAAAAAGTCTTGTCTTGAGCAGTAATTTCTAACTTTAAACTCGGCTACACAAATAAAAGCAACGAGAAATAAGAAGTATCTGAATAAAGCAACACAAGAGTAAATGGCGCCCTGCTGCTCACAAGTTTCGTATTAAATCTTGTGTGACCGTGGTGCAGAAATTTGACGATCTCCAGCTGTTTTCTGACACACAGTAACTGTACAAACATATTACAAATAGTATGAAGAGTGTATTACTGTAAAATCCAATATGAAACTAGTTTTCTTTACTAAATTACAGTAGCAGTGAACTGAATTCAAGAAAGACATGATCATTATTTTAGAATCCTTCCCCAACGGTACTTTTGCCTTTGCAATCTCACAAAACCCGAGATATTCGATCAAAAAGGGGAAGTTGTGTACGACATGACATCCCCACAGCAAAGTATCAGCAGCCCGTGGGATATTAACTTCCAAAATACATCAGGATTTTAATTTTCTAGGCAGATTTAGCACGGACTGGGAGCTCCACAGGTGGAGCTGGAGGTTTACTGGTGGCACTGGCTGGATTCAAAGGGCAGCGGGCTGGGACAGAAACATTCTCCACACACCGTGTCAAGACGACTTCTGCAGAGCACGATTTCCTCCAGAAACCCACACAATTGTGGTGATTATTGATTTAAGGCAGCAGGATTACAGAACTCTACATGACATCCTGGCTAAGTAACAGCGTGTCCTGAGTCTCACACCCGAGCACAGAAAAACCTGAGCTCGTCTCCATCCCTGCATCCCAAAGCTCAGCTCCAGGCTTTACAAATCCCTGAGCCACAGGGGCTGGAGCTGCTCCTGCCAGACACCTCTGGGACACAGAGGTGACACAGCCAGCGGGACAGGGAGGAAAATCCTGTGTCAGGGTGTTTGACAGCTCCATTTCAAACAACACAGGCATGGCTGGAGCACAGGGAGGCACAGCTTCAGCCACGCACGGAATCCCAGCAGGAAACATCACGGCAGAGGTTGTGGGAGCTGAGTCGGGCCAGGACGAGGGAGGCACAGGTACAACACCGTCACTGGAGTGAAGGGCAGGTAAGGAGGAAAACCCCAGCAGAGACACAGGAATTGTGCTGAACTGTCCTCCCAGCCAAGCCTGCACCTGTGGGGACACGGTCACACCCCAGAGGCGACCCTGCTTATGCATGGGGACATGCCACCCCTGCTGCAGGAGCTGCATGGCCAGAGCCTGCAGCACCAAGGGCTCCAAGCCAGGGATGGAGCTCACTCTGTGCAGGTGACTCTGCTGACACCCCTCTGGCACATCTCCCTGTCACATCCCCCTGTCACACTCCTCTGTCACACCCCCTGCTCACACCTCTGTCACACCCCCCTGCCCCATTCCCCTGCTCACACTCCTCTGTCACACCCTCCTGTCACACTCCTCTGTCACACCCCCCTGCCCCATTCCCCTGCTCACACTTCTCTGTCACACCCTCCTGTCACACCCCCCTGCTCACACCCCCCTGCCCCATTCCCCTGCTCACACTCCTCTGTCACACCCCCCTGCCCCATTCCCCTGCTCACACTCCTCTGTCACACACCCCTGCCCCATTCCCCTGTCACACCCCCCTGCCCCATTCCCCTGTCACACCCCCTGCCCCATTCCCCTGTCACACCCCCCTGCCCCATTCCCCTGTCACACCCCCCTGCCCCATTCCCCTGTCACACCCTCCTGTCACACCCCCCTGCCCCATTCCCCTGTCACACCCCCTGCCCCATTCCCCTGTCACACCCCCCTGCCCCATTCCCCTGTCACACCCTCCTGTCACACCCCCCTGCCCCATTCCCCTGTCACACCCTCCTGTCACACCCCCCTGCCCCATTCCCCTGTCACACCCCCCTGCCCCGTTCCCCTGTCACACCCCCCTGCCCCGTTCCCCTGCAGGTCACCAGCCTGCCACAGCCACAATTGGTCACAGCCTCACAGAAAGCCTCGATTCTGTGTTTTGTTTTTTTCCCACACATAGCCCAGAAGAGCTGCTCTGGAGTCAGAGCCAAGACAATGAGATGAAATTATTCTTTTTTTGCGTGTGTCATCTGTTCCAGCCGTACTGGTTCACTCCTGTCCCAGGGGGACGAGGCCATCCACTGACAGCATCTGACCAGTATTTCCAGAACCCAGACTGAGAACAGGATTAACTCCTGCTCTGCGAGGGCCTGGGCCATTTCAGCAAAAGCTGTGTAATAAAAGGGCATCAATGGATCTCACACTACAGTGCCTGCTACAAATGGTTATCAATGGATCTCTTATTACAGTGAATCAGCCAGAAAATCCCTGGGATGAGAACAATCATCTGGACATGCAACAGTGCCACACATTAATTCTTCAGTAAATAAGATTAAAATCTGTGTGTACTTGAGACTCTGGGAGACAAAAGCTGGGAAACCAGAGAGAGCTTAACCCAGACTCGCAGGGTCTGGTGCACAGCACTGAGCACAGCCAGGTGCTCTTCCCAAAAACCACCCTGCTGCACACACACACACACACACACACACACACCTCTGTGCTTCTGAGCTCCAAGCTCATCACAAACGCATTTCCAGGTTCATTTCTCTACACCACAGGTGACACTCAGTTATTTTAACAGCACAAAGCCAAGGTAATTGTAACTACAAGCTTTTCCCATTGCCCCTAACTTGGGCTGAGAACAGGATTTTATTGGGATGTTGTTTTCCTCAAGACTGATGCCATGGGAACCATTCACAGAGTGCATCTGTGACACTACAGTAGCACCTCGGGCAGGCTTCAACTACCCCAAAAACGAATGCTGGTCCAAGGAGGACTTGGGAACCTTTTAAAGTGCAGAAATAATTCCAGTTTGCAGTTACACATACACACAGAATATGCACGACTCGCTCATTTCCAGAATGAGCAGCAATACTCCAAGGCAGAAGGGAAATTTGCTTCCCTCTAGATAAATTGCTTTCCCTGTAAAAGTGATCTTCAGCCTGGTAAATATACAATGTAGGAGTGAGACAATGTTGGATAATATCTGTATTTCACATTTCTGAGAAGATTCGTGAGTAGGACTCATTCAACCACAGCTTTGCCTGCACTGGCAGTGGGAGAGTACAAGGGGTTTAACCATGGAGGTAATTTTTTTTTTATGATATGGACAACAAAAATAAAGCTGTTTTGTAAGCCAGAATTAAGTTTAAAATAGAGATCATTGTAGGCAGAAATAAAATTGCAGAAGTCAACCATTTGGACTGGAGTTACAACAACCTCCTTGGCTATGAGCTGGATGGGAGGATCAGCCCAAGCTGGGAAAAGTGGATTCCATCTTACATGACCTCTCCTTTATCCAGTTACCTTCCCACAGCACCTCAGAGCACATTCTGCAGGACATTCCATCTTACATGACCTCTCCTTTATCCAGTTACCTTCCCACAGCACCTCAGAGCACATTCTGCAGGACATTGCTGATTCCTGCCACAACAACTGGATTATTCAGCCACGCACTTCCAGAGCCAAGCCCCAAGCACAGCCTTACACCAAGCTGACAAATCACAGCCCTGAGCCCTCCAAGCACCAGGGCTGGGTTTCTATCCCGACCCGAGCACGGCAAAGGCCCTGAGTGCAATGTGCCATCCACGCTGCCCTGCTGGGTCAGCCAGCCCAGCCAAGCCCTGGCCAGCGGCCGGGGCAAACAAAGACAAAGGGACAGGCGACCTCTGCCACTGCTGCCAAACAACCCCTTCCTTGCCTCCTTCCCCACGGCACCTGAGCCCCACAGCCCCGGTTACAGAGTGAAGGGCACACGGGGAGCTTTGGGAGGCAAGGCTTCCACACCACGGAAACTTCTCCTCCTCTTTAATGGCTTCGCTCAGCTCTTGCCCTTTCTTAAACTTCCTTAATGATCCTTATCCCTCACGAGCTTAAGTACTAGGAATGATTTCAACTGTAACAAGAGAAGCCATAACAGTGCCAGTGGGGCCCAGTTTCTGTGAATCCTGGGCTGTAGGAGCAAACCCTACATTGCTGGGCTGGTTCTCAGCATCCTTCACTCCCCCCACAACAAGCCACATCTCCAGGAAGTCAGAGCAATAGGAGTTGAGCAAAGGATTTAATTTATAAACCATGCAAGAGCCTCAGGAGTGTGCGTTGCTAAAATAATTTCCTTGAAATGGAACAGTTTTCCCTGGGTTTGTGTAATAAATCACAGAACATCCCAGCAGAGATGGACGCCAGCAAAGCTCCAACTCTCCAGTGAAGCACAGCCTGCTCCTCTTCCAGCTGCTGCCTCACTGCCATTAAGGACAATCTAAGGTAAACTGTCTGCTAGCCGAATTTATCCCTTTTATTCTGCCCACCTTCATTCCCTGCTCAGAGGGGAGGTCCCAGAGTGATCCCAGCCACATCCAGAGCCTCCCCCCTGCTCAGATCTGCAGCTTGAGGAGCTGCAGCTCAGTGCTCCAGCAGCTCAGCACCACCAGGCTCTTCCACCCACACCTTATTGATTATTGCCAATTCATCCCCACTGATCACATCCCTGAAGTTTGCATTCTGCTCCTTAGCCTCTGGATCCCTCCTGCAGTTCACTGCAACTGATTGGTTTCCCTGGGCCTGATTATCAGTGGTGGCATTAAAGCCAGCACGCTGGGCTACCTGGAGGAGCAAAACCACTCACAAATGGCACGACACCAATTCCAGCCTGAGTGGATAAAAGGGACATTCCGGGTTTCCCATTGAACGGGCAGATTAAACACAACCTGAACACCAGGGCTGAACTGCAGCTTTTCCTCCCCTGTGCTCAGCCTACAATTAGTATGTTATTAGTAGACAAATAATTCTACAAACACCAAAAAGTATTTCCTCCTGGAACCTGAAGCTTCTCAAAATCCCAGCCTCCACCTCTCACATTTAGTACCTTAAAAAAAACCAGACCACGGGAACCTGGCAAGAGAGTCCTTCCTTTGTTTCTAAAACAAATGCCAATTTTGTTAAGTCTTCTGCAAGAAAAACAAACAAATCCACAATACATCACCTTAAACTAACCCAGCTTAGACCAAATATTTCTGGCAAGGTTCAAGAAGAAAGAAAATTCCTGCTTCAAGCCCAGGGCTCATTAATACCTCAAACACTGTAAAAGGAAGATGGAATTGCCTGAATGTTATAGAATAAAAATAATAAAGCAAACCCAAACAATGCCGTTTTTAGAACTGGACTTTGTAGTTGAAGTGTACAAAAATCCTCGGGAAGTAAGAACAGCTTCCCCAAAGCTGTGAATAATGCATTTTTATCCAAGTGCAACAAGGAGCCACCTCGAAATTCTTCACACATTCCATAAAGAAAAAAAAAAATCCATTATCTTACAGCAAAAAGGAAGCAATAAAATATAAGATGACCTTGCAGGAAGCAAGAATGTCAATGCTGGAGCCCCGGCGTGGATAACCCCGGGCACTGGAGGAGGCAGCTGGGCTGGGATGCTCCAGGAGCTGCCCTGGGCACTGCCAGCCCTGCCCCAAACTGCTCCACACAGCACCAGAACCTCTCCCCAGGACCACAGCCCAGAGGGGCTCCCACCCCTCCAGGATCACACTCGGGACACATCTGGGCACACATCTGGGTCACCACAGCCCAGGCAGCACCTCCCCAGAACGATCCTCTAAAGTGACATCTCCACTATCTGGGGGCAATCGGCTCATGTAAACTGGCCCTGAAATCCTCCTCCCTGATGCTGAAACGCTTCTTGCTTTGACACACAGTTTATGATTATCATTAAAGATACAGTGACAGCAGAGGAAATAAACTCCCCAAAAAATCCCCATGAAACAAACGGAACAGAGCACAGAACTGGGCTAATTATGCCAAAGGTTAGCACACAGCATGTCTTCTCTGTCGAAATAAATGGTAAGACACGCTCAATTGTCACATATCAAGGTGTAATCAAGCCACAGATTTTGATTTTTGATTTTCTCTTCTGGATCTCTTACATTACAAATTGCTTTAAGGGCTTCAAATAAAAATAAAATATTTACGACAGAAATCAAAATCTATGGAAGAAACTGCGAACGAAATCAAGCTAAAAGTTGTCTTCCCGAAGCAAAGAAGAAATCCTCACACACTTCATTCCAACCATGGGAAAATGGAGCAAACATCGTGGAGGGAGAGCCTCGGGAACACCCTGGGGATCCAATTGTCAGCACAGCAATAAAACCCAAATGTTCAACCAGATCTTTCATTAGAAGCCTACAAACAAATACCAGGGTTCTGTAGAGGCACAAATGGCAAAACCATTTTCCAAGAGACTCCACGAAACCTCCCTCCTCCGTGGAGCCACGCACAGTTTGTGCAAGGAGCTGGTAAACCCAGAGCAGCTGAGGCACACACAGCTGGCTGTTCCCTGCAAGCAGAACTGTTCTGGTGGCCCAGAGCTGGCCTGGCCACGCTGCTCCTCCAGGAGCCCTTCCCTGCAGCTGCTGCACCTCTGCATTACTGCAGGAAACACAACCACAGGTAGGAACCAGCTCCCGCACCCCCCTCCTGCTGCTCTTCTCCGAGTTAAATTCCAGGTGTGTTTAAGTCGGACTGCAAATATTCTTATCTCTTGGAAGGCAGTTATTGAACAAGTGCTGAGTGTTTCCCACTCGGAATCTTCTTGTCCATGTAAGGTAAATGCGATACCGAGCACAGCGAAAACTCGAGTTCAGCTTAAATGTAATTCTAGAAATTTACCCAGCAACCAAGTTATTTTTGTGCATAACATTTAAGTAACGCTAGGAAGGAAAAAAAAAGCCCACAGTGATTGATCCTCTAACCCCTGGAAACGAAGGAACTTTTGTACACACTTAAATACTTCCTTCCATGCTGCCCGTGTGTGGATCCTGCTACCACGTACTCGATTTTCCCTCTCGGCTGCATCTTGGAAGTTTTATTTTTATTTATTTACTTTTTAGAGCATGCCAGCTCCCCTTCACTTTTCTCCCCTTTAATACCAATAATCAAGTAGTTGCTTAAAGCTGCTGCTGTACTGTGGGATAAACATTCCCCAGTGACGTCTGATCAGCCACACATTCCGAATGGAAAAGGAGAAAAAAAAAAAGGAAAAAAAAGCCACAAACCAGCATGCATGGAGTTGTGCTAAACACACTCGTAGCGTTTTAATAAAGAGCAACAAAAACTAATTACCTTGAATAGCCATTAGAGAAAGCAGGTCTGCCAGAGAGGTTGAGCGTTCCCAGCGGAGCCAATGCCTCGTCCCCCGATCCCTGGCACCTATTCCAATTTTCTGACCCGGCAGGAAGAGACGGAATGATATTAAAAATTGGTTTCTGATCCTGCTGCTGAGAGAGCGAGGCAGTATTTAAATCATAGTGGTACATCTGTCCCCCAGAGGTGCTGACTCCGTGGATGGAGATGGCCGAGACCTTCGTACCCAGCAGGTTCGACCCGGAGAAGTTGGCCTGGCAGTAAAGCGGGCTCGTGTTTTCCTGCTTGATGCTGCCCGGAGTATGCAGTTCAATGTAGTCTTCCTTTTCTGTTTTCACTTGAGGCATTGGCATTTTGGAACTGGGTAAAAGGTCACCACGGTCATTAATTTTAGGTTTAGTGTCAGATAAAAGAGGAGGCTTGCAGTCTTCGCCGAGGCTTCCTTCCAGGAGAAAGGCGTCGTCGGCGGAGATGGGGGACAGCAAGCCACCGTCATCGAGCAACGGGTCCAGGCGCCACGGGCTCCCGTTGGGCTCCTTGCCCGGCGACACCGGCGGCAGCTCCAGATCCTGGAGGATATCCAGGGTGCTTTGGTCTTCAGAGAACAACTTCAAGTTGCCACCATTGGAGCCCACCTGGCTTTGGACTTTAGCTGCCGGCTCGGCGGGGCTGCCGCGCCCGGCCATGCCGGGGAAATCGGGCGCCTCCGCCGCCGCCGCTCCCTTGGCGTCCTCGGCCAGGCTCGAGGACTTGTTCAAGCTCGCAATGCTCTCCTCCAGGAGCCTGAAGTCCGTCTCTCCAGAAGGGATGCCGATTTGGCCCTGGTGCGAAAATCCGAGGTCGTTTCCCATCACTTTCGCGTCTGTTTCACCCATGTACAGTCCCATCGAGAGCGACACTGCCTTGGAAAGGTCTGGCTGAGGCACATTGTTTCCTAATCCTTTCGGAAAGTCGGCCAAAGCAGGTTGCTGACTGGACTGTGACTGAGAAGATGCGGGGAGAGGAGATGTAGACACAGGGGCTTGCACAGTGGCTCCACCCCTGAAGGGTGGATGGAAGTCCATCACGATCCCTCCTTTGGTACTGATGAGTGCATTTTTCCTGGTTTCGTCTTGATCCAACGGGTTAAGCAATTCTTTGGAATCCATTACTTTACCATGAACTATGAAAAGATGAGAAGCAGTCAAAGTCAGCACAGCGAGGACACATTAATAGCGGCTTTAAAACAAAAAGTCCGAATCGTTCGCCCGGCAAACCCGGCTGAGCTGCAGTGAGAGCGGGGGCACGGCACGCTCCGGGCCGACACGTGCCACGTCTCCCAAACGCAGCGCGCCTGTTTGCAGGAGTTCTACGTTTTCTTTTGTGCCCAGTGAGGAGGAACTAGGCACGTTCAAGCTTTGCTAAAGCTGGAGGAAGGGGTAAGTCTGCCTGCACACAAGTCGGGATGAAGCTACAGCACGTGACGTCGCTGCACGCACCCTCCAGCCCTGTCACCCAGGAACTGTAAGAACTGTTAAAGGGTTCGGAGTTTTGCCAGGTAAATTTAGGTGTTTAACCGCACCTTGAGCAGGGGAAAAAGGGCATTTGCCACCTTTCCCAGCGAGCTGTCCCCTCGCAGAGCAGGTCCGCGGTTTGGCATTCCCCACCGCAAACACAGCGCTCGCCACAGGGCTCGGTGTTAAAACACAACCCACCCATCTCGCAGCCAGCCCCGCATAATTCTTTAAACACATCTCAAATTTATAAATAAAACCTATCTAAAAATAAAGCCGGATTTTTATTAGCTTCCAGCACTCTACCCGTCCACGGCTCCTCTCCAAACACACCCGACGCTGAACACAAACCTCGTTAAGTTGCAGATGTTTGTATCTGCTACACGGTTTTAGGGTGGTTTTTTTTGTTGTTGTTTTTTTCCAGCGGGGAGCATAAATATTTGGAGAAACGCTGTAAATTCTCCGGCAAACTTCCGACACGGTGCAGGGCCTTTCCCCGGGCCGCAGTGCCCTCCTCACGGGGCACAGGGACACGGCCACAGCCGCGGCCCCGCCGCTATTTCTGCGGGCAAAGTTAAGGCTGCGACCGACGGAAGGGCCCCACGTGGAAAAAAACCTTAAGGTGGATCGGGGAGAGCTCGTCCCGCCGCAGAACCGGGAGATTTCGGTACCCCCGGTACGGCCCGGGGGTCCCGCCCGTGCTTGTCCCGGCAGAACCGAACCCGCGGCCGGCCCGGAACGGGAGCGGGGCACCCCCAAAAGCGCTGCGCTGCTTAAGGTGGACACACGGCAGCGACCGGGGGGTGAAAAAAAACATAGAGAAATCACACAAAAAATACCTCCAGCGCTGCCTTCTTCCTTCTGAACGGGAAGGGGAGCGAGGGGGTAATCGGTAAATTTCGAAGAGGCGAACGTCAATTTCATCTGACAATTTCCCCAACGCCCAAAGAAAAAAAAAACAACAAGGCAGCGAATCGTGCAGCGTAGGAAACGTGTCAAAAATCAGCTGCGAGTCTGCCCAAGGGCGGAAAACGCTGCAAATACTTAAAACAGCCGGATTGCAATAAAATCGCCTTCGCAAAGTACAGTTTTCAGAGAAATGTGTCGGGACCTGTTGAGCCGTCTCCTGGCACACCCACTAGTGCAGAACCAGCCCCGCGCTCCCCGCCCGCGCCCCCCGCTCGCTCCCCCGGGACGCGCACCGGGGGCCCGGCCCGGGGTCCCCGCGCCCCGCCGCGACGGGACGGGACGGGACGGGACGGTCCCGCTCTTGTCCCGGGGCTGCTCGGCTCGGCTCGGTCCCCCCGCCCCGGGCATTCCTGCGGGGATCGCCGCCGCCGCCACCCCCCTCCTTCCCTCCCCTCCAAGTTCCCGAAGGGAAGCGCAGCCCCCGCGGGACCCCCGGCGCCCTTACCTCGTCGTGGGGAGGGCGCTGGGGCTGCTTCAGCCGCCCACGGCCATCGCGGCTGGGGGTGAACAGCCGCCCCTCGGGGGCCGCGGCGGCACCGCTCCCCTCCCCGCTGCCGCCACCGCCGCCGCTCCTGCTGCTGCTCCGGTCGCCGCCGCCGCCGCTCCTCCCGCGGGCCCCAGACCCTGACCCGTCCCCGCGGCGCCCCCTCCGTTAATTAGCGCTAATTGCCAGCGCGGAGCTCGCCCCCCCCCGCCCCGCGCTCCCCGCCCCGTCCCTCCGCCGGGCAGCGCCGCGCTCGGCGGTTCTGCCCCCGCCACAAAATGGAGGACGGCGGCGGCGGCCGCCTCCTCCCCTTCCCCTCCCTCTCTCCCTCCTTCCCTCCGCCTCCCCGACGTGGAGAGGGAGTGGAGACACCCGGCTGGGCCAGGGGGATCGCGGGCTGGAGCCGCTCCGCGCCCCGGCTCGGCTCGGCTGTGCCGTGCCCAGCCCCGCTCCGGCCCCGCCGCCGCCGCCGCCCGGCTCCGGGGGCAGCCCCAGCCGAGGGGGAACGGTGCGACCTGTTGGCCGAGACGGGAAAGTGCAGCCGGGATGGGATGGGATAATGGGATGGGATAATGGGATGGGATAATGGGATGGGATAATGGGATGGGATAATGGGATGGGATAATGGGATGGGATAATGGGATGGGATGGGATGGGATGGGATGGGCAGGGCAGGGCAGAATGGACAGGGCAGAGTGGACAGAACCGCGCAGAACAGAACGGGCAGAGTGGACAGAACCGGGCAAGGCAGACAGAGCAAAGTGGACAGGACAGAGCAGACAGGGCAGAGCTGAGCAGAACGGGCAGAACCGGGCAGGGGAAGATGCTCCCGCTCAGCCCTGGCTGGGCACGGCTGGATCCCGTGTCCATCCCCAGCTCCGTGTCCGTCCCCAGCCCGTGTCCATCCCCATCCCGTGTCCATCCCCATCCCGTGTCCGTCCCCAGCTCCGTGTCCGTCCCCAGCTCCGTGTCCGTCCCCATCCCGTGTCCATCCCCATCCCGTGTGCATCCCCATCCCGTGTCTGTCCCCATCCCGTGTCCGTCCCCATCCCGTGTCCGTCCCCATCCCGTGTCCATCCCCAGCTCCGTGTCCATCCCCATCCCGTGTCCATCCCCAGCTCCGTGTCCATCCCCAGCTCCGTGTCCATCCCCAGCTCCGTGTCCGTCCCCATCCCGTGTCCATCCCCATCCCGTGTCCGTCCCCATCCCGTGTCCGTCCCCATCCCGTGTCCATCCCCATCCCGTGTCCGTCCCCATCCCGTGTCCGTCCCCATCCCGTGTCCATCCCCAGCTCCGTGTCCGTCCCCATCCCGTGTCCAGCTCCGTGTCCAGCTCTGGTTCTGCTCTATGGCTGAGACAAGGAGCAGCAGAGGCCATGAAGATGTTGAGGGCTCTGGAGCATCTTTCTGATGGAGGCGGGACTGTGGGAGCTGGGCTGGGAGAGTCTGGAGAGGAGCCAGAGCGGATCCATCAGTCCAGCCCAGCATCTCCAGGGGCTGGCACAGCACGGTGCCAGTGCCACGACAAGGACAATAAACTCCAACACAACGAGTTCCACCTCAACACGAATAAGAACTTCCTTCCCTGGAGGGTGGCAGGAGCAGCAGCCCAGGGAGGGCACAGTTTCCCTCTCTGGAGACATCCCAAACTCACCTGGACACATTCCTGTGTCCCTGGCAAAGGGCTGGACAAAATCAAGAGATTTTACAGCATAATTACATACTCACTTTTTTTAAAAAGTTTTTTTTCCAGGCCATATTGACTTTTGGAAGCCGTTGCTTTACTTTTAAAATGCAAAACATATGCACGCAATGTTACATTAACATTATTTTTCCCCCCACAAGTTATGAAAAATGTCTCTAAAAATTGTAGCCCTTCCCCATTTTTGAAGGATGTGTTTAAGGCAGCCCTCAAAACTTTCTTGTGGTGCATTTTGAATGATGCAATGGATTTACAGCTCTCAGGAAACGCTTCTTCCCATGCGAGGAACCGGAATAGCAGAAGTCAGAGTGCTCACAGAGGCTGTGAAACCTCTGTCACCACTGCAGGGCTCTTGCAGAGGTCTTGGCTCTTCAATAAAGGCAACGATGTCTCTCAAAGCATGAAATCCTCAAGTGCTGCTGCGAATATATCTGGGAAATTTACATTTTTGCTCTGTGAATGTTCTGCTGCAGGAACTGCCCTGCATTTGGGGACCCCTCTTACTTACCCCTGCAATTTGGGGAACTCAAATTTTCGGGTACATGTGAGAGAACATCAGCCTGGAGGAGAGCTGTAGCTCCTTCTGCAGTCTGGGGAAACTGGAATAACAAAGCTGTTTATTTCTAAGACATTTAGATGAGAACATCTGTTTATAAACACCCGTTCAGATGCTTAATTACAGCTGGGTTTGTGCAGTAATGGGTAGGACACTCCTTCTCTAATGAATAATTCTTTATCTTAATGTCATCTTTGATCCAAAAGAACCCAGGTTTAGATTATTTACGGAATTTTACTGTGCCCTGGGAGGCTGGGGAGGCCCTGGCATGGGGTACCCAGAGCAGTGTTGGCCAATCTGTCCCCAGAGCTCCAAAATTCTGTTCCTGAGATCTGCTCCCTTTCAGAGGTTTTCCATTGAATGGAACAGATTAAAAAAAAAAAAAAAATCAGATGTTTTCTGCCTCTCTCTATAAAACTGGGAAAAGAATGTTACAGGTTCTGCCTTGTCCAGGTGCTCCTTGGCTGGGAGGAGCCAGGAGCATCCCAGGGATGGATGTTCCTGTGCCCAGGGATGGATGTTCCTGTGCCCCAGGGATGGATGTTCCTGTGCCCAGGGATGGATGTTCCTGTGCCCCAGGGATGGATGTTCCTGTGCCCAGGGATCAGTGTTCCTGTGCCCAGGGATGGATGTTCCTGTGCCCCAGGGATGGATGTTCCTGTGCCCAGGGATCAGTGTTCCTGTGCCCAGGGATCAGTGTTCCTGTGCCCCAGGGATGGATGTTCCTGTGCCCAGGGATGGATGTTCCTGTGCCCCAGGGATGGATGTTCCTGTGCCCAGGGATGGATGTTCCTGTGCCCAGGGATGGATGTTCCTGTGCCCAGGGATGGATGTTCCTGTGCCCCAGGGATGGATGTTCCTGTGCCCAGGGATGGATGTTCCTGTGCCCAGGGATGGATGTTCCTGTGCCCAGAGTTGGATGTTCCTGTGCCCAGGGCTGGATGTTCCTGTGCCCAGGGCTGGATGTTCCTGTGCCCAGGGATGGATGTTCCTGTGCCCAGGGTTGGATGTTCCTGTGCCCAGGGCTGGATGTTCCTGTGCCCAGGGATGGATGTTCCTGTGCCCAGGGATGGATGTTCCTGTGCCCAGGGATGGATGTTCCTGTGCCCCAGGGATGGATGTTCCTGTGCCCCAGGGATGGATGTTCCTGTGCCCCAGGGATGGATGTTCCTGTGCCCAGGGATGGATGTTCCTGTGCCCCAGGGATGGATGTTCCTGTGCCCCAGGGATGGATGTTCCTGTGCCCCAGGGATGGATGTTCCTGTGCCCAGAGTTGGATGTTCCTGTGCCCCAGGGATGGATGTTCCTGTGCCCCAGGGATGGATGTTCCTGTGCCCAGGGATGGATGTTCCTGTGCCCAGGGATGGATGTTCCTGTGCCCCAGGGTTGGATGTTCCTGTGCCCAGGGATGGATGTTCCTGTGCCCAGGGTTGGATGTTCCTGTGCCCAGGGATGGATGTTCCTGTGCCCAGGGATGGATGTTCCTGTGCCCCAGGGATGGATGTTCCTGTGCCCAGGGATGGATGTTCCTGTGCCCCAGGGATGGATGTTCCTGTGCCCAGGGATGGATGTTCCTGTGCCCCAGGGATGGATGTTCCTGTGCCCCAGGGATGGATGTTCCTGTGCCCCAGGGATGGATGTTCCTGTGCCCCAGGGATGGATGTTCCTGTGCCCCAGGGATGGATGTTCCTGTGCCCCAGGGATGGATGTTCCTGTGCCCCAGGGATGGATGTTCCTGTGCCCAGGGTTGGATGTTCCTGTGCCCAGGGATGGATGTTCCTGTGCCCAGGGATGGCTGTTCCTGTGCCCAGGGATGGATGTTCCTGTGCCCAGGGATGGATGTTCCTGTGCCCCAGGATCTCCTGGTGCTGAACAAACCTTTCCTACACATTTCTCTGGGGGCTGAGAGATCCTCTCGTTCTCCTTCAGACAGAAGTGCTCCCTAGGACACTCCTACACTGTAAAAATAAGTGTAATGTGAAAGATGATAAGCTGCGTGTTCTGGCTGTTTTACAACATTAACTTGTATCCAGTACAGAACAACTTCAAATGTGTTTTGTGATGATGGTCACAAATGCCTGAAGTGAGTTAGGCTTTAAAAGACTTGTAATTTCTTTTTTTCAAGTAAGTGCAGGTCTGGTTGGAGCCCAGAGCCCCAGGAATTTTGGGGAGCCGCAGGGAGAGTGGTGCCAATTGTCATACTGCAAATTTCAAAAATCTATAAATGGCTGCACATTCCTACGCCACAATGTAATAATACTGCCGAGATAATGAGCCTCGACCTTAACAAACACTAAATATAGTCTTTAAAATATAGAAGTGGAGAATATTATTAAATCATTAAAACATAATTATGGCTCTCATTGAGGAGAACGGGCAATTCATGGAGGCAGGAGCCACTCGGAGCTTTGTGTTGAGCCTTCCAAAGGTCAGGAGGAACATCTGAAGCAGCGAAGGGAACTCCTGTGGCTGCCAGAGGCTGCCATGAATCTGCCCGGGGTCAGCAGGGACAATGGGGGCACCTGGAGATAAGCAGGTCGTGTCCAAGGGAGCGTGCAGGACGTGGGGCACAGCACACACCTCGGTGTGGGGACACACGGGGGGACAGCACAGCCTGTCCCCGGGGCAATGAGGCTGCCTGGAGCCCACACACAACAACTCCTCGAGTCCTACAGCCTGCTTGGGAGAACTTCCAGAAGTGAGGGCTGTGCTGCCTTTTGTGTGAAATGCCGGTTCTGTGGCTGTGCCTCACACAGCTCGTGTAGAGCAGAGTTTGATGGAGCTGCTCTCTCCCAAAGGGGCAGGGACATGCCCGGTGTCTGAGGCTCTTCCCAAGGCCAAACCTTTTCAGATCTCGGTTGCCTTGTAAGGAGCTGAGTTTTGTTTCCTATCAGCTGGAGAGTAATTCTGTTTAATTCTTGAACATACATCAAAGTGCCTCAGCCAGTGCCTGCAGCCTGTCAATAGCTTTGCAGGGAAGGCAGGAGGGGATGAGGATGTTCCCCAGCTGTGGCTCCCACAGCTCAGGAGCTGCTGCTGCCCCAGCAGGACATCACAGCATCCTCCTCGTGTTTGCCAGGGCCTCTGAGCTCACTCCAAGTGTGCTTTTGCCATTAGCTGTGCTCAGACACAGCCTGAGGCACAGAGGGGCTGGGCCCTGCCCTCTGCCTCCTCCTTGCATTCATGACTCCTGGTATTTTTTCTGGTTTTACCATGTTTTTTCCTGTATTTCCCATGTATGTTGTGGTCTATTTTGTGCTTTGATTTTCCACCAGGTCTTTCATTTCTTCGTGAACCACTCTGTGGCTTTTCCTCTGTGCCATTCTCCTTCCCAGCTCCCTCCTCTTTACATGCATTGATCTGCTTCATCCTGACCCCCTTTGCTCCTTCTCTTGGGGATCATGGAATGGCCCGGGCTGGAAGGGACCTCAAAGCTCAACCCATTCCTGTGGGATCTGTGACAAAGGGCTGGAACTCCGAGGTGCTGGGACAGAGTGAAATGCAGGGGTCAGGAATAGAGGGGGGAAGGGGAGAGAAATTAATTGGGTTAATTGATGAGGAGGAGGAGCACTTTGTGACAGGCATGGGGTGAAGTCATGTGCGAGTACACACAAACAACTTCGTTGTTTGGAAGCTTTGCAGAAACATCTGGCAACAACATGCAAGGAAAAGGAAACCTTTGGTTTATGCATCAAGACCTCTCCATGAAAAAAAGAAAACTTGAGCTAATTACAGGATGCCTGCAAGAAGAGAACCCCCTTTGATTGCAGCCGTATTTTTTCCTGCAGCACAATGCCTGCTGAAATCCAGTAGCCAGGGGCACACGGATTTTAGTGGAGCCTGTGGCATTGCCAGCACAGCTCCTCCATGGCAGGAGGGTTGAAGGGGCTCCTGGTGTTACACAGACCTGATGGGGCTCCTGGGGTCATCTTGGCTCATCAGGCTCATCAGGGAGGACTTACCTGGACAGGTGAATGAATGAAGACCCGACCTGGCTCACCAGTTCCTGGGACAGCTCCGTGAATTGCCCCGTGCACGGAGCCAGGACAGCAGAAACGATGAGCAGCAGCCTTGGGAATTGCTGTGCTGGCTTTGGAATGCTGCACTGGTGCTGCTGCAGGGGGGCAAATGAGCACCAGTGCCAAGGCAGCGCTGCAGCAGCGTGCTGGCACCAGGGTGGGCACAGCTCTGCATCCCCGGGGACCCTGGAGCTGCATCCCCGGGGACCCTGGAGCTGCATCCCCGGGGACTCTGGAGCTGCATCCCCGGGGATTCTGGAGCTGCATCCCCGGGGATTCTGGAGCTGCATCCCCGGGGACTCTGGAGCTGCATCCCCGGGGATTCTGGAGCTGCATCCCCGGGGATTCTGGAGCTGCATCCCCGGGGACTCTGGAGCTGCATCCCCGGGGACTCTGGAGCTGCATCCCCAAGGATTCTGGAGTTTCATCCCCGGGGATTCTGGAGCTGCATCCCCGGGGACTCTGGAGCTGCATCCCCAGGGATTCTGGAGTTTCATCCCCGGGGACTCTGGAGCTGCATCCCCGGGACTCTGGAGCTGCATCCCCGGGATTCTGGAGCTGCATCCCCGGGGACCCTGGAGTTTCATCCCCGGGATTCTGGAGCTGCATCCTCGGGGACTCTGGAGCTGCATCCTCGGGGATTCTGGAGTTTCATCCCCGGGATTCTGGAGTTTCATCCCCGGGATTCTGGAGTTTCATCCCCGGGAACTCCCCCATGGCAGATCCATTGAGGAGTGCACACACTGCAGGCTGACCCCTGTTCTGTTCTGAAGCAAGTCCTGCTCCCCCGTGCTGGTGATTTCAAACCACGTTCCACAAATGCAGGGCTGGTCAGCAATAAAGCAGAGTTATGTGCAGCTGGGCTCACTAATGGAACAAATTCTGCTGTGACACTGGCAGGGTTTTCAGCTCGGCCTCAGGAGTGAAATATGTAAGCAAAGGTGTGAACAAAACCAAAACATCCCCACTAAAAGCCTGGTTTATGGGATGCCACGTGCCTTTTAAAGCATCTGCCTTTACAGCAAGAGATCTGGTGCCTCTTCAAACTGGAACCATAATTCCAAACTCTGCCACGTTTAGTACCTGGATGGGTCCTAAATTAGAGCCTGAGGCAATCCCGGGGCCAAGGGGAAGGATTCTTGGACTTGGAGAATGAGCACCATATAAAGAAAGAATTTTTTGACCTTTTCCTAAATATCCCATACCCAAAATGGGAGAATTCAAAGGGAGTTAGGTCAGGAGCTGGGACAGAAAAAATTAAAATGTTTTTTTCTGGAGACAAGAAGGGAATGCAGTAGAAATTAATTTTAATCTTTTAATTTCTTATGGAAAAAGTGCTTAATTGTCCTTATCCTTTGAGCTCCATCCTCTTTACTCCCTGTGTTTTGTTGTTCCAGTATTTACATGGATATAATTTTCAAAGCACTGCTGTTTCAAACAGCTTTTTCTGTGATTTAGTTGGGAGATCTTATAAAAAACCAGAAGACTTACCAAGGTATTTCCTCTGTGGGATTGTGCTTGGCATCAGACTGACATCACAGAAATTGGTGCTGAAAAGAGAAAACAAACAAAAAGAAAATCATACTGTCTTATCTTATTTAAAGACGAGTTTAGAGGCAGCCTAAACATTCTGCTATAACATAAAGAACAGGTGGTTCTTTTGCCACCTGAGAGTTTCTGCAGTGCCAGCAGCACTGAAACCCTGAGTGAAACACTTGAGTGTAAATAAGCTCTGTCACAAACAGCCTCACTTGGAATATTTCAGGGAGCAGGGCCTCTCCCATTTTTGTTCAGAAATGACCTGGAGCAGCTCCTGGCCTGCCTGGGGCTGGGCTCAGCTTTCCCCAGGACTGTCCCATGTCACTGCTGGTGTCACAGAATTCCCCAGGGACAGGAGCCTCATCCCAGGCTCCAGCAGCACAGAACCAAGCAGTGTGTGCAGAAGGACACGAGACATGGCCACACAAAGCTCTTTTCTCTCCCTTCCCTCATCATTCTGAACATTCCAGATGATTTTTTTCTTTTTTTTTTTTTGTTTCAGAAGAGCTGCACATCTCCAGTGGCAATACCTAATTTACAGCTTGTCGTGGCACACACTCACATGTTTTTCTTCCTTTTCCTTTGCATTATCATCTTCTGTGCATTCTAAATTCAGCCTGGCATTTGATCATCTGCTCACTTTCAGGCCACGCACTGGTCAGGTACCTCTGCAGCTCTTTTCAGTTGGAGTTTGGGCTTATTGCTTTGAAAAATGTATTTTCAGCAGACAACTTTGTCACTTCCTGCCACCTCCTGCCACCTCCTCTCCCTTTCCAAGTCATTTACGAGTGTTTGGAATGGCAGAGATCTCTGTGGGACTCCACTTAGCTGTGGAATGATCTATTCCTTCCCACCTCTTGCTTGCACATTTTAACCACTTTTTGAGCCTTTAAAGGATCCTCTCTCTTCCCCTGGGCAGCTCCATTTGTCTGACAAGGGAGCAGAGAAGGAGCCTGACCTTTGATTGAAGCCCCAGCAAGGAGAGACGATGGCCCCAGTTCTGCTGTGGGTGTGAGCACAGGGAAATCAGAGATTGCTGCTGGGAGGACCCAGAGCCTTCCTCACCCTGCAGACAGAGCCCTCAGCTGCAGCAGCTTCTGCCCGAGCACGGGCTCTCCTGCACATCTGACTTTTTATTTATCTGCTTCATTCGATAGGAACCTTCACTCTGCAAACTTCTCCCCAAGAGAACACGAGCGAGGTTAATTGGCTGAGAGGCACTAATGAAGCTGCAGGTTTGGACTCTCCTGTATCAACTCAAAACTTCCTAAAAAAACCAAAAAAAAAAAAAAAAAAAACCGTTTCTCCTGTGAAACAAGTCTTCTCTGGTTTTTCAGGTATGGTGTGGAGCTCGTGGTTAATTTGCAGGTGAGAGGCAGCCCCACCCCTGCTGTCACAGCCGAAGGGGCTGCAGAGTCCTGCAGGTGTGAGGATTTATGGGGCTGAGCAGAGAGGAAGAGAACTCGAGGCTGAGCCCTGGCTGGGAATTATTACCGAGCTTTCTCACGTGTCTCAGGAGCTGCAGCTCCCTGGCTGCTCTGAGCAGTCCAATATTGAGCCTTGCTGCACCATTTGCCTGCAGGAGAGGGTCTGGCATCAGCCAGGGCTTTGTGGTGTGCCAGCATCCCTGCCATGGCCCTGCCCCACGGGCACAGAGTGCTCACAGCCTGGATCTCTGCTTGGGAAAGATGAAGGAAATGTTTGGAGAATTGCAGAATCCAGCCAGGTTTGGGCTGGGAGGGCCAATAAAGGTGATTTTGGTTCAGTCCCCTGCCCCTTAAATGAGCAGTGTAAGGGGATGCCCCCAGTGAATGGATGGGGTTGAGAAATATTTACTAATAAACCAATAAACACTAATTTAAAATAAGTCAGTCGTGGTCAGAGAGGAAGGAAAAAGCCGATTATGAACAGTAACTTTTGTTCAGACTTGTGAAGAACTAGAGGAGTCCTCAGAGGTTGTTAGAGTGCCCCAAAAGGCTTTTTTGTGCTTACACGAAAGGTCAGGGTTTGACTTCTTCCATTACTGCTTAACAAGGAACAGGACCTGAAACAACTGCAAGAGGCAAATAAAAGCTTTCCAGCGAGCTCTCCTTGCCAAAACTCTGCTGTGCCTGCAGCCCCCGAAGGGCTGGGATAGAGGCAAGAAAATTGGAGGCCAGATGAGAGCAAATTCCATGGCAGCTCCTGGAGCTGTGGGGGCTCAGGGGCTCTGTGTGAACCCCTGCTCCTCCCCACGAGCTGCCTCAGCTCCCTGGGCTTTGGAGCTGCTTCATCAAAGGATGTCAGAGAGAAAGTGCCTGGGAGCATCTGCCCTGCTCAGCAAAGTGAACCTGCCCGGGTTATTTCAGCCCTTGGCACAGGCAGGGAATGCCCAGCCCTGCCCTGGGCTGGCCCTGCTGGCCCTGGCATCACCAGGGGCAGCCCCAGAGGGACTGGGGGCTGTTTTTTTATGGACAGACATCTCCAAACTGGCAGAGGTGGGGGATGCTCGTTCCCTGTGCCCCCTCCTTGGTGGTGTCCTGCTGCCTGGTGACCCTGAGGCCATGGGAAATTATGGGGACATTCAGGAGGAGAGGAAGAAAATGCCTGGAATCGCCTTCTCTTACCTGTACTGCCCCTGCCAGGCAGGATCATCCCTCAAAATTCCAATCAGAGGATGCCAGGATGGTCTGGGATGGTTTGGAGGGATCTTGGAGCCCATCCTGTCCCAGCCCTGCCATGGGCACCTTCCACTGTCCCGGGGTGCCCCAAACCCCGTCCAGCCTGGCCTTGGGCACTGCCAGGGATGGGGATCCTCTCACAGCACCCACCCAGGCCTGTCCCCGAGGGCTCATCTGTCAGACAACATCCCCAGAGTTACAGAGAAAAATCCTCACTGGGACTGGGACAGGGACAGGGACAGGGACAGGGAGGCAGTGCCTGGAAAAGCAGGATGCTGTCAGGCTCCTCCCAGAGCCTCACACACCTTTGGCATTTGGGAAACAGCTGATAACAATGGCCAGGAGAACAGTAACATGGATCAGTGTACAAATTCAATTAGGAAGAGAAAATGAAAATATTATGTGGATTACTAAGCTAACCTGATATTTTAGCCTTGAGTTTAGAATTTGTTTGGTTTACAGGAGAAATTCTAATCAGATTAAAAGGAGGTTTCAAAAAAATTACTAACAGATGTGAATGAAATAGATAATGATTTTCATTCCTGATTATGTGACCAAGGTTATAGATGGGAGGAGGGAGTTTAATGGAAATAATGTGGCCATTATGTGTGCCTAAGTGTGCTTACATTTTCTGATAAAGATTAACTCTTTGCAGTTTCTCTCATTTAGCAAGTGCCCAGGGATCCATTCCTGAGTGAAGCCAGGAGTGAAAAGTGACAGCCTCAGTTTCTGCCTGCTGTCCTCAGAACGTGCTCAGGGTCTGGGGGATGTGATTCCTCCTGGGGAAAGCCAGAGCACCTTCCTGGAGGGCAGCAGTGTCAGGGTTGTCCTTCCCTCTGAGGGGATGTCACATCCTCAGCCCAGCCCAAGGGATTTCCAGCCCCAGGACCTGCTCTCCACAGCCACAGTTTCCCTGATAGACCTAAACTGTTAGAGAACAGCACAGAAAAAGGAAAGAAACCACCTCCAGGAGCAGGGACAGCCAAGTGCACAAAGCCCTGAGCTGTCACTTCAGGGGAATTCCTGGAACTGTTTCACTCTGCACACCAAGAAGAGAATCTGGGCTTCCTGGTGAGACACCATCACCCTTCTCCTGCCATCCCTCCCATTCCAGAAGGATAAAAAAGCCATGGGAGAACCTTTCCATCAGGCCCTGAGGGGCTGAGAGCTGTGCTGGGGGTGAGAACATCCCTGTGGAGCAGCCAGGACCCCTCAGCCAGCACATCCAGCTCTGGGACACAGACTGAGAAAAGTAAGAAAATTACAGCCTGAAAAATATTCCAGGCTGGAGCTTCTCAGCTCTGTTCCCAGCCCATGAGCTGCTGCAGCTCAAGGCCAGGGAGAATTTCTCCCAGGGTGATCATTTGGTCACAATAAAAAGGAATTAATACCAAAATCAAACCCCTGTTGTGGTGTGTGCCCAGGCCCTGGCCATGGGGTGTCTTCTCTCTGAACCAATCACCTTTTCTCTGCTCTGGGAGGTGCAGTCCTGCTATAAAACCAAGAGTGTTTCTGAATAAACTTGGCTCTTTCCTTGCTATCATCAAAGCCGACCATGGAGCTGTGCATCTTATTTCTGCCGCCCTTAAAGGGTTAAAAGCCCTTTCCCCGGCTCCATACAGGACTTTGTGCTCCCAATGCTGACCTGGGAGCAGCAGTGCTGGGCCTGGCTCCCAGGGAAGCAGAGGGTGCCAGGGTGGGTCCCTGTGTCCCTGTGTCCGTGTGTCCCTGTGTGTGTCCCTGTGTGTGTCCCTGTGTCCCTGTGTCAGTGTGTCCCTGTGTCCCTGTGTGTGTCCGTGTGTGTGTCCCTGTGTCCCTGTGTCCCTGTGTGTGTCCGTGTGTGTGTCCCTGTGTCCCTGTGTCCGTGTGTGTGTCCCTGTGTCCGTGTGTGTGTCCCTGTGTCCCTGTGTCCCTGTGTGTGTCCGTGTGTGTGTCCCTGTGTCCGTGTGTCCCTGTGTCCCTGTGTCCGTGTGTCCCTGTGTGTGTCCCTGTGTGTGTCCCTGTGTCCCTGTGTGTGTCCGTGTGTCCCTGTGTGTGTCCCTGTGTGTGTCCCTGTGTGTGTCCCTGTGTCCCTGTGTCCCTGTGTCCCTGTGTCCCTGTGTGTGTCCCTGTGTGTGTCCCTGTGTGTGTCCCTGTGTCCCTGTGTCCCTGTGTCCGTGTGTCCCTGTGTCCCTGTGTCCGTGTGTCCCCTGTGTGTGTCCCTGTGTGTGTCCCTGTGTGTGTCCCTGTGTGTGTCCCTGTGTCCCTGTGTCCCTGTGTCCGTGTGTCCCTGTGTCCCTGTGTGTGTCCCTGTGTCCGTGTGTCCGTGTGTCCGTGTGTCCATGGCAGGGGACACAGTCCTGCAGTGTCCCCTCAGCTCCTGGCCATTTACACTCTGCACTCCTCACATCTCCTGGAATCGGTGGCAGCGCTCGGTTTCAAGGAGGAATTTTGGTGAATGAGTCGAATCTTGTCGTTAGAACCTGTTCAAGCTGACAGCCTGAGGGCTGAGCGATTTCAGCCCTCCCTTCCCCTCCCGTGTCACATTTGCTTGCTTGTGTTTCACATCTTTAAGCTTTGGAGTGAAGAGAGAACAGAGACAAATATGTTGTTTGTTTTCCCAATGCCAGATGGATGGATTCAATTTTCAGATTCCTTAAACTGCCAACACTGCAAAATTGTAAAGGAAAAAAAAACCAAAATCATTTGTTCTAAAGATCTGTTGTGGTTTCTATAAACTGCATAGAATTTTTATTCTTTTTTTTTTTGGCATTTATAACAGAATTGATGCCACATGCACATTCTATCACTCACATACTTTAGTGAGAAGTTTAGATAAGGTAAAAAACGAGTCAATATGGTGCTTCTTTTTTTCCTACTACTTTCATTTAACCACAGAGCTGCAGGTAAAACTCTCCTCCCCCCCTGCCTCGGGTGTGAGTGGCACACCTGGGGTGTCCCCAGCCCCACCTGTGGCCTTGGTGCTGTCCCCTGGGGTTACCCATGGGGCTGGTGCCCACCCGGACCCCCGTGCCCACCCTGCTGATGCACTCAGTGTCCTCGGGAAGCAGAAAAATGGCACGGAAGAGTCTTTTCCAAACGTGTATTATTCCCAAACAGGCTCTGGAGCCTGAGGAGCATTTGGAGCTCTCTCCAGCAGTCTACTAAGTCTTGTGTGAATCACTAAACTATCACAACAATCTGGAATAATTGGCAGTTTTCCACTCAAAACCCCTATTTTACTCTGCTTCTGTCTGCTGGGTCTGAGCAGAGCTGTTTTTGTACAACATCCAGAATTGCAGGAAAACCTGCCTGTTCCCATTGCACAGCCACTTCCCTGCTCCCAGACACAATCTGCCACTCCCAGACCTTCCAGGACGATTTCCCAGCCATTCCTCTGTTGCCTGGGAATGTTTGTAGCCCCTGGATGAGCTCCAGGTGCTCCCCTGGCCTGGCACACCTGGCCTGGCACACCTGGCCTGGCACATCTGGCCTGGCACACCTGGCCTGGCACACCTGGCCTGGCACACCTGGCCTGGTCCTGTCACATCCCCATCCCTTGGTCACTGTCCTGGCAGCTCTCTGGGATTCCTCCTGAACCTTCCAGGGATGGGAAACCCTGGAAATCCTGCAAAGGCAAAGCAGGGCCAGCCAGAACCCCCAGAACAGGGACAGCCAGAACTCGGGGCAGCTCCCAGTGTCTGTGACTCGGATTTATGTGGATTATTCATTTATTTTCTCTGGCTGCAGCAGAAATGCAGATTTGCCATGGCAATCTCTCCATGACATGTCAGGGCAGCCTTCAGACATAAAGGGCTTCTCTTGCAGGGACCCTCTGAGGTCACTGCTGCTCTCTGGGGACAGAATGTCACAGCTCACTGACAGGGGCTTTTGATAGATTTTAAGAGCAAGATGGTCTCTGGCTGCAGAATTAATCTAACACAGCCTTCCCTTGGTAGATTGGTGGTTTTTTTTCTTTTTTCTTCTTCATTTTTTTTTTCTTCCCCTAACTTATTAGCAGAATATTTTTCAAGGCTTTTGCCTGGCTAAGATAGATATGAAATTGTATGAATTCCAAAGGTTTATAGAGATATTAATTAGAGCTGGGAAAATTTAAAAAAGAAATCAAGATTAAGTAATTTAAACTAGTACCTGAACAACCTTAATATTTGATAGAATCTGGATATTTGATCTAGGGGCTTTTCCTTGAAGGAATAACTGAAATTCCAGTTTGCCAAAGCATGATGCTGTCAGTAAATCACCCGTGATGGGGAGCCTGAGCCTGCCCTGCCCCACTCCTGCAGAGATCTTTTCCAAGAGATGCAGTTACCACACTAATTATTATAATAACAATTAAAATCATGATTGCTGAGCAGCCCAGGCACAGCAGGACAATGAGGTTTCCCCTTGCCTGGTGGGGATGTTGGATCAATCCTCACAGCTTGGCACCCACAGTTTCCCAGTTCCTAGGTCTCAGTTTGCAATAAAACACAATAAAGCACAATAAAACACAATAAAGCACAATAAAGCACAATAAAACACAAACCCTCCTCTGTGCCCGGTGTCCAGCACAGGGGTCCCCCCTGTACCCCAGATTTGGGGACTGTCCCCACCCGTTCCCTGGGAGAAGGTAACAGAGGCAGCCCCGGGGCCAGCGATGCCTGCAGAACCTGCCTGGCCCCGGCACGTTTGCTTTGTCTTTGCAATAATTCCCGTTCCAGTCATCCCGAGACAAAAGCCTGAGAAAACAGCCCTCACACCCACGGAATTCTGCAAACCTTAAAGCTCTTTGGAGATCAAGCACGCACAAATATGCGATGAAAGGCCCTTAAAACGAGTTAAAAGCAAGATGGTTTTGCTCAACAAGATTATGCATTTAATAAGAAACTTCTGAAGGAGCTGCTCTTTTCATCTTCGGGGAAGAAGGGCCC
Organism: Acridotheres tristis; assembly: GCA_037013685.1. Taxonomy (NCBI): domain Eukaryota; kingdom Metazoa; phylum Chordata; class Aves; order Passeriformes; family Sturnidae; genus Acridotheres; species Acridotheres tristis. Next base: position 729,450 of record CM072900.1, on the reverse strand, counting down.
GCGTGTGGGGCTGATGGAGCCGTGCAGAGCTCAGCCCTGCGATGCTCTGGCTGCAAGAGGAGAGGAGGAGCAGGCGGGCACAGGCTCAGGGGACACCGCAGGGACAAGTGACAGCACAGTGGCACCGCTCAGGGCACAGCCCTGCCTGGAGGGAGCACATGAAATGGAATCATTTCATTAAAGCAGTGCTTGGGGTTTCAGGGGAGCAGGGCAGAGGAGAAGGGGCTCTGGCCCTGCCTGTGCCCACCTGCAGCCAGCTGGTTTTGGGAGAGGGGCTGTCCTGCCTCTGGGGATGCTCTCCCAGCACAGCACCACTGCTCCTCTGGTCAGGCTGTGAGCCCCACTCCCAAACAAATATAAAATAAATGTTCCCTTGGGCACGTCCAGAAACCACTAAAAAGTGAAAATCTCAGAAGTGCTCCCATAGCTGGAGCTGCAGGGACACACCTGGCCCTGGCTGGGGGTGACAGGGACACCATGGGCAATACATGCTGACCATTAAAATGTGCTTTAACTTTTTTTGGGGAATAAATCATCTCTGGAGCATTAGGAAGTCGCTATGCTAGGGGAGAAATAATGGCCTTGCCATGCAAGCAATGCAGATGTATGATTAACACAGTATTTATATCATTTCTGGGATCGTATAAATAGAGTTGCTGTGCAGAGATGGAGCCTGTGAATCACTCATTTGCTTTATGAGACTGAATAAGCTTTGACTCCATCAGTGTTAGCAGCTCTGAGGGAACAGGCCTGGTGCTGTAACCACAGATCCTCTTCCTAGAATTCTTCTTTCCAAGTTGTCTCTGAAGCAAAATACATTATTTCAAATTATGTCCAAAATTAAATACTTCCAGGTTAAACATAACACAACAGATGCTTCCCAGAAATGGTATCATTTAATAATTAATTAATAATAATAACCACAGCCATGTCTTCCATTCTTTAGGAAGGCTTTGCCTGTGCTGGAGGCCAGTGGAACTCTGAGGCAGAGAGATCTGAACCCTGACAGGCTCAGCCTGAGCCCTGAGGTCACCCAGGGTCACCCAGGGGTCACTCAGGGTCACCCAGGGGTCACCCAGGGTCACCCAGGGTCACCCAGGGGTCACTCAGGGTCACTCAGGGGTCACCCAGGGGTCACCCAAGGATCACCCAGGGGTCACCCAGGGTCACCCAGGGATCACCCAGGGGTCACCCAGAGTCCCAGGGATCACCCAGGGATCACCCAGGGTTCACCCAGGGTCCCAGGGGTCACCCAGGGTCCCAGGGATCACCCAGGGATCACCCAGGGGTCACCCAGAGTCCCAGGGATCACCCAGGGATCACCCAGGGTTCACCCAGGGTCCCAGGGGTCACCCAGGGGTCACCCAGGGTCACCCAGGGATCACCCAGGGGTCACCCAGGGATCACCCAGGGATCACCCAGGGATCACCCAGGGTCACCCAGGGATCACCCAGGGATCACCCAGGTCCCAGGGGTCACCCAGGGATCACCCAGGGGTCACCCAGAGTCCCAGGGATCACCCAGGGATCACCCAGGGATCACCCAGGGTCCCAGGGGTCACCCAGGTTTGCAGTGACACTTTCCTGGCAGCTCCAGAGCAGAATGGGAACCTCGGAGTTCTCGAATGTGAAATTTCCCCATCCCAGGGAGCCGCCTGCAAACCGAGCTGGGATTTGTCCTGGCTCCCACTCACACTCGTGGCTCTGTCTCGGGCACTTTTCTGATTTTCTGCAGGTTTGGTGACGCCTGCACAGGGTCCCAAAGGCCACCTGGGATGTGGCTCCAGCCGTGACAGCTCCCAGGGACAGGGCTGGATGTTCTGCTCCCCCTCTGCTTTCCTGCCGGCAGGAAAATCCCCTGCACCCAATTCCCAATTCCCAATTCCCAATTCCCAATTCCACCCCAGGGCCACTGCCCAGAGCTGTCCCAGCCCTGCCTCCCTCCCCTCCAGCCCAGCAGGACCAGGGGGCTCAGCTCCCTGCCCACCCCTGGGAGACAAAGCCCTTGGCATCTCCTTACATCCCAAGATATTCTGAAATTATTTTCTTAATTAGGGCTTGGAACTTTTTGAAATGATTTCTGGCTGCCTGGGATTCTTGTTCATTAAATGGGGGGGGGAAAAAAAGAATCTTTAAATCTGCAGTGACTTACAGTACAATTTTATTGACTTCATATTTGAGGTATATTACCTGACTCCAACAGGGCTGCAGAGGGAATTACAAGTCAGGCCAGAACATATTTCCAGCTAAGACAAGCATAAAAACTTTTTTTTAAAAAATCCATAGTCCAATACCAAATGCATAATTTCAAAAGAACTGCAATAATTAGCCCGGGGTGGGGGGGAGCCATAGGTGGAAAAGAAATGTCAGAGCCTGGGAGTGGAGGGGCCAGCAGTGCTGGAGCTCTGCAGGATTGCAGAAACTATTGGAAAGGATTTCAGCAGATTTCAGTGACCATCCATGGATGGACACTCACAATGATCAGCTCCCCAGGGGTTTGTGTCCCCAGAGGGGTTTGTGTCCCCAGGGGTGAACTCACTCCCATCCAAGAGGCAGAGTTTCCATATTTTCCTTTTTTTCCCCCTCCAAAAAAAAAAAAAAAAAAAAAAAAAAAAAAGCGTTTGGTTGCGTTCAACTTGCATTGCAAACAAATTTCAGTCTAAGGGTTTTCCAAAAAATGACATTCTTGTGTTCCAGCCAGCCCTGCTCACTTCTGCAAATGCAGTATTTTGATAACACAGTGAGGGCTGAGCAACAAATTGGCCAAGAAATGAAACTGATTTTAACATCCCCCTTTCCGAAGAGATGCCCTTTGGGAAACTCTCCGTGTTCTCCTCGAACTCGAAGAAATGAGTCGAGTTTTTTATCACTTTTATAACTTTAGACAAGCAGAGAGAAAAAGCAGTGTTTTATGGAGGCAGAACTGCTCCCCTCAGAGCTCCTTCACCAACCTTCCCACACGAGGGGGAACTGAGACTTTGCAGCTCTCTGGGCAACTGAAATGAGCTGAAGATCATTGGAGAAAATTTAATTGGCAGGGATAATTTGTGCTTTGCTCAGCTCAGCAAGAAACTGGCTGCAGGTGCCAGATATGGAGGCAGGGGAGCCAGGTGAGGTGGGGGCACCCAGGTAAGGACACAGCAGGCTGTGAGAAAATCAAAGTTCTGGGGAGGAAAGGGGCTGGCAGAGGGAAGGGGCAGGGGAAATTCCCAGACACAGAAGTGGGAAATAGCTCTGAGCGTAAGGGAGGGCTGTGACGAACATTCATTTATCCATTTTTGAATTTCTTTGTCGCCTGCTGTGTCCCCACATCCCCAGGTTTGCAGGGAAATGTTTTCCCTGTCCCTCGGGGGTCTGGGAGCACACAAGGTGGGAGCTGGCACAGGCTGCAGGGACAGATGCTCACCCTGAAGGAAAACTCCAAAAATAGCAGGGAGGAAAGGCCACAGGAGCTTTGGAAGGTGAGAGCAGCAGGAGCAGCCCTGCAGAGCCCCCAGGAACCTGCCCCAAAACCTGGAGGCAAACCAACTCCCAGCCCTGCTTATCTGGAGTGCAGGATGAGTTCCAGAAACCATAAAACCCAAATGATTTATTATGGCCCATACATCGCAGCCCTGCCTCCCCACATCTGACTATACATGGTGGGGAGCAGAGGTGCCTCAGGCCTGAAGGAGGGTGGGATGAGGAGGGAAAAGGAGATTTTAGAGGCTTTAGGGCAGGGGTGACACAGTCCAGACCCCCTGCCCCGTCCCAGCAGGGATGCCAAGCTCCTGGCAGCAGCTCCAGGGGCTCCAGCACAGCAGATGAATCCTTCTGGAAGATGTACAGTGCAGCTCTCCCTGCTGCCAAGGGCTGAGGTCATCTTGGAAGGAATCTTATTTATTCAGGAAATATTTCTGGAAATATTTACATGTCAAGACTACATGTTTAAATTCTTTGACGAAGCAAGCTCTGGGCCACTTGCAGAATTTCTGAGGAGCTTTGCAAGTATTCCTGGAGGTTTTCCTGCAGACAAAAGGCTTCACTGCAGCTCCACTGTGGTGGGGGCAACAATCCCTTTTTCTGAACTAAGGAGGTGTAGCTCTGTGTTGGACACTCCAGGCTGCTGCAGGTTTTATTCTGTGCACTGACACAGAATGGGAGACACCTCCCATGGCTCAGGATGATGCACCCAGAGCTCTGATTAATAACAGAGAAATACTGGAATACAAATAAATAATAGCTGGAACACAAATAGAGAGCAATTCCTGCCCAGGACAGGGAGCCCAGGCTGCAATTCCTGCCAGGGCCCCAAACCCAGCTGAGGGAGCCCTGGCAAGCTCCACTTGCCCTGGGCATGGTTGATATTCTGGATATTCTGAGTTGCTGACAGACCTGGGCAGTATGGGAGAAGTTTTTCTGCCTTCTTTAAACATGTTTATATATATATATATATATATATATATTTTTAATATAATAATAAATACATATATATTTATTTATAGATATTAAAATAAATATATATATTTTATATATATAAATATATCTTTATATAATTTATTATATTATATAATATATAGTATTTTAAAATTTTAATTTATTTAATTTATAATTTATTAGAATTATTTATTATAATTAAACTTATATATAAATATACATTCTTTACACATGTTTGTTCATATATATATATACACATATATATATAGACACACACACACATATATATATATATATATATATATAAATAAAATAAAGTAATTTTCACCTCTGCAGGACCATTGCCAGCAGGAAGAGCAGAGCCTTCAGGGATCTCTCCTGCTCGGGGCAGGCAGAATGAAGCTCTCTGAGGCACGGTCTGTCCTGGAGGGTGGCTTTGTGCATCCCTTGGTCCCTGCAGGAGCAGCAGGAGGTGGCAGAGGGGTGGGAGTGACCCGGGGGACAGGGAAAGGAGCACAGGAGCTGCAGTGACCCAGCCAAGAAACTCCAGGCAGGGCTGGGAGCACCCTGAGCTGCACAGGGGGGATGTGCAGCCCCTGCCCACCCTGCTCCTCCCAGGGACATCCCCCCTTTCTGCTAAATAACATTAATTATTATGGACATCCCCCCTTTTCTGCTAAATAACAATTATGGACATTCCCCCCTTTCTGCTAAATAACAATTATGGACATTCCCCCTTTTCTGCTAAATAACAATTATTATGGAGATCCCCCTTTTCTGCTAAATAATATTAATTATTATGGAGATCCCCCCTTTTCTGCTAAATAACATTAATTCCCCTTCTGCTAAATAACAATTATGGACATTCCCCCTTTTCTGCTAAATAACATTAATTATTATGGACATTCCCCCCTTTTCTGCTAAATAACATTAATTATTATGGACATTCCCCCTTTCTGCTAAATAACATTAATTATTATGGACATTCCCCCTTTTCTGCTAAATAAGAAGTCAGCGATTTGAAGGCAGGAAATGAAGCCAGCATGAGCTGACAGCTCTGTGTGCTGCCTCTGATTTGCCCCCACGCTGCAAAATCGACCTTCCCTCAGCCATTGCCTGAGCCACGAGGTCGAGGGGCAGCTCCCAGAGACACAGAGGGATTGTGGCCATCTCAGAACCGAGCCTGCAGTGTTTTTCCTGGAGTTACACTCAGTATTCCTGAAGTCACAGCCAGATCCATCATCTGCCTGAAGCATAAAAAAACCCCAGGCTAATTAAATACCAGACAGAAGACACTGCAAGGTAGGTGAGATTATTCACAGAGCTTCAGGCAGCACCACCTTAGTGGGTTAATGATAAAATCGCAGCTATTCATGTGAGAAAGAAACGCCAGCCCTTCTCCAGGCAGGAAAGCCTTGGATTCATCCCCTCCATGGCTCAGCCTCACCCAGCACAAACCCACCTTGGTGGGTTCTGTGAATATTTATACAAACTATTTTATACAAACTCTTTTATACAAACTATTCACAGAAACCACTGTTTTGGAAGAAACCCCAAGCCACAACAGACACAGCACCGAAGTAACTCCCACGTTTTGTGGCACTGGGATGGTTTTGCTTTGCCCAGGAGATCTCAGGGAGGTGTCCAAGCCATTCCCACCTGAGGGGCTGAAAATCCACTGAGGATTTTCCCCTCCAGCTCCCTTTGGAGACTGCAAAGAGCACCAGGCAATTCCTCTCTGTAAAAGAAGAGGAATCTGCATGGAGCCAGAGCAGGGGTGGCCTGTGAGGCTGCCCTGGATGGATGCAGGATGCCAAATGTGCCACACACAGCTCCTCATCTCCCCTGGAAACTTCTCCTGACTGTGCCTTGGATGCTCTTCAGCATTATTTATGGGATACATACGAAGATAAACTCAACAATATATTCTAGAAAGAATATAATTCTGATGAGATTGGGGAGATGCTGAAATACAGGAGCCCTGGGATTAGCAGCCTGAACTAATATTGTGATTGTCATCGCATTAAAAGGCTCTCAGGAGACTGGAATATTGATATAACTGTGGTGTGAAATCAAAATCTTGTCATTTATAAAGGGGGAAAAAAATGTCCCTGGCATGCAGACAGCTGGTTAGGCTGGAGTGTAGCACATACAAACCACAGTGTTAGAACAGCCCCAGGAGAGGCTGAGATTCTGCAAATACAATAAAATACTCAATATCCCCAAATGGAAAAAGTTCATCTTTACCACGCTCCCCAGTCAGTTATTTACATAATTCAGGGCTGTTATCCTGTTTTGCCTTTGATATTCTTTATTCCTTATCAGCACCGTTTGTGGTAACTGAGCTGCATGCAAGACCTTAACATAAAGCAAAGCTGCTGGGAGGGCAGCAGAGCTGGAGTCTGTGCCACACACAGATCCCACAGGATCCTTCAGAGATATCCACACACAGATCCCACAGGATCCTTCAGAGATATCCACACACAGATCCCACAGGAACCCACACAGAGATCCTACAGGATCCTTCACAGATCCCACAGGATCCTTCACAGGAACCCACACACAGATCCTACAGGATCCTTCAGAGATATCCACACACAGATCCCACAGGATCCTTCAGAGATATCCACACACAGATCCCACAGGAACCCACACACAGATCCCACAGGATCCTTCAGAGATATCCACACACAGATCCCACAGGAACCCACACACAGATCCCACAGGATCCTTCAGAGATATCCACACACAGATCCCACAGGATCCTTCAGAGATCCCACAGGATCCTTCACAGGAACCCACACACAGATCCCACAGGAACCCACACAGAGATCCTACAGGATCCTTCACAGATCCCACAGGAACCCACACACAGACCCCACAGGATCCTTCAGGCAGGACCTGGGTTGGGAATGTTCCCACCTCCCTTCAAACTCAGCCACTGCCCCTGGCAGTTCCAGCAACTCCTCAGGCAGCCCATGGAGCAACATCTGCACAGCTGCTGCAGCCAAACACCCAAACACCCACCTGGCAACACCCAAACACCCACATGGGCAACACCCAAACACCCACATGGCAACACCCAAACACCCACCTGGCAACACCCAAACACCCACCTGGCAACACCCAAACACCCACATGGGCAACACCCAAACACCCACCTGATCAACACCTCACCCACCTGAGCATCATCTCACTCACCTGAACACCACCTCCACACTGCCACCTCCACACTGCCACCTCCACACTGCCACCTCCACACTGCCACCTCCACCTCGACTCTTTGGGAATTGCTCCCTGTGGTCACTGCTCTGCCCCAGCTGCTCCCCTTTCCCAGAGCAGGGCACAGCCCTGAGCCCCGAGGGGTTTTTGTTTCAGGTTGCTGTTGCCCATGGAAGGAGAAGGCCAAATGTCTGTTAGCATCACTACAGGGGGTGTGCAGGGAAATGCAGAGATTTGGATCCTCCTGGAAATGCCCCTCCTGAACCACTGGCTGGAAATGGGAGTGATGTGAGGAGGAATGTTAAATGATACCTGTGCCCATTACATTTTCCCCTGATTATAATATAGACATGAAATCTGGATACTTCACTTAGAAAATGTGCATCTATAATGAGTAGAGCTGACAGGTAAATGAAGAAAGTAAATTAAGTGCTCGTTTCTTCATGACTTGAAGGTAAAATGAGCAAACAGGTATTTCACCTGCTGATATGTAATGAAACCTAAAGATAAATTATATTATTATTATTATTATATTATATTGCCCAGAGCAGCTGTGGCTGCCCCTGGATCCCTGGCAGTGCCCAAGGCCAGGCTGGACATTGGGACAGTGGGAGGTGTCCCTGCCATGGCTGGGGTGGCACTGGGTGGGCTTTGAGGTCCCTCCAACCCAAACCTGTGTCTGTGTCTCTTATTCTGTTATAGGTGCCAACATCCTGGGTGACATTGGTGTTATATTAACTGTTTTATTTGCATTGTCTCCTCTTGGAAAGGAAAACTGATTCTGAAACTCTGATTTTTCCATAAGGAGGGCCCCCTGGACCTGGGAATACCGAGCTCTGTGGATGGAATAAAGTGCTCCAGCTGTTCCAGCTGTTCCAGCACTCTCACAGGAACACGTGGTGGGAAGTGGAAATGCAAACACCGTGTGCTCGTATTGAGGTTGTAATTGATGTATTTGGGAAAGGAACCAATGTAAATTATTTTTCATAACAGTGAGCCTTTATATAGGGTTGGACACTTTAAAAACCTGCCCACTGTGTCCAGGCAGCGAGGGAAATGTCAGGCCATGTTTATGAACAGTCAGGGTTGAGTTGATTTTTGTCAGACTCTGCAGTAATGGTTTCTAATTCTGACACGCAGGAGCTCAGGTCTCCCCACAGCCAATAAAGCATCTCTGAACCAGGGGTGGGTTTCCCTCTGCACCTCGGGGTGGGGAGAGATCACCGTGCCCATGCCAGGCCTGGAGACACTGCCCAGGCTGGGAAAGGGGCAGGTGGAGCTCCTGTTGTGGATCCTGGCCCTGACTGCCCATCCATCCATCCATCATCCATCCCTCATCCATCCATCATCCATCCATCATCCATCCATCATCCATCCATAATCCATCCCTCATCCATCCATCCATCCATCCATCCATCATCCATCCATCATCCATCCATCATCCATCCCTCATCCATCCATCCATCCATCATCCATCCATCATCCATCCATCATCCATCCATCATCCATCATCCATCATCCATCATCCATCCATCATCCATCCATCATCCATCATCCATCATCCATCCATCATCCATCATCCATCATCCATCATCCATCCATCCATCATCCATCATCCATCCATCATCCATCATCCATCCATCATCCATCCATCATCCATCATCCATCCATCCATCCATCCATCATCCATCCATCATCCATCATCCATCATCCATCCATCCATCCATCATCCATCATCCATCCATCATCCATCCATCCATCATCCATCATCCATCCATCATCCATCCATCATCCATCCATCCATCATCCATCATCCATCATCCATCCATCATCCATCATCCATCCATCATCCATCCATCCATCATCCATCCATCCATCATCCATCATCCATCCATCATCCATCATCAATCCATCCATCATCCATCCATCCATCATCCATCATCCATCATCCATCCATCATCCATCCATCATCCATCATCCATCATCCATCCATCATCCATCCATCCATCCATCATCCATCATCCATCATCCATCATCCATCATCCATCCATCATCCATCCATCATCCATCATCCATCATCCATCCATCATCCATTCATCCATCCATCATCCATCCATCATCCATCATCCATCATCCATCATCCATCATCCATCATCCATCATCCATCCATCATCCATCCATCATCCATCCATCCATCATCCATCATCCATCCATCCATCCATCATCCATCCATCCATCCATCATCCATCATCCATCATCCATCATCCATCATCCATCATCCATCCATCATCCATCCATCCATCATCCATCATCCATCCATCCATCCATCCATCATCCATCCATCATCCATCATCCATCCATCCATCCATCATCCATCATCCATCATCCATCATCCATCCATCATCCATCCATCCATCATCCATCCATCATCCATCCATCATCCATCCATCATCCATCATCCATCCATCCATCCATCCATCATCCATCCATCCATCCATCATCCATCATCCATCATCCATCATCCATCCATCATCCATCATCCATCCATCCATCATCCATCCATCATCCATCATCCATCATCCATCCATCATCTATCCATCATCCATCCATCATCCATCATCAATCCATCCATCATCCATCCATCCATCATCCATCATCCATCATCCATCCATCATCCATCATCCATCATCCATCCATCCATCCATCATCCATCCATCATCCATCCATCCATCATCCATCCATCCATCATCCATCATCCATCATCCATCATCCATCATCCATCCATCATCCATCCATCATCCATCATCCATCCATCATCCATCCATCCATCATCCATCATCCATCATCCATCCATCCATCATCCATCCATCATCCATCCATCATCCATCCATCATCCATCCATCCATCATCCATCATCCATCATCCATCCATCATCCATCCATCCATCATCCATCCATCATCCATCCATCATCCATCATCCATCATCCATCCATCATCCATCCATCATCCATCATCCATCCATCCTCCATCATCCATCATCCATCATCCATCATCCATCCATCATCCATCCATCATCCATCCATCATCCATCATCCATCCATCATCCATCCATCATCCATCATCCATCCATCCATCCATCCATCATCCATCCATCCATCATCCATCCATCATCCATCCATCATCCATCCATCATCCATCATCCATCCATCATCCATCCATCCATCATCCATCCATCCATCATCCATCCATCCATCATCCATCATCCATCCATCATCCATCCATCATCCATCATCCATCATCCATCCATCTCTCCACTTTGGTGAAATGTGGTTTCTGTAGGAGTTTCTTTAGAGGTACCAGTGTGCCCTGGTTCCTCTGGCTCATGGAACACAGCCAGGGTTAAAGTTCTGGTCTTTGCAGGCCCAGCTCGGGTCCCAACCCTTGGCTGAGCTGAGCGTGGCCTTACAGGAGCCACAGCTCCCCAAACCCTGGCACAGACAGCCCAGGAGAGGGGAAATCAGCATTCAACATTTCATGCATCGGAAGATGATTAATTTTCTCCCAACTAATTAATGAAATGAGATAATTTTCCACCTCCTGATCCGGCGTCCAGCAAGATCAGCAGAAAGGCTCACGGTGACTTCCGAGGACTTTGCAGGGTGTCACTCCATGGCTCAGCTCAGCAGGATGACACATTCCTGCTGGGCTTTGCTAGGAACAGGATCATTTTTCAGGGAGAAGGATGGTTACCTACATTTCCTCTGCTGCTACAGCATCTGAAAGAAAATCTTGTTGTTGTTTTGGTTTTAATTAAAGTTTTTAGCATTCATCTCAGCCACCATATTGCCTTTTTAATCTATGAATAAATATTAAAAAACACATCTATTTTACACTCCCTGCTCTGCATTTATTCACTGCAACTCACAGGATTCTTTCCAGCGCTCTGACTTACACATTTTCAGCAGCATCCTGCCACATCTTAAGGGAAAAAAAAAGTAGGGCAGAAAAACCACCAGATTAACCCACAATGTCCTGAAATGAGCTGTGCTCTGCTCCCAACGGCCTCGCTGGGTCTGGGCCTATCTGTAGCCAGGAGGCTTCAGCATTTCTGAAACCTCCTGCAAACATTCAACCTCTCAAACATTCCACCTTGCCTCCCCCAGTGCTGCCAAGCAGCATTTTGCTGTTTTCAGACTGTGGGGATTGATTGCCAAACACCTCAAACACCCCAGAGACCCCAGACAGACACCCCAGACACCCCAAACACCCCAGACACCCCAGACAGACACCCTAGATACCCCAGGACACCCCAGACACCCCAGGTCCCATCATGGGACAGGCGTGGGCAGAGCCCTGAGCTGCCCCTGTGGGTCCCTGGACCCTGCAGACAAACAGAACATTTGGGCTGCAAACATCACTGGGTCGGAGCCCAGGCAGGCTGGAGGAACCTGCTGGGCTCCAGACATTTCCCACAAGCTCCTCATCCACCTCCCGTCTCTCCTGAGCTCCCCTGGGAATGGGATCCCCCCCAGATCTCCCAGAGGCTGGCTGGGCACGGGGCTGCACCAAGGCACCCCAATTGTCAGCCTGAGGCACCTGAATATTCCCAGAGCTGCCTCCTGTGAACGCCGAGCCACAGGTGGGTAAAGAGGGCAGGAGCTCCAGGTTCCCCAGGAGCAGGGAAATGGTTTCCAATGGAAGCTCCACCTCAGCAGGTGTGGGGACAGCTGGCAGTGCCAGCCTGCTGCCAGGGCTGCCAGGGCAGGCACAGGGGGCACAGGGGGGTGTCACAGGGTGATGAGCTGGGCAATGGGGTGGATCAGCGTGGAAAGGTTCATTAAAGCAGCCAAGCTCACCAGCACACTTGCCACAGCTCTTTTCCCTTTAAATATTCTGCTTAGGGAAACTTCCCTCCCCTCCCTGCACACACACAAATAAATAAATAACTGGAGGGAATCAAGTCACCACAGTTCCAATTAGTCCCAGCTGTTATTTCTCCATCCTTTACAGCCCTGTCTGCAATCGGTTACACATGGCCTCGTGCAAGGAGACATGAAATAATTGCTTCAATCTGAGGCAGGAGTAACTAATTTTGTTCGTGTTTTATTCAGAGTGACAGGGACATTACTGTAATAATTCCTGCCTTGTTCCATCTCGTCCAGAAGGGTGGATGAAAAGGCACACCGAGGGGGATGAGCCACATCCCCAGCTCCACCTTGCCCTGATCCCTGCTTATTTTTAACAGCATTCCCAAATCACACAGTAGCCACGCTGCTTTTCAAAGCTCAGCTCCATTTGGGCTGCAAGGATGAGGAGAGCTCTTCCTGAGCCAACGTGACCCACTCCTGATTTAGCAGGAATAAATGATGCCACTGGAAAGAAATGATTCTTTAGTATTTCCACTTATTCTCCTCAGGACAGAAAGAACGACTTTGGTAAGTCAGTCAGCAGGAAAATTAGGCAGTGACTGTAAGAAAGTCTGGGAGAGGACACCTTTAGATGCCAGCAAAATTTATTTATTGGCTGTTTATGGCTGTGCACATGCAGCCTAACTTTAAAAAGTGTGTGTTGTGATTTACTGACCTGGCAATGCATTTAGAAAAAAAAGGTGGTTTGAATTGTCACTGTTGAATAAAGGAGAGGAAGAATAAAAGCAGAGGTAAAAATAAAAGGGCAATGGGTGGACTTAGACATGCACCTGTGTGTCAGCTTTCTAATGGAAAGGAAAATGATGAAAATCTTAAATAAGTGTCTTTGTATAAGCTGCAAAGGTGCCCTGATTTGAAATCTCTGGGACTGGTTAAATGCTGAGGTTTTCTCCTTTTTCCCCCCATGCATCCATTATCAGGTATTAGGAGCAAAAGTCCAAAAGAAAGACCAAAATGATGGTTTTCACTACAAAACATAACAGGGACACAGTCTGAAATCCTGTCCGGGGAGGGTGACAAGGAGCCCCAAAGGTGTCCCAGCCTGGGGGGGTTCCTGGGCTGGTGGCTCCCAGCTCTGGGTATTGCAGCTCGAGCATTCTGCAATTGAGAAAGAGCCCAACAGAAGGAGTTTCCGGCTAAGCAGTCCGAATATTTACTAACATGCAGCCAATAAATGAGTAAATACGTTAGTAAATGCGTTGGTGAAGGAATTGGTAAATAAATAAATCAGTAACTGTGTTGGTGTCAGAGCGTGGGGCTGGGGACTCAGAGCTCACCCAGAGCCAGACACACAAACCAGGGGATCAAACACTCCCCACACGGCACAGGGACGAAGAGGTTCACAAGGCATCGGGAACAGCTGAAAACCAGCCCAAGTCTCCCAAAAGCTGCAGAGTTGGGTGGGCAGGGGCGAGTCAGAGCCTGCACAGGGTCACACACAGGGTCACACAGGGTCACACACAGGGACACACACAGGGTCACACACAGGGTCACACACAGGGTCACACACACAGGGTCACACACACAGGGTCACACACAGGGTCACACACAGGGACACACACAGGGTCACACACAGGGTCACACACACAGGGTCACACACAGGGTCACACACAGGGTCACACACAGGGACACACACAGGGTCACACACAGGGTCACACACAGGGACACACACAGGGTCACACACAGGGTCACACACAGGGTCACACACACAGGGTCACACACAGGGTCACACACAGGGTCACACAGGGTCACACACAGGGTCACACACAGGGTCAGCTGCTGCTTTCCTGCCCTTCCTGCTGCCTCATGCCAACCCCTGCACTTGCCACGGGGCTGCTACGAGCCCTCAGCACAGAAACCTTGTCCACTCCGTGCTGAAATGTTTATTTGTCACAGCTCTTTCAATGGCTCAGCAGGACAGAGGGTGAGGGTGCCCCACTTTTTGTCCCCTGAGCGATCCTTCAGCAGAGAAGGGTCGGCAGAGAATCCCCGCCTTGTAAAAACCTTGTTCTCACCCACAGGGCTTGCTCGGGATTAGCTCAGAGCTAAAAGTTCACCTGAAGTTCTCTGTGGAAAGTGTGGGAGCTGCAGGGCTGAGGGACAGACCACCCAGCTGGGAAAACTTCCTGCAGGTTCTTTTCTGCTGCATTTCCCAGTCACTGGGGTTTTACTGCAATTTTGGGGCCGGAGTAATAGGTTAAAATGAGATATTGTAATAAAACCAGAAGAAATTCCTGTGTTGCATGAGTCTTGGCAACAGAGCTGAGGAAAGTCTCGTCAGCTGAGGAAACAGTGCCATGAAATTCCTGATAAAAGCTGCCAGGCTGAGTGTGGCGAGTGGCAGGTTGGAGAGCAGAGGTGCACCTTGCTGCCAGAGCATCCCCCAGCCCGGGCACTGCCCCTGCCCCGAGCCAGCCCCGGGCACTGCCCCTGCCCCGAGCCAGCCCCGGGCACTGCCCCTGCCCCGAGCCAGCCCCTGGGCACTGCCCCTGCCCCGAGCCAGCCCCGGGCACTGCCCCTGCCCCGAGCCATCTCCAGGGCACTGCCCCTACCCCGAGCCAGCCCCTGGGCACTGCCCCTAACCCGAGCCATCTCCAGGGCACTGCCCCTGCCCCGAGCCAGCCCCGGGCACTGCCCCTACCCCGAGCCATCTCCAGGGCACTGCCCCTGCCCCGAGCCAGCCCCGGGCACTGCCCCTGCCCCGAGCCAGCCCCGGGCACTGCCCCTAACCCGAGCCATCTCCAGGGCACTGCCCCTGCCCCGAGCCAGCCCCCGGGCTCTGCCCCTGCCCCGAGCCATCTCCAGGGCACTGCCCCTGCCCCGAGCCATCTCCAGGGCACTGCCCCTACCCCGAGCCAGCCCCTGGGCACTGCCCCTGCCCCGAGCCAGCCCCTGGGCACTGCCCCTGCCCCGAGCCAGCCCCGGGCACTGCCCCTGCCCCGAGCCAGCCCCGGGGCGAGCTCTGCTCCCCGGGGGCTCCTCCTGCCCGTGCTGAGCTCCCCCTCCCTGCTGAACACGAAAGTCCCGTGGGATGTCCCAGGCAATGAAACCATGCGGTCAGGAACCTCCTTTAAAGCAATTTCTCCTCTCCGTTGTCAGAATTCAGCAGTGAATTCAGCTCCAGGCAGGTCCTGCCCCTCCCAGACTCTCCATTCCCGATCCCAAAGCCCAGCCCCGTGCCCCAAACACCCCCCGGGGCTGCCCACGAGGGATTTCTCCCCAAACCGAAGGGTTTTTTCTGCTGGTCACTGTCCCAGGGCTGTCCAGCCTCCAGGGCAGGCTCGAGGAGGGCACATCCAGCTGTGCCCTGAGCTGTGCCACCCTCTGCCCCTGCCTGCACGAATACTGAGCTGTGTTTGCACCCAGCTGCTCTCCCTGCCCACCTCACCTTGTCTCCTCTGCCAGCTGCTGAGAACATCCTTACAGCTGTGTCAGGTAAGGCCTTATTCCTTTAAAAAATAAACTAGAAAAGCCATCTGGAGGGTTTTTTTCAAACCAACACGAACTCCTCCAGCTGTTGGGTGACCTCATCCTTTATTAATTTCTGTAGACTCGCATTTTTACCATTGAGATCAACCCTACAAGTGTATAATTTCCTGAATCCTTTCCAGCTCTTTATTAAAGATTGGGGTTAGAGATTCACCCCCCGAGTCCCTCGATAACCCTCCTGTCTCACAGGAGTTGTTAAGGAGCAGATGATGCATCACAGGCTCCTTTATAGCAGCAATAATTGTTCTGCTTCAGCAGCCACCGTGCCTTATATACTGCCTTTTCCTGAAATTGTTTTTCTTCTCTCCCTTATTGCTAAGGAAGATATTGGCACCAAAATGTGATTTGAGAGCTCATGTTCCCTGATTTTCTCCGTACCTGAGCCAGGGCAGATGCGGCGCTGGCGGTGCCACCGCTGACATCTGTAACCCGATCCTGCTCATAAACAGGAAGCACAAGTGACAGCAGCAATTTCCATCGGTGCTTTTCTTCTGCTGGAGCCATTACTTGGGACAGGATGTATAAATCACGGCGTGTCTGATGTGGCCAGCTCCAAGTCTGAGGCAGAGCTGAGCCCAGCCTGGGCTGGCTGCGTGCCCCGAGGAGCTGGGGCTGGGCTGGGGGAGGGAAAGGGAGGGGATGGTCCTTGCCAGAGGCACAGGGTGGCTTTGGGGTCTCTCAGCTGGGGCTGGGGCTTTCTGCAGCAGCAGCGGGTTCACACAGCCAGGCCATCGCTACAAATGGGGACATCGCTCTGCTCCCGCCCTGCAGGGCTGGCAGAGGAAAAAACACCTCGTCCTGGAAAGGCACACCACAGGCCGGGCTGAGAGGGGGCTGGAACCGCAGCAAAAAGGGGCTGGGGGACAGTGCCAGTGCTGGGTGGGCAGAGGGAGGGGAGCGTGGCACTGGTGGCACTGGAAACTGGTAAATTACTTTAATTCCATTTAAACACCCGCAGCTTTGAAGGAACCTTTTTTCTCCTTGTCAGTTCCATGTTCCCACAGAAAATTTTAGGAGGATGTCATCCTGCTCCTCTGAAAGGCAGGGGAGTGCAGCCCCATCGCAGAGGCTGAGCAGGATGAGGATGTGGGATGTGGGATATGGGGATATGGGATATGGGATGTGGGATGTGAGGATATGGGATTTAGGATGTGGGATATGGGATGTGGGGATGTGGGGATGTGGGGATATGGGATGTGGGGATATGGGATGTGAGGATATGGGATATGGGGATATGGGATGTGGGGATGTGGGGATATGGGATGTGGGGATATGGGATGTGGGGTTATGGGATTTAGGATGTAGGATGTGGGGATATGGGATGTGGGATGTGGGGATATGGGATTTAGGATGTGGGATATGGGATGTGGGGATGTGGGGATATGGGATTTAGGATGTGGGGTGTGATCCTGGCTCCCCCAGGCAGCCCAGGACACACCTGGGGCCCCAGCAGCACCTGTGTCCCTGCTCAGGAACGATGGATAAGGGGCAGGGCTCGTTCAGGCCTTACTGCAAACGCAGAGGTTGTGTTTAACATATCGAATGGCATAAAATAAAAGGGTGATTTACAAATATTTGCATCCTGTAATTGTCTTTAGGAGAGATCAGCTGGGTCCAGCTGCAGCGGGGCCGTTTCTCGGGAGGAACAGCCGAGCTGTTCACGGGTTTCATTTCCACCACTCGAGCAGTTAATGGGCAATGCCTCAGTCTGCTCACACTGCCCGGGGGAGCCCCCGCGGCCCCGAGAGGGGCAAAGGGCTCCAGGCAGCCCAAGGCTGCCGGGCTGAGCCTGAATGCGAGGGCTGCTCCTCCGGAGCGCTGCAGGAACAGAGCCCGGCTCTGCGCGGGGAAGGAACAAGCGAACAGCTGGAAAGCGATGTGGGCTCAGCTGCTCATCTGCAGCTCCTGCTGGGAGCAGAGGAGGGTCAGACCTCGAATGTCGGAGTGGTTTTCTGTCCCACAGCACAGGGCAGAGCTGCATCCTGACTCGTGTTTAATCCCGAGTTTAACAAATCCGTTCCAAAGCGCGGCTGGGGCCGCTCTGAGGGGGGAGCAGGGAAAGCAGCGTTGCAGGACTTCAGGAAGGGACGAAGCTCTGACACTGTCCTGGAGACACGAAAACACTTCTGGACACGACCAAATAGTTAAATTTTCTCCTCTAGCTGTTCTCCCTCTGTTGGGAGGGGCTTTTCCGAAATTTCATCCCCTCTGTAGTGGGGTGCACACGAAGAGAAGCAAAAGGCTGTGAAAAAGGTGAGGACAAGGCGACCCTGGGGTGCCACAAACCCCAGGAACTGTGTTTAAATTTAGATCCCAAAGCCAGAGGAGCTTCAGCACAAACCACCGACCCTGAGAGAGTTTGGGTGCAAAGGCTGTGCCTCGGAGATTTGGGATGAGGATGCTGCAGAGTTTGCTCCATTCCCAGCGCAGACACTGCAGTGCTCACCCTGCCCCGAGCCACGGCTGCATCACCAGGTGACAAAACTCGGAGAGGCTTCATGGATGGAAGAGCTGTGCTAATTAAAACCTGTCCTCTATTTATACTGAAATCAGCGCTGTGGAAAGAGCAAATAATACAAGATGTGGTAAGAAAACAGGAGCAAAGCCTGCACCCTTCAGCCAGAGAATGAACAAAATTTCCTTCCTTCAATAAGCAAGAGGGAAAAAGGGGAGCTTATCCTGAGAAGGGGTGAGTGCCCTCACTCTGTGGGATCCCAGAAATCTGTGCCTGAAAGCACAGAAACCCCAAAATCTCCAGATTTCTGGGATCCCCCATCACTCCTCCTGTGCTGGGGGGCACATCCACAGCACCCTCCCAGTGCACGGGGCAGTGCATGGGGCCAGGGCTTCCCAGCCGGGGGATGGAGCCGCTCCCAGCGCTGCCCTGGCCCCTCCGGGACCTTGCACTGCTCTGCTCTGCCCTGCGAGGCTTTGCTTGGACACAGAACCTGTCACTGATGTCACTGTGGAAGCACCATGTGGGGTCGGGGGAAAAACACCAAGGGAAAGCTGAAGGATTTGAATAATGTCTATTTTTATTTCTGCTAGATGCCAACCATCCGAGCTAATAGAATGTAATTGGAAGACTCAATTTAGTAATTTTCTTTATTATTATGTCTTGATGTACTTCTGTCAACTCCCAAATACTCATTACATGTAATTAGGAGGAAGATTAGAGTGCCGTTAAGATTGGAATAATGATGCAGCTCACCAAGGGCCAGTGGAGAAAACAACCCTCAGGAAAATATCTCCAAAGTGCTGAGCAGGGGAGGGCATTTAAAAAACTGATAAAGCTGGGAGCTGGTGCCAAATAATGAAGATGAGACTTTGGAGTGGGACAGAGCTGATCCACGGAATCAAAGCAGTTGATGACTCTGCCTCCCTCCCAGGTGAATCCCTCGTGTTTGTTTGGATGGCTGAAGTGACACTAATAAAATAATTCCCTAAGAACCACCCTCTGTGTCTTCTTCATAAACTCCCACCCCAAACAGCATAATTAATTTTGCTGTTGTACAGAAGAATAATAATAAAAAATCCATCCTTTGGGAGGTAGGTGGTAATTTCTATCTGATGGAAATTGAGATTAGACATAGCACATAAAACTTTTTGATAATTTATTCACCAGAAATTGCTGCATTATACCTATCAGAGAGCTGGTGATATGAAACTTAACAAGCTGATATTTCACTCTGATTTCTTTGAGCATGATCCAATTTATTAAATCAAAATTCTAGATTAGCTTTAATATGAGAGAAGATTTTTATATTCCAGACTAATGTATGTCAGAATGCACGAAATCCATAATGGGAGCTCTGACAGGAGAGAAGCTCTGTGCAGCGCTGAGAGACGGGCTCAGAATGAAAAGGGAGAAATTTCCCCAAATTTCGGAGTCTTCCTGTCGAACTGGGGGATAAAAGAGGAGGAGAGGGAGCAGGGCTGTGTCTGCAGCACGAGGCACTGCTGTGGGGGAAGCTATTTCTGCTTCTGTCATCAGCTCCTGTGTGACAGCACAGGAATTATTTCAGGACACAATCGCTTTTCCAATGGATACAGAATAAATAGAAAAAGCTTTTGAGAAGCCCTGGCTGTTTCCTGTCTCCCCTCTCCAGTGCCTCACTGCACTCCAGGTCCCACCGGCCCAGTACGGTGCTGGTGGCCACCCCAACGGGTCTGGTGGCCACCACCAATGGCTGCCAAAGTCCTACACAGTGTGTGCCAGTGGCCACATCTGCCCGGTGCCAGTGGTCACCCCTGCCAGGTGCCAGTGACCACCTCTGCCCGGTGCCAGTGGCCACCTCTGCCCGGTGCCAGTGGCCACCTCTGCCTGGTGCCAGTGGCCACCTCTGCCCGGTGCCAGTGGCCATCTCTGCCCGGTGCCAGTGGTCACCCCTGCCCGGTGCCAGTGGCCACCTCTGCCCGGTGCCAGTGGCCACCCCTGCCAGGTGCCAGTGGCCACCTCTGCCTGGTGCCAGTGGCCACCCCTGCCAGGTGCCAGTGGCCACCTCTGCCTGGTGCCAGTGGTCACCCCTGCCCGGTGCCAGTGGCCATCCCTGCCCGGTGCCAGTGGCCATCCCTGCCAGGTGCCAGTGGCCACCCCTGCCCGGTGCCAGTGGCCATCCCTGCCAGGTGCCAGTGGCCACCTCTGCCCGGTGCCAGTGGCCATCCCTGCCAGGTGCCAGTGGCCACCTCTGCCCGGTGCCAGTGGCCATCCCTGCCAGGTGCCAGTGGCCACCTCTGCCCGGTGCCAGTGGTCACCCCTGCCCGGTGCCAGAGCAGGGGACAGCACCAGCCCAGCCAGCACCGATGGCAGAAACACAGCACAGGGGACCCTCCATGTCCCTCTGTCCTCTGTGTCCTTCTGTCCTCCATGTCCTTGTGTCCCCAGGGTGAGCAGCAGGAGCCAGCTGGTCCCTGCCCACAGCTGCAGGGCACAGAGCACTGGTGCTGGGGACAAACACTGCACCAGGACTGAGGATGGACCCAAACCGTGCTGGTTATCCCCAGAATGGAACCAGGACTGAGGATGGACCCAAACCCAGCTGGTTATCCCCAGAATGGCTCCAGGACTGAGGATGGACCCAAACCCAGCTGGTTATCCCCAGAATGGCTCCAGGACTGGGGATGGACCCAAACCCAGCTGGTTATCCCCAGAATGGCTCCAGGACTGGGGATGGACCCAAACCCAGCTGGTTATCCTCAGAATGGCTCCAGGGCAGCAGCCACCCCCTGGTGCCAGCCCTGATGCCATGCCCTGAGCCTGGCCATGGCACTGCCAGCCCCGGGATGGGCACCTGGCACTGCTGGATGGCTCCTGCTGCAGCCCAATCAATCCCCCCAGCTTGTTTATAACTATCTGTGACTCACAGACGTTTTTCCTGCTCCTTAATTGCCAGTTTCCTGAGAAACCATCGCAGGCAGCCAATCGGCTGCTTGGAGACTGGAGACAACTGGGAAAAATAAATCCAGCGTTATTGGTGAATTGAGCGGCACTTTCCAAAGTACAGCACGAATTTATAAACAACACATCTGCAGGAGCCAGAGCCCCCTGGCAGGTCTGTCCTGGGCAGTGCCCATCCCCTCCTGTCCCACCTGTGTGGTGGTGACTGGACTGGGACCAGTGGCCGTGCCCAGGGATGGCCTCGTGCCCTCCCTGCTCCTGTGTCCCCATCCTGCTCCTTGTCCCCATCCTGCTCCTTGTCCCCATCCTGCTCCTGTGTCCCCCATCCTGCTCCTTGTCCCCATCCTGCTCCTTGTCCCCATCCTGCTCCTTGTCCCCATCCTGCTCCTTGTGCCCATCCTGCTCCTTGTGTCCATCCTGCTCCTTGTCCCCATCCTGCTCCTTGTGCCCATCCTGCTCCTTGCGCCCATCCTGTTCCCTGTGCCCTCCCTGCTCCTGTGTCCCCATCCTGCTCCTGTGTCCCCATCCTGCTCCTTGTCCCCATCCTGCTCCTTGTCCCCATTCTGTTCCTTGTGTCTACTCTGTTCCTTGTGTCCTCCCTGCTCCTTGTCCCTCTGTCTCCCTGTCCCTCTGTCCCTCTATCCTGATGTCCCTTTATCCCTCTCTCTGTCCCTCTATCCCTTTATCCCTCTGTCCCGCTGTCCCTTTGTCCCTCTATCCCCGTATCCCCCTGTCCCCCTCTCCCTCTGTCCCTTTACTCCCCTGTCCCCCCATCCCTTTATCCCGCTGTCCCTCTGTCCCATCAGCTCTCCCTCACACTGTTTAATCCTGATTTCAAAGCTGCATCTCCCAAACCATCCTGCCTCCCCTAAGAGCCCGCACCGATTTGTGCAGCAATTTTAGTAAACAAACTGAAATCCTGGGAGCAGGCACAATACAGTAGGGGGAATGTTATTCAGCAATGTTATAGAAGTGATACACGAGATCTAAATAAGAGAAGAAATCTCTGCACTCGGTCACTGCTCAATTACAGCTCGATTCAAAGCTGTTCACTGGTACAAAGAATCAGGCTGTGAAGTCCCCCCAGCACCTTCCTTTCTGCTTTTAGTGCAGGATGATGTCTGGGAAGCTCGGAAGTCTTTTTTAGTAATCACAAAAAAGCCATTCTAATAGCTGGTAAAAGGCTGGGAAACACAGAGCTGGTTAATTTTGGAGGAGTTCACAGGGAGCTGGGGGAAAGGAGATAAAAAAATGTCACGGCATAAATCTGGGGCTGAGCTTGGGGAGCCACACACCTCTAGGGCTGTGAGACACTGGTGACTCAGGCAGGGAATTTGTGTCCCCAGGTCCTGGCTGGCACAGCCCTGGGGGCTCTGAGTGCCCAAGGTGGGCAGGCAAAGCCCACTTGAAATAATTCCAACAAGGGGTCTTGGAAATGAGTTCAGTTCCTTTCTTCCCCCGCAGCAAATCCATCATTTTTCTGCAGGGTGACACTTAATCTTTGTGTTTGCCCTCAGAGCCTGAGCTCCCACTGTAGTTCTGATCAAGATCAAACTAATTTCAGCTGGCCAGCTCTCACCATCTGACATTCCACCTGTTTGAAGCAAAATTGGAACTGGTATTTATGATGAAGATTAGCTCATGGCCATTAAGTGCTCTGGGCTGAAGATGGATATTTGCTGTCAAAGTGGTGGTGGTGATTTATCTCAGAAAAAAGTTCCCGCAGCTCTCTGAAGTGACTGCCACAAAGCTCTGCTGGCACAAGAAACCCGGGAATGTTCCTGAGCTGCATTTTTGCAAGGCTGGGGATCTGACCCCGAGCTGCTTTTGCAAAGACAAGAAGGGAGATCTGGCTCTGCCTTCCCCAGCCTGAGCTCTCTGAATCTCTTGGTACTGGAGCAGCATCAAACAGATGGTGCAAAAAAACACAAGGAAAGAATTTTTTTTCTGCAGTCTTTGTTGGTCAAAGAAGATGGGGATTAAAACAAATCTGACAGTTGCAAAAAATTCAAACCAGGTCCTAAGGTTTGTATTTAAAACTTGCCCTGTGATGGCAGCCACAGCCCAGCCCTTCCAGAACCTTCTGTCTGCCAAAACCCATCAGTGCTTCCAGAACCTTCCTTGTGCCACAGCCCAGCCCTTCCAGAACCTTCCTTGTGCCACAATTCATGTTTTGTGCCTGATTCCCACATCCCAGGCTGGCAGGTTCCAGTGGGAGCAGGGCATTGATCACACCCCTCAGATCACCTGAGCAAGATTTCCACAACAGAGACTTCTTGTTCCCTTCTCTCCCATGGCAGCGTTTTTGGAAATCTACTGCATTTTTCTTTCTAAATAAACCAGCCCAAACTGCCTCCAGAGGGTTTTGCCATCCTTACATTTACTCCAGCAGAGTAATCTTCTAGGAAGATAAAACACCAGAGCAAGCCAGGGAAGTGCTGAGCAGACAGGCACAAACCTAAAGATGGATATCCAAGTTCAAGCCTTTCAAGCCCAGAAAATAAATCAAGATGACAACAGTCCCAAAACATCAGAAACCCTCAGACCTATGAAAGCCAGAATATGATAAGTGAATCCATTCCCAGCTCAGATGTCTGGGAGCACGAGCTGTGTCTCACAATGCACACAGGCTGCTGGTGCCCCTGGCTTGGCCTGCACCCTCCTGTGGGATGATGCTCCCTGTCCCTAAACACACACCTCTGTTCCTGGAAAATTCTCCTGCAGAGGATTTTAAAACTGTCTCTTCCAACTCAGCTCGGGGACTCTCTAACCAGTGTGTCAATAAGGCCACATAATAACAACAACAACAATAATAATAATAATAATAATAACAACAATAATAATAATAATAATAATAATAATAATAATAATAATAATAATAATAATATATCCCATCTTGGCTCAGCTCAGGGAGCTCCTGGAGAGCTCCAGGCTGCTCTCAGTCACCGAGGTCAGATGCCAGCTCAGAATGAGGAGTGATGGTAAAAGCCAAATCTCTTCAGTTTTACCCAGAAGTTGAAATTAGGATCCAAACCAAAAGCCCTGTTCTTGGGCAAGGTCGTATTGGTGTAGTTTAGGTTTGGTTGCAGAGGTTGGAATAAGACACATGAAGGTATTTCCTGAGCACAGACTGTGTTCAGTGGTGCCAGGGAGGATCCCCTGGAGCCCCATTTTCCTGACTCCTCCCCAAGCCCTCAGCTCTGTGCCACCCCCTTGGCCACCCCGGGCACCAGGACCTGCTGTGCCCTGGCTCACCTGAGCCCTTCACCTGCCAAGCCCAGATGCCCAAAATTACAGCTGGGCTGCGACAGCATGGAGGCAAAACCTCCACGTGGAGCAGTTCGATGTTTAAATCAAATCACATTTTAGCTGCAGAGCTGAGAACACACGATATAATTGGGGTTTTTTATTCCCTTCTGGTCTCTGCAGAGGGATGTGTGAGTTCCCTCATTTCTCATGCAATGTCACTCGTGTCATTGTCACCTTTACTGGCACTGAGCACAGGCAGGCAAAGGCTCCCAAGCACCCAAGGCTGGAGGACCAGGAGGAATCTGAGGAGGAGTTCAGGGAGCCATGCTCTGAAAGGAGAAGAAACCCCATTGACACAATCATGGCTTTTTCAGGGTGCCTAAGCTGGAGGCACAGAATAATTGGAAGGTCACACTGTGGCAATCAGTAAAAGTGCACCAAAATTTGTGTCAATCTCATCATTTGATTGCTTCTCTATTTAGGCTTACACTAAATAAAAACAAGCCAATGGAAGAGAGCCCTTGTGAAATTCCAGCCTCAGTACAAATTCCCCATCAGTCACCAAGGCAAGCAGAGCAGGGCAGGTGCCCCAGCCACTCTGAGCTCTGCTTTACACCTCCCACAGCTGGGCACGGTGCTGGGATATATTCAGAATAAATGCTCGATGAACAGCAATTTCCATAATTTTGCCTCTATTCCGTTATCACACCACTGCTCAGCAGCATTTCCTCAGGCCTTTCCCAGGCTACTCTGCTTAAATTACCTTTAAAACCCTTTTTCTTTGCACGCTTCTCACCTCATTTTGTATCAGCCTGGCTCGTGCAGGTGGAGGAGGAGCTGATTTAATTCTGGTAGCAAAGGATGGGCAGGAGCTGTGGGCAGAGGGTGTGCTCCAAGCTGAGACTGATCACTCAGCCAGGTCCAGCTAATTGCATTGATTAGCTCTGCACCGACGAGCCACTTCCTGGGGAATTGTTTGTGTCTCTCTCCTGAAGCATCCCTTGGCTTTGGGAGGCAGTAACAAGTGCTCAGAGCCAAACAAAGCTGTTTTCATTTGACTTTTACCCAGGCTCCATCCACTGCTGGGTGTCCAGGCAACAACTGTAAAAAGCAATTTTAATGTTGAATTTTAACTGCCATAAGGATTCTGGGGTGGTGGTTCGGTTTGGTTGTTTTAGCAAACACAATTATTTAGAGGATGCACATCAATGTTATTTATTACTCTTTAACTGAATCCTGAAGAACCTGATTCTGTTCTGCAGAGGGAACCTCTGAGCTCTGCTCCTCATCTGCCTCGACCCTGAAATCACAGCTTGAAACAAGAACTGTCTTGGGTTTGAGGGCTGGGGAGAGCAGCAGTTTGAAATAATTGTCCATCACACAGGAAAACACCCAGCTGCAGAGCTGGAGAGAAACCTTCGGGCATGGAGCTGCATAAACACACTGGCTGAGCTCCACCACGAAGATTGTCAGAGTAAATATTAAAGAGAGTTTTGTATTCAGCTAAAAGGGCTGTTTACAGATCCCTTCTGCTGAAGCTGCATATTGCACAGTGAAACGAGAGCTCCAAACCCAGTCCTGTTCTAACAACTTTCTCAACTCTGCTGTATATTTTATGGAATCTGAATGTATCTGAGTGGTTGGCCCAGAACTCCTTCTGTAGGAGATTATTGGGGGAAAACATTTCCATATGTCAGGAGAATGGCAACATCCCATGGATAGTGGAGAGGGGCTGAGCCCAGCCCAGCTCTGTGTTTATTCTGTGGCAATATTTCCATACTTCAGATATTGGTACCTCTGCTTGTGTAAACAACATTATGGCCACGGTTGTCAAAGACACTTAGAGGATTCCAAGGAAAATAAAAGTGAATTTCTTCTTCCATATTAACAAAATCCCCTGCTGCTGCTAGCACAGCTCTGCTGCTGAGACAGCCTGGGCCACCAGCCCTGTGCCAGCCTGGCTGAATTTCCCAAAAACCATCGTGGGGGATTCACAGACAGCTCTGCAAAGGCAGATGGAAATTCAGAGGAATTTTATTCCTCACAATATGCTTTATTTTGTAAGGAAACGCTTTATTTATTTGTGCTTTATTTTGTAAGGAAAATAAACAGCTTCTCATTCTGGTAATGAAGTCCTGAACTTAGATTTTATTGGTTTCCATTGGGCTCATTTGGGATTGATAAACCCAATTAAAAACACTAATTAGTATCTGATTCTTTTTAATTAAGTGCAAGTAGAGGCTGGGAGATGTTGATGCAGTGGATTTGACCTTTCTGTGTAAATTCCAGCAGTTCCCTGAGGATGGAATTGTGGCCAGGGCTGCCCCAGGTGGACAAACACCTTTTATTCTGTGCACTGACACAGAATGGGAGACACCTCCCATGGCTCAGGATGATGCACCCAGAGCTCTGATTAATAACAGAGAAATACTGGAATACAAATAAATAATAGCTGGAATACAAATAGAGAGCAATTCCTGCCCAGGACAGGGAGCCCAGGCTGCAATTCCTGCCAGGGCCCCAAACCCAGCTGAGGGAGCCCTGGCAAGCTCCACTTGCCCTGGGCATGGTTGATATTCTGGATATTCTGAGTTGCTGACAGACCTGGGCAGTATGGGAGAAGTTTTTCTGCCTTCTTTAAACATGTTTATATATATATATATTTTTAATACAATAATAAATACATATATATTTATTTATATATATTAAAATAAACATATATATTTTATAGATATAAATATATCTTTATATAATTTATTATATTATATAATATATAGTATTGTAAAATTTTAATTTATTTAATTTATAATTTATTTAATTTATAATTTATTAGAATTATTTATTATAATTAAACTTATATATAAATATACATTCTTTACACATGTTTGTTCATATATATATACACATATATATATAGACACACACACACACACATATATATATATATATATATATATATAAAATAAAGTAATTTTCACCTCTGCAGGACCATTGCCAGCAGGAAGAGCAGAGCCTTCAGGGATCTCTCCTGCTCGGGGCAGGCAGAATGAAGCTCTCTGAGGCACGGTCTGTCCTGGAGGGTGGCTTTGTGCATCCCTTGGTCCCTGCAGGAGCAGCAGGAGGTGGCAGAGGAGTGACCCGGGGGACAGGGAAAGGAGCAGCCACATCCCCATCACCCCCAGGGCTGCTGCAGGGGGAGCTCGGCAGTGCAGGCAGCTCCTGCCCCAGGCAGGATTCTCCTGTTCCATCCAGGAATTCTCCTGCCCCATTCAGGGATTTTCCTGCCCCATCCAGCGATTCTCCTGCAAGAATTCTCCTGCCCCAGTCAGGGATTCTCCTGCCCCATGCAGGGATTCTCCTGCAGGAATTCTCCTGCCCCATGCAGGGATTCTCCTGTTCCATGCAGGGATTTTCCTGCTCTATTCAGGAATTCTTCTGCCCCATTCAGGGATTTTCCTGCCCCATCCAGGGATTCTCCTGCCTCATCCAGGGATTTTCCTGCCCCATGCAGGGATTCTCCTGCTCTATTCAGGAATTCTCCTGCCCCATTCAGGAATTCTCCTGCCCCATGCAGGGATTTTCCTGCCCCATCCAGGGATTTTCCTGCCCCATTCAGGAATTCTCTGCACAGGGCTGGGCACTCTCTGTGTCTCCACACAGAATTGTCTGAGGCTGCAGCCAAGCAGGGGTCAGACCTCTCTTCCTGTGTAGATTATCCCAATTTCAGAGCCAGCCTTTTCTCCTACTTAACGTTCATTGCTGGGCCAAAATTCTTCACTTGAGGATCAGGCTGACCCTGAAACCCTTCCTTCCACACAGCCATGAAAGTGTCTGTGCTCTGATTCTCTGAGCAGGGTCTGCTCCAGCTCAGCACCACCACTCTGGTACAGCTGCAGTGAAGCAGCAGCTGAAGTTATGTCAGTAAAATTAGCAAAAATTTACTCAGGTCAGAATTCTAGGTGTGCTGGGTCTTTTATAAGAGTTTGTGTGTGCTGCTTTACTCCTTTTGATGTAAATTGTTCCTATGAGTTGTAGCTTTTTAGACGAGGGGAAATTACAAATTCAGACCATTAACTTTTGCTTCTCTGAAATTTCAGCATCATTTCTTGGCAAGAAATAAATTTTTTTTGGTGCCTTGCATTGCATTTCAGTGACAGAAATCCCAGAGAGCAGTGTCCAGCCTCTGCAAACAAGGGCTGAGATTTGGGCATAAATCTCACCCTGTCCTAGGGCCTGGCAGGTGAGAGGTGAACAACTTCAGCAGCACAGTTCACAAATCTGTTATGATCAAAGCATTCAGCTTCTCCCCCCACAGCACACAGAATAATTCCAATTTTAGCCAGGGTCTGGGATGGGCACAGGGATCATCTGGCATTTGGAGACTGCAGAGGCCAAAAAAAGGTGAGGAGAGGGGAGCTGCTGGAACATCTGGAGGTGCAAGGAACCCATAAGGATGAGTGCATAAAATAATGGAACATCTGGAGGTGCAGGGGACCCATGGGGATCATTGGGTCCAACTCCACGTTCCTTGCAGAACCCCCTGTCCTGCCAGAAACAGAAATCCGTTTTGTCAAGGCTTTGCACTCTGCCAGGTGAGCTGCATTTACAGAGCTGTTTACCCAACACGGTGCCGGTGTCCCCTCCCAGTGTCCCCTCCCGGTGTCTCCTCCCGGTGTCCCTCCCGGTGTCCCCTCCCGGTGTCCCTCCCGGTGTCCCCTCCCGGTGTCCCCTCCTGGTGTCCCCTCCCGGTGTCCCCTCCCGGTGTCCTCTCCCGGTGTCCCCTCCCGGTGTCCCTCCCGGTGTCCTCTCCCGGTGTCCCTCCCGGTGTCCCCTCCCGGTGTCCCCTCCCGCTGTTCCCTCCCGGTGTCCCCTCCCGGTGTCCCCCCTGGTGTCCCCTCCCGGTGTCCCATCCCGGTGTCCCTCCCGGTGTCCCCTCCCGGTGTCCTCTCCCGGTGTCCCCTCCCGGTGTCCCTCCCGGTGTCCCCTCCCGGTGTCCCCTCCCGGTGTCCCCTCCCGGTGTCCCCTCCCGGTGTCCCCTCCCGGTGTCCCTCCCGGTGTCCCCTCCCGGTGTCCTCTCCTGGTGTCCCTCCCGGTGTTCCTCCCGGTGTCCCTCCCGGTGTCCCCTCCCGGTGTCCTCTCCCGGTGTCCCTCCCGGTGTCCCCTCCCGGTGTCCCCTCCCGGTGTCCCCCCTGGTGTCCTCTCCCGGTGTCCCTCCCGGGGTCCCTCCCGGTGTCCCCTCCCGGTGTCCCCTCCCGGTGTCCCCTCCCGGTGTCCCATCCCGGTGTCCCCTCCCGGTGTCCCCTCCCGGTGTCCCTCCCGGTGTCCCCTCCCGGTGTCCCCTCCCGGTGTCCCCTCCCGGTGTCCCCTCCCGGTGTCCCCTCCCGGTGTCCCTCCCGGTGTCCCCTCCCGGTGTCCCCTCCCGGTGTCCCTCCCGGTGTCCCCTCCCGGTGTCCCCCAGCCCAGCTCAGCTCTGAGCAGCAGCTGGCACTCCCTTAGGCACGGCACGACATCCCTTGGGGTGGTTTCCCATCCTTTGGCTGCTGGTGCCAGTGACAGAAGGAGATTTGCTCTCAGATCTCGGCGGTGACAGTGCCCCATTGCGGGTGACCTCTCTGTGTGCCCAGGTTTGGGGATTCACAGCAGGAAGGGCAGCCCAGGGGAGCCGGGGCCGTGCGGATCCCCCAGCCCTGGGCAGTGCACATCCCTTCCAGATTTCCTCAGAGAACCCCCAGGCCGTGTCCCTCAGCCCCTCGGAAGCCGCCCAGACCTTTGGACACTTTTCCCTGCCGAGCAGCTCTCAGCGAGTGCCTCTGCTCTCTGTGTTTTCTATTAAACCGCTCACATCTTCCACGGCTTGTTTCCCTTGGCAGCCCCTGTGACTGTCCCAGATTTCTCCCTCTCTCCTCAGCACTGGCACACATTTCAGCTCGTTTTTCACTCCAGCAAAGACTCCAAACACGCTTTACATGGTGCAAAGACCACAGCTTATCCTCAGCTGGGCATAAAAGAAAAGAATGACCAGAGAAGATGATGAACAGCCCGTAGCATTTTAAACTGGCTCCCAGGCAGATCCAAACCATCCAGAACCTCCTTTTGGCTCCTTTGGAACATTCCAGCAAACGAGGGAGGAGCTGCCTCACCTGGCTGGTGCTGCTCAGCATTCACCCCTCGGTGGCACAGGAGGGAATCTTTGGTTTGGTGCCTTTGGATCACCCCAATGAAGACATTAGACAAGATAAGGATTTCTGTTCCTGGGAGCTGTCACCAAGAGAAATGTAATGGCTCTGGAAATAAGGAACAAGTGACTTGCTCCATTTCTTGCAGGAGATTAAATATATGCTATCCAGAAATAGCTGATGTACATACTTTTCTCTGGAAAATGGAGACAATCCCAAAATCAAAGGTGTCAGCCAGGGATAGAATTGATGCTGCAGAGGCAGCCCAGGCAGTCAATGGAGCTGGGAGCAATTTTCATAGCAACCCCCTGGCAAAACATCTCCCACTTTGGATGTGATCACAAACCCCAACTCCGCTCAGGCTCGTGAAGTTTTCAGCCAAGCTAAGCCATATAAGAGAGAATTCCTGCAGGATGCTGCCTGCTGGGCACCCCAGGAGTGGGGGACGAACAGCTCAGCACTTCTCCAGTGTCCCAAGGAGCTGCTGGAGGCTCAGAGACCCTGCAGGGCAGGGTTCACTCTGGGCCAAGCCCTGCAGGAGCTGATCCCTCTGAGCAAGATGGACCAGGAGCCTTGAAGGTCCCTCCCAGCTGGGGTCACTCCATGATTCTGCAGGATTGCATTCCTCTCCTTCCACTAATCAGTAAATGAGAACAGAGACCTGTCCTTTGATGGTTCCTTTGTTCCTGTGTCCCATTTCTCACCCAAGCCCTTTCTTTGAGCTCACAATCATTTCCACAGCTGGGAGCTGGGATGTCACACACACACACACACACACACACACACGGAGCTGATGGATTCCAGGAGGGAAATACACAGTGCTGGAATACCAGCACCGAGAAATCCATTAACACTGTGAGTCAGGAGAAGAGGTTTCAATCCCCCTCACATCTGCTTTCATCATTTCTCTGCCCAAATCTGAGAGCCTGGGCTCAGCAGAGCTGCATGTCAGCAGAGCCAGGGCACTGACACGTCCTTAGCTCCTGGGTCATCCCTCCCCTGCTCATTCCAGCTTGGAGTGGGGAAAGGGGCACTGAAATGCCCAGCCACCCTTTCCTTCTCATTTGTTCTGTCTAAAAAAGTGAAGGCACTGAGAGGTTTTTGAGCACATTGAAGTTTTGTGCAGCTGTGAAGACAAGGAGCAGCTGAAGCCTAATCCTAATCCATCACTCCTGCAGGAGTGATGTCCAGAGTGATCCCAAGGCAGGAGCAGAACTCCCCTGGTGGCCCTGCCACAGAGCCCTGCTGCTGCTCCCGGGGTGCAGGGCCAGCCCAGTCCTGCCCAGGACAAGCAATTCTGGGATGTGATGCTCACAGACAGCAGAGCCCTCGAGGGGAGGCACCAGGCAATGCCCCTGTGCCCCCAGAGCTCAGCTCCTGGAGCCAGGTGGGGATGTGGGAGTCACCTGTGGGCAAATAATGAATTAAAACTTCAGGAGGTGCCAAGTCTTTGGTTTTCTCCAAAGATGGACTCTGGGAGGCTCTGAAGCTGGGGAGGTGGGGCTGGGGCACTCGAGTGCCAAAACCAGGTTGATTTGGGCAAAAATACTGAATTAAACTCCTGAATTAGACATGGACAGAGCTGCTCCCTCAGCAGCTGCTTCCCCATGCCTAACCTGTGCTGTGAATACAGAAAATCACAGAATGCCAGAGTGGTTTGGGTGGGAAGGGACCTCAAAGCTCATCTTGCTCCACTCCCTGCCGTGGCAGGGACATTTCCATTGTCCCTGGGTGCTCCAAGCCCAGCCTGGCTCTGGCTTCATGGACAATAAACATCTTTGGAAGTCTGATCTGTAGCCTTGTTTGGTCCTGGTCCTCCTGCTCCCTGGGGATGGCAATAACTGGACACAGCCATTCACTAAAAAAAAGGAGAAAATGGTTTTGTACAGAACATTTTAGCTCCTTCAGGTGTTCCACAGCCTGTCAGGTGGGGAATGAGCTCTCAGGTGCCCCTGGCTGCAGGTTCACGAGTGCCCAGGGCTGAGTTCTGCTCACTCAGTGAAACTATAGAGGGGTGGAGAAAACTCTTCCAAAGTGACATGGTTATAACCTCCACACACTCTTCCCTCCTTGCTTGGCCTGGCTCAATGGGTTTCATTTTCTGAAAAGCATCCTCGCCTGGAAAAGCTGCTGGGAAATAAAACCCAGCGTGGTTTTATTTGGCTAAAGCTCACCAGGCAAGTTTTGCACATCCTGGAGCCAAAATCACTTGTGTGGTTTGCCCAAATATTCTAATTCCAACTTGCAAAGTCACAGGGATTTGGAAAGTAACTCCAGCTTTGGCCCACCTCTGTCAGGGAACATGAGCCGGGGTATCTGCTGTCAGGGCTGCAGATTTCTGTCACACACTGCTCCCGAGCGAAGCAAAATGTCTGAAAGCCATCACAAATGTGTTTGAGAGACTGCACACACTGTGTGCCCGTCAGCCTGCCCCCCTCCCTGTTCAGCTGCTCTTGGATTCCTTGGAAATCAATAGAGGCAGCTTCTGTACTTTCAAAGCAGTCTGGGAGAGAATTGCAGGAATATTTCCAGGTTAATGAGTCTGAATGACAAATGACAAACTGTTGTGATTTGGGGTTGTTGGTTACTCGGTGCCCGTGCACTGAGGTGTAAAGGATGTGTAAAGGAGGTGTAAAGGAGGTGTAAAGGAGGTGTAAAGGAGGTGTAAATGTTTCCACAGTGCTGAGTCTCCTCTGCCCGTGCTGCACTCGGAGCCCTGTGGAGCATCCTGTGCTGGAGGCAGCTCTGGACAGAAACACTCCTGAGCACAGCCAGGGTCCCACCTGTGCCTAAAGCTGCCTGCAGAACCAAACGTAAAGAGTGACTAATAGAATTGGTCTTTTTAAATTAGGGAATGTGCAAATTACACATTTATTAGGGTTTTTTAAGGCCAAGCACGTTACCAGCGCTGTGATCAGTGCTGCTGTTGGTCACTGCACTCGAGGAGGTCCCAGCCCAGCCCTGGGGCAGCAGCTCAAGGCAGAGCCGCCCCCTCGGAGCCAGTTTGGGAATTCTCAGCTCTTCCTTTACCCCCAGTGTTGGCCCAAAGCCCCCTTTGTTCCCATTCCTGCCTGTGGAGCTGAAGGCTTTGGCTGCAGCTCTCCGTGCCCACCCCTGGGGAAACACCAACTCGACTTTGCAGCACAACAAACCCACCGAGCACCAGGAGAAGGGAAAATATTGAAATATTCAGAGAGGTGGAGCCTCATCCCCCAAGAGGTTCGGACCTTGACACGTGTGAAATTACAAATTGTGCTCAAATATTTGCACGCTCAGTTGAAATGTAGTAAAAAATTCCCCTAGAAAGAAGGGAAGGAACATTTGGTAATACTGAACCATCTAAATTCAACTCTATTTTCTGAGAATTTCTTGGAAATCATGCAAAACAAGAAAAAAGAAGTCATCCAGTCCATTCTCTTGCTCCAAGTCTAGATCAATTATAGTTAAATCATTGCTGATAATAGCTGCCAAAATTATTCTTAAAGACTTCCCGTGATGGAGTTTCCTTAAGCTCTGCTGGCAGCCCAGGCTGTGCCTCACCATTTGAATCCTCAGCAAGGTTTTCCTGATGTCTGGCCTCAAGTGCCCTCGCTGCAATGGGATGATGTCCCTCGAATGAAGAGCTGCTTATCCTGCATGCACGAGTGGCAGATTTCATTGCAGGAAACGGCTCCATCAGGAAAAACGCTCCGGGCTGCTCGGAGCAGAAGCCGGAGCTGCAGGAGGGGTGCCAGGGCTGAGCTGAGGATCCAGGATTGCCAAAGGCCGTGGAAGGAGCCCACTGCACATCCCGGGGTATTCTGGGCTCCTGTTTGCACACGCAGGCTCGTTACCCGGCCCCAAAATTGGGGAGTGGGATGGGAGAGCAAAACGAGCTGGAATTACTTCTCCAGATGCTCTAAAGCTCAGACCAGTTTCCTCCCAGTCAGGGGAACTGGGGCACAGCAAGGTCCCAGTGGGGACCAGGCAGGGCTGATTTATTCTCATTGTTCAGACTGCTGGAGCAAAGCAGGTAAACACAATTTGATCAAGATTTGGAACTAGTGGAAAAATTAATGCTTTAAATATCATTTTGTGCCTCTCAGCCTGCCCCCTCCTTGTTCAGTGCCTTACACGAGGCAGTTGCTCTTGGATTCCTTGGAAATGAATAGAGGCAGCTTTTGTACTTTCAAAGCAGTCTGGGAGAAGAAAATTGCAAGAATATTTCCAGGTTAATGAGTCTGAATTACAAAATCCAAGACGAACATGACACTAATCACCAAATCAATGCTGCTCGGAGCAGTTTCACCCTGCAAGTCTCTCCTTCTCCTTATTGTGACAGCCTGCAAAGAAGCATTTGTCAAATAAATGACATTTTTGAAAAAGAGCATGGGTTTAGCAAATCATGCAACAATTATTATGTTACCAGTGCCAATGAGAACCACTCGGGGCAGACGATGATGGGTTTGGAGACAGCCTGGGGAGGGAGGATGTGGGGTTGTCTCCATCAGACACTGCCCCATTCAGTCCCAGGGTGACCCTGAGCAGGTTTTGGGGCTCCTCACCCCCTCCCCAGCCCCCTCTGCCCCCCAGCCCTGCCAGGCTGGAGCCTCTGCCCATGGTCTGTGTTTGCTGCAGAGCTCAGCCAGGCACAACCCCCCAAAACACCGGGGAAATGGTGCTTTACATAGAAACTTTTACATCTATCTAAATTTTTTTGATAAATAATTTATAAATATCGAATACTTGATATTTTAAATATCAAGTGAAACCTTGATATAATATATATATATTATAATATATATAATAATAGGTTAATATAATAGTAGGTTAATATATATAGGTCAATATATATAATAGGTTAATATATATAGAGAGAGAGAGGTGTTAATATATATAACAGGTTAATATATATAATAGGTTTATATATATAGAGAGAGAGAGAGGTGTTAATACATATAATGGGTTAATATATAATAGGTCAATATATATATAGAGAGGGATTAATATATATAATAGGTTAATATATATAGAGAGGTTAATTTATATAATAGGTTAATATATAATATGTTAATATATATAATAGGTTAATATATATAATAGGTTAATATATATAATAGGTTAATATATATAATAGGTTAATTTATATATAGAGGTTAATTTATATAATAGGTTAATATATATATAATAAGTTAATATATATAATAGGTTAATATATATATAATAGGTTAATTTTGGGGGAAAGCAGAATGAAGCCGTGGGTCCTGTGTCACTTCTGCAGGGTTTGGAGAGGCACTGGCAGACAGTCCTGGGGCTGAAGGGCCCTTCTGCCACACTCAGGGCAAGGACAGGCAGCCAGAACATCCAATCCCATCATCCCTTGGCAAGGCTGGAAACAAAAACCAAACCCAAGCAACGTGGAGTCCCCATGATGGACTTGGGGCTTCCCGGCCTGAATGTGGCATGAAAAGCAAACAGGAAACTGTTCTAGGGGACAGAACCACAACACAACTCCTTCAGCTGCTCCACACGTGGCTGACATTTCCAAGGACTCCATATTTTGAAAATATCATTCAATAAATGGTATTTTCCATACGTATTTTTTGCATCTTTCCCTCTACCCAGCAAATGTTTTTTTGGTTTTTTTTCTCCAGCACTTTTAACTGGAGAGAAGTGTCTGGTACTAGAGAAAATTCAGTTTTGCACTTTCAAATGCAAATATTAACACAAGCAGCCCAGCTTCTCTTGCTGCTTTTGGCAACACAACATGAGTTTTTTCAACTACAGGCAGAACTGTTACAGTCTGAATAGCAAATATTAAATAACCGTGGAAAAATACTCAGAATTAACTCAAGGAAATAAAAATAGGGAAAAAATATTATCCTGGTATTACAGGAGGAGGAAAATAGAGTAAACTGGAAAAATTAGAGCAGCAGGGATCAAGTTGCACGGGTTAATCCTCAAAGACACTTTCCAGATTGTTAAATTCCAGAGGGCCCAGCAGTGCAGGGTGGAGGGGTTGGTTTTTTCCCCACTGGCTTTTTTGGTCGGTTCTCCCTCTCATTGAGAACATTCTGCTCTTATTCCACACCAGGTGAATGGTTTTTAGTCTTCTCAGTCCCTTTTGCTCCCCTCCAATGTGCTGTCAAAGATGAGTGTGTGGATTTAGTGCAGCAGGGCTCCTGCCCGTGTCCTCAGCTTCCAGCTGCAGCCAGGCAGGGACCAGGGGCTCCCCCAGGAGGAGGGGAAGATGCTGCTCCTCTGGAGATGCACTGGAGCAGCTTTTCTCAGAAACCATCACTTCCCCTGCACAGGGAGGTTTGGTCCCTGCAGGGGTAAGAGCTGGGTTAAAGGAGGGACCGTGGTGGTGCTGGAGCTGCTCTGCCACCACGGGACAGGAAGAACCATAAAGAACCAGAAATGACCATAAATAACCATAAATAACCATAAATGACCATAAATAACCATGTATAACCATAAATAACCATAAATTACCATAAATAACCATATAGAACCACAAATAACCATGTATAACCATAAATGAACATAAATAACCATAAATAACCATATAGAACCACAAATAACCATGTATAACCATAAATAACCATAAATGACCATAAATAACCATATAGAACCACAAATAACCATGCATAGCCATAAATAACCATGTATAACCATGTATAATCATGTATAACCATAAATAACTATAAAGAACCATGAAGAACCATAAAGAACCATAAATAATCATAAATAACCATATAGAACCATAACTAACCATATATAACCATAAATAACTATATATAACACCATAACTAACTATGCATAACCATAAATAACCATAAATAACCATAAATATATATATAACCACAACTAACCATATATAACCATGAATAACCCTATATCTCCCTATCCCCCCCATATAAATATATATATATATATATATTTATATACTATCTACCCTATATAACATCTATCTCTATATACCCTATATACCCTATATACCCATATACCCATATACCCATAACCCATACCCTAAACAATATAACATAATATATCTCTCTAACACCCCCTATAAACAATATTAACACCATTCCTCTAACCCCACCCTATCCCCCTACCCACAAACCTTATATTCCCTCAAACCCACAAACCTTATATACCCTACATAACCACTATATAACAACCATAACCACTATATCCCTCCATACCCTATATAACCATATATAACCATATACCTATATAACCACTATACCTATATACCAACCTCTCTATCCCATATAACCCTATATACACCATATACACCCTAACACCTAACCCCTAACCCCTTAACACATTATACCACCTCCCCCATTAACCCCATACCCCATATCCCCATAACCCCATATACTATATACCCTATATAACCCTCCCTATATACCATATACCCTACCCTAAACCCCCTAATATCCCTATGTAACCCTATATAACCTTATATATCCCTATATAACCCTATATAACCTTATATATCCCTATATAACCATCTATATAACCATCTATATAACCATCTATATCCCTATATAACCCTATATAACCATCTATATCCCTATATAACCCTATATAACCCTATATAACCCTATATATCCCTATATAACCCTATATAACCTTATATATCCCTATATAACCATATATAACCATCTATATCCCTATATAACCCTATATAACCCTATATAACCATCTACATCCCTATATAACCCTATATAACCCTATATAACCATCTATATCCCTATATAACCCTATATAACCCTATATAACCATATATAACCATCTATATCCCTATATAACCCTATATAACCCTATATATCCCTATATAACCATATATAACCATCTATATCCCTATATAACCATCTATATCCCTATATAACCATGGATAACCATCTATATCCCTATATAACCCTATATAACCTTATATATCCCTATATAACCATCTGTATCCCTATATAACCGTGGGTAACCATCTATATCCCTATATAACCCTATATAACCATCTGTATCCCTATATAACCGTGGGTAACCCTGGGAGAGCTGCTCCAAGCTGAGCTCTCTTGGTGCCTCCATTTCTGTGCTCCCAGCTCAGAAATTGCCTCCATTTCCGAGCTCCCAGCTGAGTTTCACACCCTCAGCACTCACCCTTTAATGAAGTGCTGATAGAGCAGCATTTGGTTTCATTTTGACTTTTGCAGCCGTGGTTTCAACCACACATTCAGCCCCGAGCCTCCCCCAGGGCTCAGGCAGGGAGGCCAAGGGGAGCCTGTCCCTGTCCTGGGCAGAGGCTGGCTGGGGCTGGGGCAGGCATGCAGGTCACTCCCTGGTCCCCCGCCTGGAACAAAGATTGTGCTTTGCTTCTGAAAGAATTCAACTTCCAGAAGAGTGAAAACCTGGGAACAAACATTCATAAAACCATCTAGAAACTCGGATTTTATTTTTTTTTTCCCCGCTGTGTGTCTATTTATGATGAAATAAAGGCCCTGGAATCTGAAGATGCAATTTGAAGAGTTGGGTTCATGGCCATAGAGGAAGAAACATGCCTTTATATTGATTGCCACCGTTACTCATCATCCTTTTACTGTTATCAACAAGGCAGGAGTAGAATGAAGAGGCAGCTAAACAATGAGGCAAACTTCTGCAGCTGCTTAAAATAAAATAACTTTTATTGACGAGGTTATCAAAATGTCAGATGTGCCAGCTCAGCTGGCATTCTTCTCTGCCTTTTTATTAAAATCTCCTAACAAAGTAGAGCAGGCAAGCAGAGAGTTCAGCATTTGGAGCCTCTCCTAATGGTTTAGGATCTCTTTGAGGATTGGTTTTCAATTTGCATCTGTACATAAATAAAATGCACATAAGGATGGGGACAGTGATTTGGTTTGGGGCTTTATTTGGGGTTTTTTTGCACTGTCTGTGCCCCACGGTCCCAAAGGAGCAGCAGGACTGGGGAAGAATTCTCTGTTTGGAATGGATATTGCAGCTGAGCACGGACACAACTTCCACAGGAACCTGTCTGCTCCTTCCAAAGGATCCTGCCTGGCTTTTCCAAAGGAATCTGGTGATTCCACAGGATCCTGGTGATTCCAAATTATCCTGGTGATTCCACAGGACCCTGCCTGGTGCTCTGCTCTTGGTGTCCACCCTTACCTGGAGAAGTGAATCCCCCACCAACCCCACCCTGCACCCATCCCTGCACCCATTCCAGCTGAACCAAAGCTCCAGTGCCAAACCCCCTCAGCTCTCCTGAGAACCCCAAAATTGCATCCCCAGATTCTCAAAATGTGCATTTCCAGAGTCCCAAAATGTGCATCCCCAGAAACACAAAACGTTCATCCCCAAGTCCCAAAATGTTCATCCCCAGAACCCCAAAATTTTCATCTCCACAACCGCAAATGTTCATCCCCAGAACTCCAAAATGTGCATCCCCAGAACCTCAAAATGTTCATCCCCAGAACCCCAAAATGTTCATCTCCAGAACCTCAAATGTTCGTCCCCAGAACCCCAAAATGTTCATCCCCAGAACCTCAAATCTTCATCCCCAGAACCCCAAAACGTGCATCCCCAGAACCTCAAAAGTGCATCTTCAGAGCCCCAAAATGTTCATCCCCCGAACCCCAAAATGTTCATCCCCAGAACCCCAAAATGTGCATCCCCAGATTCTCGAAATGTGCATTTCCAGAGTTCCAAAATGACCATCCTCAGAGTCCCAAAATGAGCATCCCCAGAAACACAAAACGTTCATCCCCAAGTCCCAAAATGTTCATCCCCAGAACCCCAAAATTTTCATCTCCAGAACCTCAAATGTTCATCCCCAGAACCCCAAAACGTGCATCCCCAGAACCTCAAAAGTTCATCTCCAGAGCCCCAAAAAGTGAATCTCCAGAGCCCCAAAATGTTCATCCCCAGAACCCCAAAATGTTCATCCCCAGAGCCCCAAACCTGCATCCCCAGAACCCCAAACCTGCATCCCCAGAACCTCAAAAGTTCATCTCCAGAGCCCCAAAAAGTGAATCTCCAGAGCCCCAAATGTGCATCCCCTGAACCCCAGAATGTTCATCCCCAGAGCTCCAAATGTTCATCCCCAGAACCCCAAACCTGCATCCCCAGAACCCCAAAATGTGCATCCCCAGAGCCCCAAATGTTCATCCCCAGAACCCCAAACCTGCATCCCCAGAGCCCCAAACCTGCATCCCCAGAGCCCCAAAATGTGCATCCCCAGAGCCCCAAACCTGCATCCCCAGAGCCCCAAATGTTCATCCCCAGAGCCCCAAACCTGCATCCCCAGAGCCCCACAAGTTCACCCCCAGAGCCCCCAGCCGGGTCTGGCTGCAGCCTGCAGCTCTGGCATTGCCTTGGCAACATTTTTTATGCTTTGATTAAGGAGCAACTGATGCAATATTTCAGGAGACGGGGGGAAAATGGTTTGATACTGAGAAAAACATTCTGGCTGCTGTGTATTGTCCTTGAGGACTTCGGCGTGTGCCGTCACCCAGTGCTTAGCAACAGATTGGTGGTGGCTGCAAATCAATCTGTGCAGAGCACAAAGCGCAGCTCACAATGAATGCAGCGTGTTCCAATCCGAGAGATGCTATTGGGGAGCTAGATAAGCGTCAATTATGGGTTTTTAGGTGGAGTTAATTATAGCAGGGAGAAGTCTGATCAGAAATCAGCTTTCCATACTCCCCCTCCTGCCTTTTAAAAAAATCACAGGAGAATTACTATAGATTAGCAAATTAGAAATCGCAAAAATGTAATTATCCAAAATTAAGATGGGTTGTCAGGCTCTGTTTCCGAATGGATTTGTGCCAGAAAAGTGAAGAAAAATAAACTTGCCGTCCTTTAAAAAGTTTTAAATTGAGTTGTAATTATTCTGCGGTTTGGTTTTTGATTTTTTTAAAATGTACTATTAAAAACTATATTTAAAATTAAAATTACTTTTAAATAGGGCTCTATTCCCAGAAATACACACAAACGTCGAAATAGGAAATAAAAAAGTGGACGGCACCCACAGCCCTATGGACATCCAAGCACCAATGGGATTTCTCATCCCTCTTGCTTTGAATGGAGTGAAAATAATGCAGTGGTGTTTGACACTGAACTCTCAGCCAGTTCATAAAGAATCCAACCAAGTGTGAGCCTGCAAATATTCCCCTGTGACTTCAGCTCCCAAAGGCTTCCTTGGCTGCTTCACATTCTGCCTGATTAATAGCTGGACGGAAAGAACAAAATAAGTAGAAATTGCAGTGTGTTAACATAAAGGAATCTCACTTGTGCACATGTTTTCAAAGGGAATTTAATTTCTCTTTTGGAGTTTCTCCTGGTTTAAAAGCTTGAAGTGGAGATTAAAAGCTTCCCTTTCCTGGCTGCATCTTATCAAACACGATTTCATATCTCTGCAGCTTTCTGGAATCCCTCAACTATATCCCTTAAATTCTGCGCTAATTGAATTTAAAATTAGTCCCCAGTGGGGACTAAGTAGAAGCCAAGTAATTTAATGGTCAGACAATTAGCAGCTCTGCATTAACCGCAGCTCTGCACAGTTTCTGCAGGCAGGACCAGGCTGGGCTGGCTCTGCTCCCTCCCGAGCAGGGACACCTCACTCAGAGCTGGGACTGAAAAATGCCACTTTTACTGCCACAGGATGATTAAATGCTGGTTTGGTTTTTTGGTTTTTTTTCCCCAAACAGAAGCAGCTTTGTGGGCCCCTCCAGGTCGATTTTATCTTAGCACCTTCTCAGCTCTGTTTTCATGTCTGATAACCAAATCTGGGCCATCCTGAAGGCTGGGCAAAATGTGCTTTTGTAGCAGGCAAATGCGTGGTCAGATGCTGGAATTCCTTCCAGCCAGCGCTGGAAATGGAGTTTCCATCTCCACGGGGCGTTCTGGAGCCGCGGAAATGTCAGCGTTTTTAAAAGCAGGAGACGTCCCACACGGATGGAAATCAAGCAGCATCCCCGGCCCTCCTGTGGGAACACAAACCCCCGCAGAGGGTCCAGAGGAACCTCCTGCTCCTACAGCAGAGGCTCCCCCACCCCTCCCAGGGATGGCAGCCCCACACCCGCAGCTCCATCCTGGCCACTCCAGTCGCCACCAGTGCAGCCCAGCAGGGCCCTGGGGTGTCACCGAGCATCCCCTTAACCCCTTCCCCAAAGGTTTCTCGGCTTTAGAGTCCCAGGACGGTTCAAAGATCATCTCATCCCACTCCCTATTGAGACACTTCACAATATTATTTCCTGCAGTGGTTGTAGCTCTTGGTTTGCTGGGTCAGAACTGACACCGGGGGGGTCCAGCCCTCAGAGCCCCTCAGCCTTCAAACCCTCACAGGAATTCCACTTTTGCTGTCATTACTGCTTCCATTTCTTTGAAATAAATGGGAGTAATGAAGTAATGGAAGTAATGAAGACAAGACACGGGCTCAAGAGCCTGAAGGGTGGAAGTTTTGCAGTTTTTGGGGAGTTTCAGCCTCCTCCCTGCCTGCTCCACAGGAACATCAAATTCCCTTCCCCTCTTCCCAAAGCACCAAAAACACCTTCAGAAAGTTCCTTTGCCATGCAAGGATCCAGGAGTAAAATGGGCAAACCTTCAACCCAGTCATCTCTAACCCCAGTAAAACCCTCCAGCCCTCAACCTCGGGCAGCAAAAGTCAAAAATGACTGGGAATCCTTTCATGAAATGCATTTTTTAAAGTCCCATTCGCTGGCTTCAGCAGCCTGGAGGTGCCTTTCACACCCTGAGCCATTGCCCCCCATGTCCCCATTCCCTGGCTCCAGGTGTGCCCTCCCCTGGCACAGTCCAGGGGAGCAGGGACAGTTTGGGAATGGCTGTGGGAATTGGGGTGGGAGGCTCCCAGGGGGATTCTCCAGGAGAGCAGCAGAACCACAACCCCGAGGATTTGTCAGAGCAAGGTCTCAGCATGGCCAGGGCCAGGACAGGAACGTGGCTCACAGGGTTTCACTCAGATAAAACAATCCCTGTCCCCCCCTGACACTCAGGGTGCTTTGGGACACACCATAATTACCAAAATTATAAATAATTGTAAATTACCACTCACTGGGAGGAGGGGGAATAAAACAAACCAGAGCTGCCACCTCAGAGCCCACACGAGATTTGTGGTGGCCCCGGGGCAGGATCCCCCTCCGTGCAGCTCTGGGTGCCAGAAGAGGCAGATTTGGGTGAAGGTGGCACTGCCAGAGTGCCCAGGGCTTGGGGACACCCGGGGACAGGGCAGGGCTGGGCTCTGCAGAGCCCTGGGGCAACCTGAAACAGGAAATGTGGGCAATGCCACTCTTCTGTCAGAGCAGGGTCTGGTGGCCCAGGGCAGGGTTTGGTGGCCCAGGGCAGGGTTTGGTGGCCCAGGGCAGGGTTTGGTGGCCCAGAGCAGGGTTTGGTGGCCCAGGGCAGGGTTTGGTGGCCCAGGGCAGGGTTTGGTGGCCCAGGGCAGGGTTTGGTGGCCCAGAGCAGGGTTTGGTGGCCCAGGGCAGGGTTTGGTGGCCCATGCCAGGCAGGAGGAGCTCTGCAAGGCCAGTGCCCATAGCCCTTGGCCACCAGGTCCTCGTGCCCATCCCACTCTGTGCTGAAGGAACAGGACACGTTCAGCTCTGAGGCAGATCTGGCAGTAACTGCAATCGTTCTTTAATTAC
Organism: Acridotheres tristis; assembly: GCA_037013685.1. NCBI lineage: Eukaryota > Metazoa > Chordata > Aves > Passeriformes > Sturnidae > Acridotheres > Acridotheres tristis. Next base: position 684,933 of record CM072900.1, on the reverse strand, counting down.
CATAACACCTTCCACCTATAATTAAGCAGTGTGGTAGGGAATGGACTTTAAGCTCCTAATTGTGCATGTTCACAGGAGGGGAGATAATTGAAGCACAAATTAAACGGGCTTTCCTTTAAAAAAAAAATAAACAGCTATTTTTTGTTAATCTGAGGCTCTATCAAAGCCAGAACTTGTGTTTTCTAAATACATTTCTTCCCTCAAACCCCTCAGTGCCGGCTTGTGCAGGTTTCTGCTTTGAGCAGGCACAAGGAGCCATTCCTGCACCCTGCAAAGGCAGCTCCTGCCTCTGAAAGCAGCCAGGACAGCCCTGGGACAGCCCAGGGCTGATTATTTCCCTTGCACACTTTCTCCTTTCTCCTGGCTCCTCATGGCAGGAGCTTCACTCCTCATGATTTTCATCCTGCTGGCAGCAAGTGCCATTTATAACTCAGACAAGCTGTTTCCATTTTTACTTTGACCAAACCCCATCGGTTTCTGCAGAGAAATCCCTGCACTTCTTAGGAAGAGGAAAATGGAGCATCTCCAGCTCCAGAGATGTCAATTTACACCAGCAGAGGCTTCGAGCCCCCTTTTCCTTCTCCTCTTTCCTCCCCTGGGTGCAGGGCTGTGGGTTTAACTCTTGGGGTTCGCTGCAATGTTTATCCATTTTCCCCAGTGCTGCATGGAGCGGTGCAAAATGCACATCTGAGGAGCGAGAAAAGGCAAATGGGCTGAGCTGGGAGCGCACGTGGGAGGTGATGAAGGGGCACAGCATCAATTCTGCAGCGGGGGGAACGATCTCGTGCGATCCCCACGCGGGGCAGCCTCGTTTGAGCCACGCCGGAGCATCCCCCGTGCCCTGGGGGTGCCCTGGGGGCATCCCCGGTGTTTGGGTGCAGAGGGGACAGTGCCAGCAGCGCTGCCACCTCCCCTGCCCCGCTCCCACAGCTGCATCTGCATCTCATTCTCACTGAATCCTGCATGGGCACCGTCCAAATCCAGAATCTGCCTTTGAAGCTGGAGCCTCACGACTTCAGGAGAGAAGTTGGAAAAAATGGTTTCACTCCTTTGAAAATTAATGAAGATTTTGCATTTCATGCCAAGGCTGGGTTTGATCAGTGAGCTCCCAGCCTCTGACAAACAGCTCCTGGTGTCCAGCCGCTGAAAATCTGGGATATTTCAGAGCTGCCCAGGGTGGGTGGCCCTGCAGGGGGGTCCTCAGCCACACCGAGAGAAGGAACTGGGGGGAAAGAACCTGAGAGCTTTCCAAGAGCTTCCAAATTGTTTAATGCTTGAATAGCTGAGTGAAATGAGCTGGGACATGCAGGGGGAAAGCAGGCAGAGTGTGCAGAGACTCAACAGGGGCTGGGCTTTGTCCCCACGCCTGCTCTCAGGAACAGGAGCAGCTCTCATTACCACAGTGACTGCGTGCCACGGATAAGGGGCCAGGGCATGAAAAATAACAGGAAATATTTTATTTAAGAGACTTTCTCAGGTGAACTCATTTCCTTTTGCATGGCATTAATTTTTTAATCTCCCTGCTGCTGCTTTGCTCCCACTTCTCTTTACAGCACAGTTATTTAAAGCTTCAGTTTATGGTTACGATCCCTATGCAAAATTTTAAATAAATACTAATGCACCATTAAATACTAATTAATAAATTCTTTCCACGTGTCGTTGCTATTAACTTCCATTTGAAATTAGCTCCTCTCCTCTCTGCATGGAGCAAGGTTTTGCATTGCAGCAGCCCTGATTCACACAGGAACCATCTGTCTGTGCTGCTCCATTCGCAGTTGGACTGGGCAGAAAAATTCTGCACATCCAAAAAAACCCGAGAGCCTGAGCCCTGGAAGGCTCCGGGAGCCTGAACTCACTCAATATTTCATTCCTTGAAGAAACGCCCTGTACCTGCATCCTCGTGAGCAGGCAGAAAAAGTTTCCCTTTCAACTGCATCGTGGTGAAACATTCTGGAATGTCCACGCCTTGGCAAGGCAGGGGATCCAGAGCAAACACAGGATTTGCAGCCAAGGTCTGAGTTTCCCCCGGCCCCCGGGAGGGTCCCGGGGCGAGCAGGCACAGAATTCCCGACAGAAAGCTCTGGTCACCGAGCAGGATCTGCTCCGGGAGCTGCCGTGTTCTCAGCCCTGCTGCCAGCCTTCCTGCCCCAGCCTGTGCTCTGTTTGCTGCCTCCCAGCTCACAATTCCAGCCAGGAAAATCCTGCAGGAGCTACAACCAGCCTGATGCCAGCAACAATCGCCGTGGCTGTTCACACAGGCGAGAGAACGCTGCCATCCACGGTGGGAAATGCAGATTTCCAGCTCTCCCGAGCACGGGTTCTGCCTGGCAGAAGCTTTTTCTGCTACGCTGGGTTTAGCTGAGCTACCAGGGCAAGATTTGTTTGCAGGAGTTGTGTTATTTGTATTCCAGGGGTGCAACACAGCCCCAAGAAAACTCTGATCTGATCGTCCTTCCTCTCCTCTCCTCTCCTCTCCTCTCCTCTCCTCTCCTCTCCTCTCCTCTCCTCTCCTCTCCTCTCCTCTCCTCTCCTCTCCTCTCCTCTCCTCTCCTCTCCTCTCCTCTCCTCTCCTCTCCTCTCCTCTCCTCTCCTCTCCTCTCCTCTCCTCTCCTCTCCTCTCCTCTCCTCTCCTCTCCTCTCCTCTCCTCTCCTCTCCTCTCCTCTCCATTTTTTGTGTTATTTTTTCTTCCAAGGCTTACACGAACCCTCCATGCTGAGTTCTGCACGAACACCACATTTACATGAGCAGCCACGTTCCCCAGTGTTGGCTCTGTGAAGGTTTTCACTCTTTTATTCCCTTTGCTTTGCCCCTGCTCCCCGCCCAGCACGGAGATCAAGGCTGTCCTCCAGGATAACTCGTGCACACTTTCCTGCTGCAAACACAGAATTTCTGAGCAGCAGTGACTGATGTGACACCTGGAGTGACACAGTGACTGATGTGACCCCTGGAGTGACACAGGAGCTCCTCGTGGCGATGGCTTGGGGAGTTCTCCCTCCTGCAGCCCCAGGGCTTCAGTCACTGCTCTCACTTCTGCTCTAATTAACTGCATCCAGTTAAACGGACCTCCAACCCTCTAGCTGTAATTTTTAGTTATTTTGCCGTCTAGGAATGTTATGTTGGTTGTCTGTACCTGCCATGGAGCTTTTCTCACAGGTTGGGATTTCAAAGTTTGGATTTCAAAGGAATTACCCATGGGGAATAATTCCAGCCTGAGGACTCAGAGACATTTCTTATTTTTAAGTGAGGTGAGGCTGTGCCTGTGCTCATTTTGTTGCCCTCGGTGTTCAATATATTACAGTTATGTTCTGGAACAATCAGTGCTCAGTTTGCATGCACACAGCTTTGGGAAATGATGTTTCCTGAGGGGAAGTTCTCAGTCCCGACCAGGGGAAGCCCTGGGGCAGTGGCCCAGAGGAAATTCAGGGGGACACGAGGGCAGTGGTGCCTTGTGGAGCTCTCCCTCCCTGTGCCCGGGTACCAAGGCACACTCGGCCTCTGCAGGGCTCGGGAAACTCCAACATTTGTCTGGACAGGGTCTTGAGCAGCTGTGAGGTGGGAAAATGCAGCAGAGCTGGTGGCAAAGCCCAAATGGAGAGAGCAGGGGAGCAGAAGGGTGGGGAGGAGAGAAAAGGGAGAGGGGGAGCAGAGCTGCAGGGACCTGGGTGTCCACAGAGGGTCCTGCCCCAAAAGGGGGGACCCCAAAAGGGGCATTTGGGGGCGGGCAGCAGGGGGGAGTGCTTGAACAAAATCCCGACAAAATCCCAACAAAATCCCGACAAAATCCCAACAAAATCCCGACAAAATCTCAACAAAATCCCGACAAAATCCCAACAAAGCTGAGCCTCAGCTGGAGCCAAGCCCTGGGGGCTGCAGAGCTGGGCTCACACCCGTCAAACACACAAAGTGATGTCCCCAAGGCCGGGAGGGGACAGCCCCAGCCCCTGGCATCACCCCTGGCATCACCCCTGGCATCAGCCAAGGCCGGGAGGGGACAGTCACAGCCCCTGGCATCACTCAAGGCCAGGAGGGGACAGTCACAGCCCTTGGCATCACCCCTGGCATCAGCCAAGGCCAGGAGGGGACAGTCACAGCCCCTGGCATCAGCCAAGGCCAGGAGGGGACAGTCACAGCCCCTGGCATCAGCCAAGGCGAGCAGCCAGCCCTCAAGGCCAGGGAGGAGGTCCAGGGTGGGTGGGAAGTGGTGCAGAAGCCAAATCCAGCAGAGTTTGGTGCTCTCCGTTTGTCTGAGCTAAGACATTGCTGATAAGCTCCAGATAAAGGAGGTGCAGCCAGTGGGGCTCTTGGAAAGCTCAGCACAATTGGAAATGGGGGGAAGTTGGGAATTCAGGGGATTGTAACTCTGTGTTCCCAAAGCTGGCCCAGAAGCAGCTCTGTAAGGTCACCTAAACCTGGAGCGATTTCTGTTGTTTTAAAGGCTCAAGGGTGAGGCAGGAGCCAAGGGTGGCCTCCAGGGTCCCAGGGTGCCCCATTCACCCAGAGCAGGAAGGTGGAGCTGGACAGGAGCCACCAAACTCCCAGGCAGATGTTTAACATTTTCCAGCTGCAGTCACTTATCCAGGAGGGATAAATGTTTGCTCCAGATCTCAGGAAAAAGTCAACAGCTTAGGACAAAAATCCAGGTCTCCCTGATTGCTCTGTCCTCAGCTCAGAGAATTCCCAGCCCGGGCTGTGCTCCAGCTAATGAGCTGCTGACAATTAACCCCGGGGGCTGGGCTGGGCTGATGCCAGGGGGGCAGGGACCCCCCCACCTGCACAGGGACACCTCAGCTTCCCTGGCTTTGGAATCCCCACCACTGCTGGGTGATGAATTTTATTTTAATTGGAATTAAATACTTTATTCGACATCAAAGGTTGGAATTCTTTTTCGTTTCAGGTGCTGACTGATAGCTAAATCCATATAAACTCTGGGAGTAAACCATTCTCAAGCAGATTTCTGCATGTTTTTAAAAGAATCTCAAAAGCTAAACCCCTCTCTAGAACAAATTCAAGCCTCATTGGGGTTTTCTGAAATTTTAATCCCCCTTTTTTAAATGAAAATAATTGCTAGCCCAAGTCCCAAACAGGGTTTATTCTCTTTAATAGAAACTTCCCACCTGAGATTGAATAGATGTTCACATATTCCCTTCGTATATTATAGAAGAAATGAGTTTAAAAATGAATTTAGGCTGGTCCATTTGTCCTGGAGGGGGTAATTAGGGATTTTAAGAACCAGGAAGGAGCTTTCCCACTCCAGCTTTTTGACTCTTTCCTTGTCAGCACAAATCAGATGTTTTTCAGTTTTTCAGCAGTTCAGCCTGGACACTCCCATGAAAACAAACAAATAATATCAATTTTAGGATGTAATGGCTGTCACTCAGCCTGGCAGGAATTCTGTGCAGGGAATTGGGAATTTAACTCTTAAATAATGGCAAGAAGAACCAGTCTGAGGTACAAACAGAACACAGATGAACTCCTGGCCTACAACACACAAATAAACTCCTTTTTGGCCTTGGAAATCTTTTTCCCTGTTCCTGGAGCCCCAGGCAGGGATGTGTGCTGCTCAGAGCACTTTTAGCTGGAGATCGGTTTGGTTTGGGTGCCCTGCAGCCAATCCTGTGGCAGCCAGGCTGCTCCTCGTGCCACTGCTGCTGATCAGTAAACACAGTGCAATTTGTGTCACAGAAATGATTTGCAATTAAAAACTTATTAACGAAGTGCAACGATAACAAGAGCAATAAAATGCCAAGATGGGGAATTGCTTCATTATGTGCAATAGCTCCACCAAAGCCAGGGCTGCACAGAACATTTCCCCCTCTCTGATGAACAATCAGTTCTCTCTGAATTCTAATTAGCCTCAATAATGTCGATCCCTCTCAAGTGTGAGCAGCAGGAAATGAGGAAATGCAGAAAGTTTCATTAAAGCAGAGCTCCAGCCAGAGCAGTGATACCCCAGGATATCTCAGGATATCCCGGGATGGCCAGGATGTCCCAGGATATCCCAGGATATCCCAGGATATCCCAGGATGTCCAAGATGTCCCAGAATGTCCCAGGCTGTCCCAGGCTGTCCCAGGATATCCCAGGCTGTCCCAGGCTATCCCAGCCTCTCCCAGGCTGTCCCAGGATATCCCAGGCTGTCCCAGGCTGTCCCAGGCTGTCCCAGGCTGTCCCAGGCTGTCCCAGCCTCTCCCAGGATATCCCAGGCTGTCCCAGGCTGTCCCAGGCTATCCCAGGCTATCCCAGGCTGTCCCAGGCTGTCCCAGGCTATCCCAGGCTGTCCCAGGATATCCCAGGATGTCCCAGGCTGTCCCAGGCTATCCCAGGATATCCCAGGCTGTCCCAGGCTGTCCCAGGCTGTCCCAGGCTGTCCCAGGCTATCCCAGGCTGTCCCAGGATATCCCAGGATATCCCAGCCTCTCCCAGGCTGTCCCAGGCTGTCCCAGGATGTCCCAGGATGTCCCAGGATATCCCAGGATATCCCAGGCTGTCCCAGGCTGTCCCAGGCTGTCCCAGGCTATCCCAGGCTGTCCCAGGATGTCCCAGGCTGTCCCAGGCTGTCCCAGCCTCTCCCAGGCTGTCCCAGGCTGTCCCAGGCTGTCCCAGGATGTCCCAGGATGTCCCAGGATATCCCAGGCTGTCCCAGGCTGTCCCAGGCTGTCCCAGGCTGTCCCAGGCTATCCCAGGCTGTCCCAGGATATCCCAGGCTGTCCCAGGATGTCCCAGGCTGTCCCAGGCTGTCCCAGGATATCCCAGGCTGTCCCAGGCTATCCCAGGCTGTCCCAGGCTGTCCCAGGATATCCCAGGATGTCCCAGGATGTCCCAGGATATCCCAGCCTCTCCCAGGCTGTCCCAGGCTGTCCCAGGCTGTCCCAGGCTGTCCCAGGGTGCCCGGCAGGAGCAGCAGCAGTTCCCTTCCAGGCCAGAGGCACCTGTGCTCTGCAGGAGCCACTGTCACGTTGCCCTCTTGCCCAATCTGTTCCTTCCAAGCAGATTAAGTCTCTGAGCTTATCCAGACCTGTTTTAAAGCCTATTTGATCTCGAAATAGGACTGAAGAATCCAACAAGAAGAGGCTTGCAGGAGATTTTCTTGTTTCATCGACACTGGAAAGGCAAGAATTGGAAACTCCAGAACAGACCCCCTTCAGCACCTTCCTTCTGCCAAGATTACAAAGCACTGAAGCACTTGAAAATGAGAAGACAACTCCTGTGATCTGCCAAGCCTGAACTGCTCCCCAGCCCCAGCAGCCAATGAGCACAGCACAAACCACTTGGGAGAAAGTTCTGGGAGTTTTGGTATTGCAGATGCAGATCCCTCATCCCTCCCTCGGTGTCACATCCCCTCCTTGCTGTGGGAGACGAGCTCTGCTTCACTCATTCTGTGAAATTCCCTGGTTTGGGGGTTTGCTGCAGCACCCTCAGCCCCTCTGCTGCCTTCCCTGTGGGCCTGGGGATGCTGCAGGGCAGGGGAAGGGCAGGGACACAGACTGGGAATGGGGAATGAATGGGGAATGGGGAATGGGGAATGGGGAATGGGGAATGAATGGGGAATGGGGAATGGGAATGGGGAATGGGGAATGGGGAATGGGAATGGGGAATGGGGAATGAGGAATGGGGAATGGGGAATGGGGAATGAATGGGGAATGGGGAATGGGGAATGGGGAATGGGGAATGGGGAATGGGGAATGGGGAATGGGGAATGGGGAATGGGGAATGGGGAATGGGCAGGGACACAGACACAGACATGGCCAGGAGAATGACCATGGACACAGCCAGGGGAATGGTCAGGGGAATGACCAGGGGAATGGTCAGGGGAATGACCAGGGGAATGGTCAGGGGAATGACCAGGGGAATGGTCAGGGGAATGATCAAGGGCACAGCCAGGCTCTGACCCCCAGCCCCCATCCCCAGGGCTCCCAGGGATGTCCCCACAGCCCCACACCCAGGGAGCACAGCACAGGAGCAGGGACAGGATCAGGACACAGGATCAGGACACAGGAGCAGGGACAGGATCAGGACACAGGATCAGGGACAGGATCAGGACACAGGAGCAGGGACAGGATCAGGACACAGGAGCAGGGACAGGATCAGGACACAGGATCAGGACACAGGAGCAGGGACAGGATCAGGACACAGGAGCAGGGACAGGATCAGGACACAGGAGCAGGACACAGGAGCAGGGACAGGATCAGGACACAGGAGCAGGGACAGGATGGGGACACAGGAGCAGGACACAGGATCAGGACACAGGAGCAGGGACAGGATCAGGACACAGGATCAGGACACAGGAGCAGGGACAGGATCAGGACACAGGAGCACAGCGTGTGGCAGTGCTGGGGGGATTTTCCCACAGGGCTCCTCTGGATTTTTCCTTCCCCGACTGCACAAACCAGTCGGTTCACAGGGAAGCACACTGAAATCACAACTGATGGGAAACTCCCAGCAGAGTGCACTCACAGTGCCTGTGATCTCACACATGCCCTTGGCAGCCACACTGACACCTTTAACACGTCCTTCATGCACTTATTTACTTTAATTAGGGACTACGTGGCCGAAGGTGAGAGCAGGAATTAGAGAGAAATACCCGAATGAACAGAAGTCACTTCCTCTGACACCCAGGGGCTCTCCCCTCTCACACCACTCGGGTTTATCCCAAATCCCAAATCCCAAATCCCATCCCAAATTCCATCCCATCCCAAATCCCATCCCATCCCACCTTGCCCTTTCTGAGAAGGGCCTTGGATGGATCAGGGATCCTGGAGGGGTCCCAGCTGTGCCCCCTCCCTGCAGCACCACAGAAATTCCCGATTTTCCCTGGCTGTGTCCCCTCCCTGCAGCACCACAGAAATTCCCGATTTTCCCTGGCTGTGTCCCCTCCATGCCAGTACCACAGAAATTCCCGATTTTCCCTGGCTGTGCCCCCTCCATGCCAGTATCACAGAAATTCCCGATTTTCCCTGGCTGTGCCCCCTCCCTGCAGCACCACAGAAATTCCCGATTTTCCCTGGCTGTTCCCCATTTTTCCCTGGCTGTTTCCCTCCCTGGCTCTGCAGGACAGAGGGAATGCTCCAAGCTGGGATTTGTGCAGGTGCTGCCCTGTGCTGCAGCACAGGCACCTGTTGGTTCATTTTAGCTGAAATAAAATCTAATCACTAAAACTTTGACATGACCTCAACCAATCTTCTGGAAGAGTTGTAATCCCTTAATCTGCAGAAGCATTTTGACCTCGGAGCAGTGGGTGGATTAATGCCACCACTGCCTCTGCAATAATTGCTCCTCGAAGTCTCCCACAGAACAAAAAAACTCAAAATGTCAAGTTTAGCCTGAAGCTTTGGGGTTTTCTCCAGAAATAGCAGCCCCCACGTTTTTTTCCTGGGGTAAAAATCAATTATCCTGGATTTTCTTTTCAACACATTTTTCCTTCCATGTTACTGCCCATTGTGCCAGAGAAATTATCAAAGCCCCCAGCCCCATATTCCTTACTCCTCTCTTTTCACTTACATCTTTATTTTCAGGTAAATATCCGGATATCACTGGATTTAAACTCATCATTCCTAACAGAGGGAGCTTGGCTGTGCCAGCACTGGGTAAGAATTGTGTGCAGGACACCCTTGCAAGGCTTTTGGTTTTCACCAGCCCAGTGAAAATATTAATGTGAGTTGGGTGCCTGCACATAGGAAATACAGAGCATTTGTGGCATCCCCAATGGCTGGGGAAAAACCCATAAATTATCTCTGCATGGGTTTGGTGTAGCCTGGAGAAACTCACGGGTGTAATTCAAAGCTGTATTTAATTTATAGTCTCATTTTTTAAAAGGTCTAAAGGCTGCACCCTGAAGGGAGAGAGCAAACCCAAAGGGAGAGAAAAAACTCCAAAGGGAGAGAGAACATCCTAGAGGGAGAGTTTACATTCTGAAATGGAGAGAGCACATCCCCAAGGGAGAAACTCAATCCAAAAGTGAGAGAGCTCATCCTGGAGGGGGAAACTCCATCCTGAAGTGGAGATAACATCCCTAAAGGAGAAACTCCATCCTAAAGGGAGAGAGCACATCCCCAGGGGAGGAATTCCATCCAAAATTGGGGGAGCATATCCCTAAGAGAAAAACTCCATCCAAAGTGAAGACAGCACAACCTGGAGGGAGAAACTCCATCCTAAAGGGAGAGAGCATTGATGGGGACAGAGCCCCACTCCTGCTGGGGACACAGCCCCAAATCTGCTGGGGACACAGCCCCATTTCTGCTGGGGACAGAACCCCAAATCTGCTGGGGACAGAACCCCACTCCTGCTGGGGACAGAACCCCAAATCTGCTGGGGACAGAACCCCACTCCTGCTGGGGACACAGCCCCATTTCTGCTGGGGACACAGCCCCACTCCTGCTGGGGACAGAACCCCACTCCTGCTGGGGACACAGCCCCAAATCTGCTGGGGACACAGCCCCATTTCTGCTGGGGACACAGCCCCATTTCTGCTGGGGACATAGCCCCATTTCTGCTGGGGACACAGCCCCATTTCTGCTGGGGACACAGCCCCAAATCTGCTGGGGACACAGCCCCATTTCTGCCCTCCAGGCCCCAGCTGGAAGCTGCAATTTCCATTCTAAATTGCCAGGGCGAGCTGGCACTCAGCAGGGCATTGGTGCCCAGCAGCCAGAGCAGCAGGGCAGAGCTCTGCCACCTGCCCGGGCCTCAGCACACACAGAAACCCAGCCAGGGAAACCCAGCCTGCCCCTGGGCCAAGCCACACTCGGCAAACAAACAGAAAATGTCGTGACACTGCCCAGCCTCTGCAGCTGGGCTGTCCTGCCCTGAGCCTCCCCCTCCAGCCAGGACTCATTCATTCAGATTTTCACCACCCTGTGCCATTTACACCATCCTTGCACTGCACCCTGCAGGAAACAGGTTTTGTTTGCCATTGTTGTGGCCCTGGTGCCCAAGACCTCAGCCTCCTTCCCAAATTAATTCCTTGCTTCAATAACTGTAAGGATGCCCCGTGGGGAACAGCAGCTACAGAAAGATGATCTGATTGATTACAGCTTGATTTCTGTATTACAGCCTTTGGAGAGCTCAATACACAGCTCCAGCAAAATGAAGGTGCACAGAGCCCCAGACTGTTGGATAAAGGCTCACAAAGGGCCTTTGTGTTATTTTGGCATTCTGCTCATCTCAGACCTGTTTTCTGTCTTTTATCCCGGCCTGATGCAGCACTCACAACATCTGGCTTTGCCCACACGCCTGGATGTTCTCAGAGCAGTTTTTCACAGAAACCTTTGCTCTGCAGCTCCCAGAGCAGTGGGTGAGCCCTGTGCCCCCCAGAGGAACCTGCCCGGGGCTGGGGACCCTGCAGTCCAGTCTGCACCAGCCCAACCCCTGCCTGAGCAGGGCAGGAACCGAGGTTAAACCACAATTCCTCCACGTTCCCTTCGGGGGACCTGAGGTTTTCTCATAAAACCCGAGCAAAGTTATCCAGGGGACATTTGGAACTTTGACAGCAGCAAAGGGGGATCCCGAGGGCTGTGCTGTGCCAGGTCAGCAGGGAGATTTATCCAGGGGCTGCTTTGGGTGCCTGCGGGCACTGCAGCACGTGGGGACCTTGGGGTGCTGCTCCTGCCACCCTGGGCTGCTCACCCAGCACTGCCAGGTGAGGAGTGACCCTCACCCAGGTGTGACTCAGGAGCACCTTCTGTCCTCATCACCCCTTTCAGCACAGAAAGATCAATCCTTAGATGGTAGGACTAAGATCAGGAAGTAGGACTAAGATCGATCCTTAGATGGTAGGACTAAGATCAGGAGTAGCCCTAAGATCGATCCTAGCTGGGTGTCTGATCACAGCTGGACACACATCACCTGCCACCCCTCAGGGATCCCATCAAATCCCAGGTGCCATGAGCTCAGAGCTGCCAGGATCCTCCTGCTGCTGCCCCATCTCCTCCTGGGCACAGGGGTTTGTTTCCACCTGGGAAGATCCTCCTCACCTGGGCCAGGTCCCTGCTGGCAGGGTCAGCACACCAACCCCTCTGGTGTGGCTCTGGCTCTTTTTGGGAGCTCCTGGAGAAATCCAGGAGCCAAATGCAGGCAGGCCACTCCTGTGCCATGGAATCCTCGGCAGCCTGGCTGGGTTTGGGGATTCACTCCCAGCCCAGGCAGGAGCTGGAGCTCAGTTCAGGCCAGGGAAAGGTGACCCCTGCTCTGGCAGAGTCAGTGCTGCAGATGGCTGCCCAAATTCCTGCTGGGGGGAAAAGGTTGGATCCAACTTTAGCCTGCAGTGTCTGTAACTGCATTTCAGTGCCCCTAAAGCACCTGGGAGGCACTCACAGGTAACAGGCACCGAGTGCACACACTCCTGAAGGACCTGAAGGGCAGAGGGGGTTTTGTCCTCAGTGATGTTCCACAGGTAAATCTCAGCCCCTGAAATGAATTCACAAACTCTCCTGTGAAATCCCTCTGCTCAGAGGGGTTATTGTGTTCCAGGTTTTCCATGTCACTCCGTGCTGGGGAAATCTTGTTGAGTTCCCTGAAAACCCAAAGTCCCCAAATTCATTATTGGCATCCACTCCTGTCCTTTGAGCTCTAAGCACCATAATTCACTTCTGCAGGCCCCACCTGGATTGAGTTAATAAAAGTAAAACTTTAAGGAAATATCTTTTAAAATCAAAGGAGTTGTTGAAGAGAAACTTAATTTTTATTGCAAGTGATGTCCTCTATTTGTCACATTGGGAAGTATTTTCACCTGATACTTTGGAAATGAAGTCTTGACCTTTAATAACTCCATTTAGCCTAAATGAATAAATAGAGCTGGGAAGGAATTGAAAGTCTTCCCCAGTGCTAAGCAGAGTATATCCTCTATATCTTGCTGTCATTAATAGCTGATGAATTCAGCTAATAATGTCAGAGGACATTGTCAAGGTTGATGGACCCAAAGCTCGTCCTTGTTTTGACAGTGTTTCCATGGAAGAGGGTTTTTTAGGGAAAGCCATTACCCAGGCAGTGAGAGTGGTCTCCAAGGAGCAGATGTGGATGGATGGGCACTGGGAGAGGGATAAAACAGGATTTATTTCTTCCTTTTCTTTTAAAAACTCCAATTCTGATTCACCCCAGCTTTCAGTTCTGGTTATTTGCCAGGACTCGGTGTCAGCTCAGCCCTTGCAGCTCCCCACGGTGCCACGAGCAGCAGAGCACAGCAAAGGCCTCCCGGATTCTGTCATGACTTGTTCTCTGCTCTTCCTTTGCTTCATTTTCTCTCTTTTCTGACCCCTTTGGCTTTCCCTGCCTGCCGTGAGCCCCTCTCCTTCTCTGGGTGTTTAATGCATCACCCTTGGGGTTATTTGCAGATTGGAACATGGGCTTTAAAAAGTTCACATCAATCTGTACTTGTACAGAAAAAAACACATTTATTTTGCCAAATTTTTAATCTAAAGCCCCTTTACGTGTCAGGGAAATAAGAATTGTGGCTATAAATCACTCAGCACCAGTGTGGAGAAACAAAGAGATATTGGACGTGCTTTTATGTTTTTCATATTATTCTGTGCAAGATAAGGTTCTGTTTTATTTGGAGTATCTCTACCTTGATCTCCCCAGTGAAATAAAAAGGCTTGGTGAAGTCAGGAGGAAAAATGTGTTTGTAGGGTGAGTGCAGATGGGAATTGAAAAAAAAGAGCACAAAGAATAAGGAGTGTCAGAATGAAACCCGGGCTGGTGTTTGCTGCCTGCTGCTCCCCAGCACAGGGAAGGGAGAAAAATGTTGAAGAACTTGGATCCGTTTCAGATTTGCAAATACCTGTGATTTTGCAGGACCCCACAAGTTGGGATTTTTTTTTTTTTTAAACAATGCTGTGGAATCCCAGGGTGGTTTGGGTTGGAACGGACCCTAAAGCCCATCCAGGGACACTTTCCCCTGTCCCAAATTCCCCCAGCCCATCCAGGGACACTTTCCCCTGTCCAGGTGTCCCAAACCCATCCAGGGACACTTTTCCCTGTCCAGGTGTCCCCAAACCCATCCAGGGACACTTTTCCCTGTCCCAGGTGTCCCAAACCCATCCAGGGACACTTTTCCCTGTCCCAGGTGTCCCCAAACCCATCCAGGGACACTTTCCCCTGTCCCAGGTGTCCCCAAACCCATCCAGGGACACTTTCCCCTGTCCCAGGTGTCCCCAAACCCATCCAGGGACACTTTCCCCTGTCCCAGGTGTCCCCAAACCCATCCAGGGACACTTTCCCCTGTCCCAGGTGTCCCCAGCCCTGCCAGGGATGGCCAAGTGGTGATGTCACACAGAGTGGGGTCACACAGGAAAAATCCCCCACAAAACCTGGGAATTTTGTCCTTCTCAGGTGAGGATTCTCTCACATTTTGCCTACAAGAGGGCTCTCTGTGGAGCTTTGAATTTTGTGGCCCCAACTAAGCTGTGAATACATTGTAAAGTGACCTTTTATAAATGAATAATCATTAAATAAAATACTTTGAACTGTTAAACACCATTACACAAGGTGCACTGTAATTATTTCAGTGACAGAGGCCAAACTCTCACCTCCACAGCAGCACCAACTCCAAGCAAATCCATTATTTAGTGGGGAATTACTTTGTGTGACACGAGCACAGCTCAGATGCAAACCTGGCCCTGCTTTCCCAGCTCTAATGAAGTTCAATTGTGCAGAGCACTTGAAAGCTTTTTTTTTTTTTTTTCCTCCAGTCTGTAGTGTGTACAACCAGGAACACTGGTCATTTAAAAGATAAAAAAAAAGCTAAACACCAAACCTGAGCATATGTAGATGTTTAGGCCACCGGGAATAAAATTCTCCAATTAAAATGCTAATAAATGCAGAATATCCCCTCCCTTAATTAATTGGTTAAATAAACAGTGAGACTAGGTGAAATACTGCCATGATTATTTAACACAGAGAAAAATCAAGAAGGTTGACTGAATAACAATTCCTCAATTAACACACAATGAAGAACATTTGAGTTTTAATTAATCCTTATTGGCACTGCAGTAACTTCCACGGAGAATCTATTGTGACTCATTTCACGGGCAGGCCTTTCAAGTTTAGGTAATTTTAACATTTGGTGTCCAATATAAATCTCCTTATTAAAGCTGATACAAATAGAGGGATTAAACTCAGACCCCAAGGGCACTTGGGGAGTTGTTTCCTCACACGGAGCTGCTGTTGACAGAACACAGCTCCACTTCCTGCCTTGCTCATCAGAAATTATTATTATTATTATTATTACTATTATTATTATTATTATTGTTATTATTATTATTATTATTATTATTATTATTATTTTCTTGTGAGTGGTCAGGAATAGATGAACTGAACTTGCCAGAGCAGTCCCTGGATGATCCCTGGCAGTGCCCAAGGTGTCCCTGCCATGGCAGGGGTGGCACTGGATGAGCTCTGAGGTCCCATCCAACCCAAACCAATCTGGGTGCAATGAATAATTTTAATTTCTGGGGTTTGTTGACACGAACATAGATAATCTAATTAAAAAAAGAATTTAAGCACAATGACAATGAATAATTTTAATTTCTGGGGTTTGTTGACACGAACATAGATAATCTAATGGAAAAAAAAATATTTAAGCACAATAACAACACTTACAGGTGGGACTGGGTACCAAATATTGTAGAAGCCCTTTCAGAGAAGATCCAATAACTGCAGAACTAAATGCTGCTTTTATGACCAGCACCTGCAGCAGTTTTGCTGCCTTTCAATCCTCAGACCAATTTCTGAGTTGTGAGGAAGCTGACAAACAGCTCCTTGTCCTGCAGTGATACCACAGACCTCTTAAAACTTTAATTCTGAGCTTTCATAACCTTAATTTCTCTTTCTTGCTCAACAAAAGTCTTTCTGCCTGGAATCGTAGCTCTCTCACCGAATTCTTTTTGTATTCTAGGTTGGATAAACGGAGGGGAGCTCCCTGAGGTGTGTGATGTCCTGTACAGCTGCTCCCATCCAGGGGCAGGATGGGGCTGCACACGGCTGGGACATTCCCAGGAGCAGCAAGGTGAGGGCTGCTCCCTCCTGGCAAACACTGAATTCCTGAGTTTTCCCTGCCTGATCTCGGTTTTCACCGTGTGTTCACCCAGGGCCAGGACACGCTCAGAACTGTTCAATAACCCATGAAATTCAACTCCATTCGAATTTCATAAACAACAGCACGATGGGCAACAGGAGAGCAGAGAAAGTCTTCAGAAAAACTGCAGAGAGCAGATTTCCCCCAGCTGCAATGCCTGGCAAAGAGCCCATTTCAAACTGAAAAATCTCTCATTTCTCCATCTCCTGACGGTGCAGCCCAGTCACCCCAGTTCTGCTGCCCAGTCACCCCAGTTCAAACCCTGTGTGCAGAGAAGCTGCTGGGATTTCCCAGGGCTCTGCCCCCTGGCCCTGGCCTGGCTGCCAGCCCCTCCTGTGCTGGTGTGCTGCTCACCTGTCCTGTTTCATGGAATCATGGAATGGTTTGGGTTGGAAAAGACCCTAAAAATCCTTCACTTCCCCCCCTGCCATGGCAGGGACACCTCCCACTGTCCCAGGGTGTCCCAAACCCCAGTGTCCATCCTGGCCTTGGGCACTGCCAGGGATCCAGGGGCAGCCCCAGCTGCTCTGGGCACCCTGGGCCAGGGCCTTGGCAAAGCCTTGGCTGTGATGCAGAATCCTCTCCTCAGCAGATGCTGCTCGAGCACCAGGAACTCCCTGAGAGTTCTGGCTCTGCTCAGAGGAGCTGCTGAGCCCCAGGGAGGTGTCCCATCCATCATCCATCATCCATCATCCATCATCCATCCATCATCCATCCATCCATCCATCCATCATCCATCATCCATCCATCCATCATCCATCCATCCATCCATCATCCATCATCCATCCATCATCCATCCATCATCCATCCATCCATCCATCATCCATCCATCATCCATCCATCATCCATCCATCATCCATCCATCCATCATCCATCCATCATCCATCATCCATCATCCATCCATCCATCCATCCATCCATCCATCCATCCATCCATCCATCATCCATCATCCATCCATCCATCCATCCATCATCCATCCATCCATCCATCCATCATCCATCCATCATCCATCATCCATCATCCATCCATCCATCATCCATCATCCATCCATCCATCCATCCATCATCCATCCATCATCCATCATCCATCCATCATCCATCCATCATCCATCATCCATCCATCCATCCATCCATCATCCATCCATCCATCATCCATCCATCATCCATCCATCCATCCATCATCCATCCATCATCCATCCATCCATCCATCCATCCATCATCCATCCATCATCCATCCATCATCCATCCATCCATCATCCATCTATCATCCATCATCCATCCATCATCCATCCATCCATCCATCATCCATCATCCATCATCCATCATCCATCCATCATCCATCCATCATCCATCCATCATCCATCATCCATCCATCATCCATCCATCATCCATCCATCCATCCATCCATCCATCCATCATCCATCCATCCATCATCCATCCATCCATCATCCATCCATCCATCCATCATCCATCCATCCATCCATCCATCATCCATCCATCCATCCATCCATCCATCCATCATCCATCCATCCATCATCCATCCATCATCCATCATCCATCCATCCATCCATCCATCATCCATCCATCCATCCATCCATCATCCATCATCCATCCATCCATCCATCCATCCATCCATCCATCCATCCATCCATCATCCATCATCCATCCATCATCCATCATCCATCCATCATCCATCCATCCATCCATCATCCATCCATCCATCATCCATCATCCATCCATCATCCATCCATCCATCCATCATCCATCATCCATCCATCCATCCATCCATCCATCCATCCATCCATCCATCCATCATCCATCCATCCATCCATCCATCATCCATCCATCCATCATCCATCATCCATCCATCCATCCATCCATCCATCCATCCATCATCCATCCATCATCCATCCATCCATCATCCATCATCCATCCATCCATCCATCCATCCATCCATCATCCATCCATCATCCATCCATCATCCATCCATCCATCATCCATCCATCATCCATCCATCCATCCATCATCCATCCATCATCCATCCATCATCCATCCATCCATCATCCATCATCCATCCATCCATCCATCCATCATCCATCATCCATCCATCATCCATCCATCATCCATCATCCATCCATCCATCATCCATCCATCATCCATCATCCATCCATCATCCATCCATCCATCCATCCATCCATCATCCATCCATCATCCATCCATCCATCCATCCATCATCCATCCAGTTCCATGGCACCAGTGCATTCCAGTTCACTTGTTCCATTCAAAGCCTGCTGTTTGCACAGCTGCAGCTCTTTGCTAAACACCAGCACTTTCTGAGGGGCTCAGCGTTTTCACCTCAGCCTTTTTATTTTTTTTTCAGGAAACCTAATTCCTAAATGGGAAAGATGAAATTATATCTGTAGTGGGGAATGGAAATGCATTAATCCAATCACTCCTTCCAAAAAAGGGGCTTTTGTAGAAGAAATGCCACAGCAGAGTTCTGTTATTCGGGCATGTTTACATTAGAGATGAAAAATCCTGTCTCATAATCAAATAGGAACCAGAGCATGGCTCTCTCCAAGGCTTGTCTAGACAGCCCAGCAGCAGCCAAACCACAGCTGTGGGGCTGTCCCAGCACTCCCAGGCTGTGCCCCTGCTCAGCCCTGGGGCTCCGGGGTCACAGGGGCTGCAGGGACCCCCAGGTTCCCCCAGTGCCATCCCTGCCCTGCCCAGACCCCCCAAATCCCACCCCGGGCATCCCTGGTGTCCAAACTCTCCTGGAGCTCTGGCTGTGCCCATTCCCTGGGGAGCCTGGGCAGTGCCAGTGCCAGTGCCACCTCTGGGGGAAGAACCTTTCCCAAAATCCAGCCTGACCCTCCCTGGCCCAGCTCCAGCCCTCCAGCAGCTGTACTGGGGGGACAGAGCTCTCCCTGGCCCAGCTGTGGGGCAGCTCCTGTGACATGTGGTCCCACATGGCTGAGCTCACACACTGCTCTGCACCTCCAAACCAGCCCAAAAACCTTCAGCTTTGTTATCACACTTCATTAAGGGCCCTGCAGAGCTGAAAGGAGAGGTGTGTGAAAGGGTTTGCAAGCAACAAAACACTTGATGTCCATCCTTGACTGAATTTGGTGAAGATCAGACATGAGGAAACGCACTGGCTTTTCTGGGAGCAGAAATGTTTTTGGAAAGAGGGCTGGGGCAGCTGCCCCATGCCCAAAGCACTCCAAAGCCCATGATGGTGTCTGTTCCCAGCCTGGCTGTGAAGGGGAGCAGGAATGACCCAGGCAGGAGCTGGAATGACCCAGGCAGGAGCTGGAATGATCCAGGCAGGAGCTGGAATGACCCAGGCAGGTGCTGGAATGACCCAGGCAGGAGCTGGAATGGCCCAGGCAGGAACAGGAATGACCCAGGCAGGAACAGGAATGACCCAGGCAGGAGCTGGAATGATCCAGGCAGGAGCTGGAATGATCCAGGCAGGAGCTGGAATGACCCAGGCCAGGACTCGTGCAGATCATTCCCCTGAGCCATGGGAAATGTCCTTTCCTGCATAAGAAAACCCGGATTCTGGGAGGTCGCAGCATGGAATAATCCTGCTCAACACCCAGAGCCCTCCCAAGGAGAAATCCCAGCCCTGTGGGCACAGCTGGAGCTCATGCCAGGCTGTGCCACAGCTCCAGAGCTTGGCCAGCCCCAGCCAGGTCTGGGGGATGGTTTTGGGGTGGCTTTGGGAGCAGTCTGGGTGTGCAGAACACTCTGCCTTGTGAAGAGAGGATGAAAGTCAAAGCCTGGAGATGGAGCTGTGAGAGGAGATTAAATTCCCTTTGTGCTCAGCCATGTGCACAGGAGGGAGGGAGGGAGGGATGCTCCCGAAGGCTCCAAAATGTTCAAAGAACCTGTGTCCAGGTCCAGGGACCTGTCCCCGCTTGCCAGCAGGGTCACAGGGGTCGGGAGGGATTTCTCTATCTCCCAGCTGTCGTGCTAACATGGAACAGCTTGTGGGGAGGATTGTGTTTTACTGAAGGGTGTCCTGCAGCTGCTCGGCATTCCTGCCAATCCTGCCTGGAAATGATGCAGCTCCTTGCGTGACCAGAAACGGGAAAGAAATCCATGTAAGGGCAGGCAGGCAGCGCTGCAGGCACAAAGGCAGCAGCAGACCTCAGAGCCCGGGGTCAGGCAGGACAGAGCCCCTGCCTGGAGGACTTTGGTTTGCTCGTGCAGAGCTCTGGTTCCAGCAGAGGAGCCGGGGCTGCAGCTGCTGCTGCTGGAATTACCTGGGATTGCTGCCCGGAGTCAGCTGAGCCTCTCCTCACCTGCAGCCCAGGTGTCCCCAGGCACACCGGGGGTCACTGGGTGTCACCATCCCTGCCAGCTCTGACTGGCACAGGTGGCACCACTGGGGCACTTTTGGTGACAAATCACTCCCAGAGGAGGAACCCGGTGCTCCATCAGGGAGCTCCAGCCTGAGGAAATATCTGTGGCTTTCCCCAGAGGTGTCAGCGTGGCTTGTGCACGTTTCCATGGGCAGGAGTGGTTGTGACAGCTGCATAAATCAGAAATAACTGGAGATATTTATTACAATGCTGAAGCTGAGGGATGAGATATTTGACCTGGCTTTGAGTGCCAACCATCACATTTAATAACTGCAGGGAGCCCATTTGCTCCTCGGGCTCTCCCAGCACCCAGGGCAGTGTGATCCATCCTGTGTGCAGAAAGGGGATGTTTGTGCAGACTCCCAAGCTGTGAGCCAGCAGATTAAATGATCAACCTCCAGCTTTGGCAGTGCCCCAGAAACGTGAATATTTGTTCCCTGCGCTGTCCCTGCCCTGGTTCCCAGCACGGGCCAGGGGCAGGGCATGCACACAGCTGTCTGCATCTGCATCTGCATCTGCACAGCCCCAGCCCTCCCGGCGTTGCCACATCCTCGAGCTGGGCTGAATTTTTCTGCAGAGTCAAGAAATCAGAGGGAGAGAAATTGAGACTCAGATGTGGCAACCACAGCGTGGCTGCACAAATGTCAGAGCATCTCCAAGCTCGGTGCTGCAGCCTCCGGGGCTCATCCTGCTGCTGCACACGCTGCAGGGTGTGCGACTTCTCTCTGTGCTCTGCAAAGCCCAAATCAATCGGATTTCTCAGGCTCCCTGAGCAGCAGGAACAGCATCCCCTCACTGCTGAGACATCCACAGGAACAGGGCCCAGGAGCAGAACCCCTGTGGTAAACAGAGCTGCATGAGTCACTCCTATTACAGCTTTAATTTAAAAGGAAAATAAATTAAACACCTCCTCAGAAATTAGGAGGTTTGAGGCCCTAGCAACAACAAAGTGCACACGTGTGTTCTGATGTTAAAACAACGTTGGGCTCCATCCTCAGCCTCTCCTGCTTTTCCTACTCCCACCCTCTGCAGGTTTTGTGGGCACCTCTGGGCTGGAATTTCTGTGAGATGATATTTGTGTAGCCCTGAGGCAGAATCCCAGAATTGGGAAGGTTGGAAAAGACCTTGAAGATCATCAGGTCCAATTGTCCACTCGGCCCCACCACGTCCACACCGAGGTCCTGCAGGGGAAGGGCTCAGCCCAAAATCCCACCTGGCTGTGCCTCTGTCCCTGCTGCAACCATAAAATGTAAACCCTGCAGATTTACACTTCCTCTCCAATGTCATTCTGCTAATTGGACCTTACATCACTGCAGCTAAAATAGTTCTGTGGCCAGGCACGTGCAGTGCTTCAAAAATAATTCCAGAAATTACACTCGTGTCCCCCTGAGCAAACACCAAACACTCCACAGACACTTCCCTGTGCTGCTTGGCAATGCCCAGAGTCAGAAATCCATCCATCCATCCATCCATCCATCCATCCATCCATCCATCCATCCATCATCCATCCATCATCCATCCATCATCATCATCCATCCATCCATCCATCATCCATCCATCATCCATCATCCATCCATCATCCATCCATCATCCATCCATCCATCCATCCATCCATCCATCCATCCATCCATCATCCATCCATCCATCATCCATCATCCATCCATCATCCATCCATCCATCCATCCATCATCCATCATCCATCCATCATCCATCCATCATCCATCCATCCATCATCCATCATCCATCCATCCATCCATCCATCCATCCATCCATCCATCCATCCATCATCCATCATCCATCATCCATCCATCCATCCATCCATCCATCCATCATCCATCATCCATCATCCATCATCCATCATCCATCATCCATCCATCCATCCATCCATCCATCATCCATCCATCCATCCATCCATCCATCCATCCATCATCCATCCATCCATCTCTTTCCTCAGGTTCCTTTTTGGTTTTTTTGGACAATTTTAGGCCCCTCTGTCCCAGCCCAGTGCCACCACAGTCTGTCATTGTCCCCACCACCAGCACTGCTCCCTTTTATCCTCCTGCCAGCACACCAGCAGTGCCAGCAATGATGCTTGGGGGTTTTTTTATGGTTGGATTATACAACCCCAAATTAATTTACATACATTATCCTAACCCAAAAAGGAAAGATGAAGCAGGATGTCCTCTAGCCAATTAACAAAGATGATTAATTAGGGAGAAATGGAAGAGTAGGGAAACATCTTTTTGCTAAATATTTTAATCAAGATTCTAAAGAGCATCTCTCCTAAGGCTTCACAAGTTGCTGAAAAGATTTGCATAGGTAAAACCCACTGAAAAGAGTTACTTTTACCTGTCACTACTAAAAATATTTTCATTTTTAGCCTTTTCTTTTTTGTAAGGACGAGTTTGTGATGTTTGTAAAAACCAAGGAGACAAAGCCTCCCCTGAAAACAGCAGAATTAAAAAACACCTCAGAAACCAGCACCAATAATTCTGGAATCATCCTCAAACACCAGGGAATTCCTGGGTGAGAAAAGCTCCCAGGGCACCTCCGAGGCACAGGAGCAGCAGCCCTGCCTGAGCCCGGGCACACTCTGTCCTTCAGAGAGCTCACACAGCCTCCCGTGCCATTTCTGGGGCTATTTTTGCAGAAAAGTTTGAATTCCCCACAGGTTTTAGACATGAAAGTGCAGAATTCCTTCCCCAGGCTTGACTCATGAGCTTTTATAGATCCAGTGGCAACACTTTAAAATAATGGCCAGGCCATTATTCATCGCCATGACATTTATTTTATTAACATTAATCATAATGAACTCATTTGGTATTAATGCAGGTGTCACAAGGCCTTTTATAGAATTCCTCAGGCATTCATTAGGCCGGGCCATTATTTTGATTATTTTTCTAAAAGTTACTTTAACTGTGCCTGGGCTGGCAGAGCCTGGCTGTGTTCTGTGTTCAGCCAGGCACAAAACATCAATCACTCCCCAAAGCACGGAGGTTTTTGGCCGGGCTCTGGTGGGACAGGGGGCCAGGAATGATTTCCCTGCCCTGCTGTGCCCCAGCCCAGCCCCACGAGTCTCTCTGGGTTAACAACCTTTCCTCCCTGCCAGGGCCAAGGAGCTGAGAGTTGGTGCCAAACGCTGCATTTCTGCAGGGAGCTGTAAAATCCCAGCATCCCTGGGGCTGGAAAAGCCCTCCCAGCCCAAGCTGGGCCCCATCCCCACATCCAGGAATTCCCTGGGCACCTCCAGGGATGGGGATCCAAACCTGCCTGGGCAGCCCCTGCCATGAAGGAATTTTTCCTGGAAAAGGAGCCTCTCTTCCTCTGGGCTGCTCCTGAAGGAATCAGAGTGTGGGACACAGATTGAGAAAATAAGAAAATTACAGCCTGAAAAATATTCCAGGCTGGAACTTCTCAGCTCTGTTCCCAGCCCATGAGCTGCTCCAGCTCAAGGCCAGGGAGAATTTCTCCCAGGGTGATCATTTGGTCACAATAAAAAGGAATTAATACCAAGATAGAACCCCTGTTGTGGTGTGTGCCCAGGCCCTGGCCATGGGGTGTCTTCTCTCTGAACCAATCTCCTTTTCTCTGCTCTGGGAGTTGCAGTCCTGCTATAAAACCAAGTGTGTTTCTGAATAAACTTGGCTCTTTCTATCATGACAGACATGGAGCTGTGCATCTTATTTCTGCCTCACTTAAAGGGTTAAAAGCCCTTCCCAGGGCTCCAGCAGAGCTGGGTTGGTGTCCCAGAGCACACCCAGGACTCCTCAGAGCCTTCCCCTGAACCAGAGAAGCAAAGAGCTGATCCAGACTCTCCATTCCCTAAATCCAAACACTGCCTCGTCCATAAATATTTGTGTTTTAAAGCTCCTCACTTTGCCAGGAGCTCGCAGGGAGAAGGAAAACACTCAAGACATTAAAACTACAGACTGGAAATCCTGAGAGGGAAACCTGCTCCTCAGGGAAATCCTTCTTAAAGGAAAAATGTCCCATTTGGAGCTGGAGGCCTGAAGAGGAGGGTGCAGGCAGCTCATGATGGAAAACTCAGAAACACAACTGGGGTAAAAGAGAGAAATTGGTGTAAAAGCCACAAAAAGAAACCCCCAGCACTGCTGAAATCTCTTCAGCTAAATTTTAGTTCAACAGCCACATAGCCCTTGGGTGACAGCTCCTGTAGGGTGTAACAAGGCAATAATGGGAATTCTGGCTCCCTTTGCTGCTTTATGGCACATCCCAAGGGAGAGTTTATCACCACCCACACCCATGAAATTCTCGGATTGTCATGACCTTGGAGAAAGTACCCCAAGCCCCCAGCAGCAGCACATTAAAAGGCAGTTTTTCAGCAGGAGGAGAACTAAACGTGAGGAGCAGGCAGCACCCCTGGGTGCTGAGAAGGCCGATTTTGGCAGCAGCAGGAGCAGAGGGGAGCTGAGCACTCTTTGTGCTGCAGACGGGTCCTGCCCCGGCACAGAGCTGCCACAGGCTCTCAGTTTTATATCCCAAGGCCGTGCAGAGCAGAAGGTGCCGACAGGATCCCGGAATGAGTCACCCCAGAGCAGCAGGTATCACACAGGAACCGGGGTGGTTGCACCGCAGCTCCCTGCCCCAGCAGGAGGAGGAGGAGGAGGAGGAGGAGGATGCTCGGCAGCCAGACAGCACCGATGGCAATCAGGAGCGGGGACAGCCCCAGCCCGGGGGTTTTCCTGCCCTGTGGCACAGCCCCTGTCACACCACGGGTGCCCGGAGCTGCTCCCAGTGCCTGAACTGGGACCAGTTCCCTGGGGCTGCAGGGAGCCCCCTGTTAGCCACACCACATCTTGGGGGCTTCTCTTCTTTCTTCTTCTTTTTGTTTTTTTTTTTTCTTCTGCTTTCCCTCTGAGTCAGGATTGAAGCATAAGAGATGGATTTTTCCTTTTTTTTTTTTTTTTTTTTGCTCTGGGCATCCCTGCCCAGCTCATTCATCTGGCCTAATATTTAATGGAATTTCAAAAATTCCAACCCCCCCGTGCCCATGCAGACCCCCCAAAAAACATCCCCTGGGAGCAATCCGTGGCACTGTGGGGCTGTGCTAATTCAGGTTATTAAAGCAGAGGGGCAGACCATAAATCATTAACAGCTTTGTGCCCTTCTGTGCTGTGGGAATAAAGACGAGGCCATGGGGGGCTGTGCCATCCCCCAGGCCCTGCAGGACAGCCAGGGATGCATTAGGAACATTCAGGGCTGCCATGACAGCAGGCTCAGCCTTCCCCAGGTACAAGGCTCCCAAGACTTCTAAAAACTCTGTCCTTGAGCAGGTAATGGCTGTGTCAGACAATGAGGTTGAAATAAGAAATGTGCAGGTAATAAAACACTCTCCATCCAGCACAGCAGGTCCCAGCCCTTTCACCCCCTGACACACCAAGATGTCTCTTTCCCCCAGAAGATAAGCTGAGAGAGATGACTATTCTGAAAATTACATTTTAGCTCCAATGAATCACATTTTCCAGCTGGAAGTCACTCACAGTGAAAGCACTATTTGCCCAAGGACTCTCGATTTCCAGAAATAATGCTTGGAGTGGCTGGGACAGAGCCCCAGATTGCAGCAGCCATTGGGATGCTATTCAGATGTGCCTCAAAATTTCCTCCAAAGACCACGATCATCCCTCTATTTTTAATCCTCCAGGGTCTTTAGCAAAGGACATTTGTGCTCATTCTTTTCCCTGTGCCCAGCACAGGGTTATAAATACCCAGAGGTAGCACTGGGCAGAGGAACAGACAAATTGTCTTTTCTTGGTGCTCTCACATAATTTACCTTCCCACTTTCTCTCCATACTTTGTTTTCTCCTTCTGCTGCCTTCTCCATGTTCTGCTGGCAATGGTAATTATGGTTTTAAATGCAAGATGAAAGGGATGAGCTGGTTGCAGAAAATTATAGCGCTTTATGTACTCACCAAATTGAATGTTTTCCTTTTCTTGGATGTTCACATGAGCTATTAATTTTGTTTACTTTTAGGTATGGAAGTTGGGGCTTCAAAATAATCACTTGGCTTGTTTATTTGCAGAAGATCTTCTGATTTAATTATTTATAAGAATTATGAATTAAGAATGATGAATAAACATGCATGACAATTAGTGGATTCTTTGTTGAATTCTCCTATGGAACCAGATGGTCTGACTGATGCATGTAAACAGATCATTTATTTCATTTGGAATTCTGAATATTGAATAAGAAATTAGATATTTGCAGTTGAAGACCTTACCAAACGTTTAAGCTAATTCAGAACAGAATTGGGGAAGAGGTTGTACATGGAAATAAATGCAGGGCCTCAGCAGAATGACCACAGTTTAACACGAGCTCATCCCAAGTGTGCACAGAAGGGAAATATTTGCCTGTCTGCATGTTTCAGTCGTCTCATTTTCCATCAGGAGGATTTTGTTTTGTCTCTCCAGGCACGGGCTCCGACCTAACACCCGAATCGGGGTGGTGGTGGCTGCCCCGGGTCCCTGGCAGTGCCCGAGGCTGGGCTGGGGGCACTGGGAGCTGAACCCGTCCCAGTTCCCTTCCAGCCCGTCCCTGGGATGCCCCAGCTCGAGCAGAGCAGAGCCCTGGGCAGCGCCACTGCTCTGCTTTCAAGGCAGGGCTGGGAGGAGAGGAAACCACGGCGAGCAAGCCCGAACAAAGTGCAAACAATCCCAGCAGCAGATGATGATGATGATGATGATGATGATAGCATCTGTGGGGTAACGGCTCCTGCAGCTCCGGGGAACCAGCAGGGATGGACCCTGAGCTCCTGCAGCACCCAAAAATGAACAGGGACGGACCCTGAGCTGTTACACCACCAAATAAAAAGAACAGGGATGAACCCAGAGCTCCTGCAGCACCAAAAAATGAACAGGGATCGACCCTGAGCTCCTGCACCACTGAAAAATGAACAGGGATGAGCCCTGAGCTCCTGCAGCACCCAAAAATGAACAGGGATGGACCCTGAGCTCCTGCAGCACCCAAAAATGAACAGGGATGGACCCTGAGCTCCTGCACCATCTACAAATGACCAGAGATGCTCCCTGAGCTTCTCCACCACCAATAAATGACCAGGGATGCTCCCAGAACTCCCCCACCCTCAAAACATGAACAGGGATGCTCCCCGAGCTCTTCAACCATCCATAAACGCCCAGGGGTGTCCCCGAGCTCCTGCACCATCCATCATTGACTGATGAATGCCCAGGGGTGCCCCTGCCCACCTCCACCATCCAAAAATGCCCAGGGGTGCCCCCTGCCCACCTCCACCATCCAAAAATGCCCAGGGGTGCCCCCTGCCCACCTCCACCATCCGAAAATGCCCAGGGGTGCCCCTGCCCACCTCCACCATCCAAAAATGCCCAGGGGTGCCCCCTGCCCACCTCCACCATCCAAAAATGCCCAGGGGTGCCCCTGCCCACCTCCACCATCCGAAAATGCCCAGGGGTGTCCCCTGCCCACCTCCACCATCCGAAAATGCCCAGGGGTGTCCCCGGGCTCCCGCTCCCTGCCGTCCCTCCCAGCAGCCAGGGATCCGTGCCCGTGCAGGGCAGAGCTTTAATTAATTGGCCTGGCTGATTATCCAGAGCTCCGGCGCTGACCCCGGCAGGTCTGGGGGGATGCAGGGGGGGAGGGAGCAGCTCCCACCGTGCTGGGGCTGCTGAGGGTCCGGGAGAGGAGGGGATGGGACCAGCAGCAGCCCGAGTGTGCTGTCAGAGCCCGGGGATGGACGGACAGACAGACAGACAGACAGACAGACACCCCCTGCCCCTGCAGGCTGCCCAGCACAGATCCGTTCCTTTTTCCAGTGACAAGCTGCAAGGGGCACGTGAAGGGTGAAGCCAAGTCCCCCGGTTATGGCCAGAGCCCAAAATGTTTCATTTCAGCCAAGCTTTGCTCCTTCAGCCCAGCCTGAGCTCCCGTGACCGGCTCCAACACCCGCCTGCTGCAGAGACAATCACCACCTTTAATGAAGGACTGCCGAGCCTCGAGATGCTCCACGGCAAAGTTCATTCTTTATCATCACAATAAGCAGCCCATAATGAGGGAAAATGCGAATTATCACCAATAAATTCACACATGCAGGTCCACCAAGCTTTTTTTTTTTTTAAATATGATTATTTTGCAGTGGTGCAGGGTGAAGCCTCCCCTCCCCTGGCACTGCCCCGGGGTGCCCACGTTCCCCACACCCTGCAGGGCTCCCGTGTTTAACAACACCCCCGGCACGGCTGGGGCCAGCCTGGGGCTGACCACCCACCCCGCATTTGGGATCCAAGAGGATTTTGCCTCCCCCAGCAGCAGGAACAGAAGCGTGGTGGGCTCTGCACTGCCCTGGGCACAGACACTCTGTTCCCTCTCTGCACTGCTCTGGAGCACTTTGGTATCGACTACAACACGATTTTCCTCAGCGATTACTGCAATGAAGTTATTGAAAAAGCAAGGATTGAAAAAATAAACTCCCCAGCTATAAAAACGTGAAAAATCAAATAGTTCAAGTGTCATTAGTGACAGAAATCACAGAGATTTTCCGAGCTTTTAACTACAGATGGAAGAATGAAAATTTTCTCCCTAATTTTGAGGTTTGGGAGGGCCTGAGGTCCAGCTGGGATGATTGGAGGCAGCAGCACCAGTGGAAATCAGCCCCTATTCAAGCACTGAACAGAGGTTTAAAACAGCAGCATTATTGTTTATTTGACAGCTCATCAGCCTTGGTTTTGAAATTCTAGGAAAGCCTGGGCACACACCTGGAAGTTCCTGTTCCTGAGCCAAGGAAATCTGCCTTTGTAGGACAGCCTGGGCAGGAGGAGCCCAGTGCCTGGTACACGAAATGTCCTGGAGACTCAGCAATGCTCCCTCCCCACATCCTGCACCTCCAATTCTACCCCACTCTGCAAGAGAAATCCCCAGCCCAGCATTCCGGGATATTTTATGGATTATCCTCAGCTGTGCAATACAAACGGTGAGCAGGGGCTGCGGGTGCCACCCCTGCAGTCACCCAGGGGCAGGAATTCCCTCCAGGCAGTGCCCTGGGGGCACAGAGCAGGATCCCAGGGTCACTGAGGCTGGAAAAAGCTCCAGGACATCAAACCCAGCCTGTGCCCCATCCCCGAGCACCCAGTGCCACCTCCAGGGATGGGGATCCAAACCTCCCTGGGCACCTCCAGGGATGGGGATCCAAACCCCCCCGGGCACCTCCAGGGATGGGGACCCAAACCCCCCTGGGCACCTCCAGGGATGGGGATCCAAACCCCCCCGGGCACCTCCAGGGATGGGGATCCAAACCTCCCTGGGCACCTCCAGGGATGGGGATCCAAACCTCCCCGGGCACCTCCAGGGATGGGGACCCAAACCTCCCTGGGCAGTTCCAATCCCTGCCCACCCTTTCCATGGGGAAATTCCTGCTGCTGTCCACCCTGAGCTCCCCTGGCCCAGCCTGGGGCCGTTCCCTCTCCTCCTGTCCCTGTTCCCTGGGAGAAGCAGCCAAGACCCCCCTGACCACAAACTCCCCCTCCTCAAGTTCCTTAACCCAGCAAATGGAGAAGCCCAGCTGGGGGTTAGGGTTACTTTTATTTTGTTTTTCATTTCTAACTTTCCTTCTTGCTTTCTGAAGCTCCTCAGCTCCCTTTCCAGCACAAAGCACCCCAGGGCTGCTGTCTGTCCCTGCAGAGCCCCACGTGGACCCCTGGCTCTCTGATCCCAGATCCTGCTGCCAGAGCCACCAGACAAACCCCAAATCTCCGCTGAGGATTAGTGAGGTGCCAGCAGCCCCTCAGCACCATCAGGTCCCTGAAAAACCCTCCCAGAACTCAGCACCCAGCTCTGCCCTTGGTGCTTCACTCCCAGCTCCACTGCTGGGGGGTCCTGACCTGACCCCCAGACTTCAAATGGGGTCTGGGACCTCCTCTGGGAAAGGGGAACCTCAGGCAGGCTGCTGGCTGTGTGCCAGGTGTGCTGCTGGTGTCGTTTGGGGGTTTTGGGGGGCTGGGGGTACCCAGTGAACAATGCTGGGGGCAGGAACCAAGCAGTGCCATTCCCAGAATTTCAATGATTAGCTGAGCTCAGGAGATGCAGCCACCTCTAAGTGACTATGAATATTCAGGTAAATATGTTTAGCTGAAATATTGAGTCAACAGCAGGCACTACATGCACAAAATGTACTCCTGCCTATTTGTCCTTAATTTCAGCCCCGTGCTGGCACAGAGCTGCACTCAGGCAGGTTGGCTTCCCCTGGCATCCACAGGGCACTGGAGGTACCAGCTCACACAGCCCCACCTGAACTGGATCTCACAGAGAAACCTCCCAAAAGTGGGGCCTGGAGCCCAGGAGAGGAGGGGTTGGATGGCCTGGTTTCCCTTACAGAGGTGGTGTTGTTATTACAGATGTTCCTGCCACATCTCCTGGTCCTGGGGAGTGCAATCTGTGCCTCTGCTCAGCTCTTGCTCTGTCCCAGGCTCTGGTCCCCCCAGGAAAGCCTCACCCCCTGTGCAGAGCCTGCCCTGGAGAACATCTCAGCAGCCAGCTCTGCTCCCTGCTCCTGCAAGGGCACGTCCCCAGGCAGCCCTTGGAAAGGTGGAGCAGCAGAATTAAAACTGTTCTGGTGCCTGGTGTCACCTGCCAGCCCAGAACCCGCCCAGGGGCAGCTGGGGCTCCGTGCTGTGGGAGCAAGATGCATTCAGGATTGGGAGGGGATTGCTACAAAGCTCCCACTCATTTCTTTACCAATTCCTTGCACAGAGATCCAGGATTAGGAATATCAGTCCAGAGAAGTGTAACAGTCCAGACAAATGGTTAAGAAAACAAACTTTGAACAGAAAAGGGCAAACCCAACACCTGAGCACATTCAAACTTCCATTAATGCAGAAGTCAGGATTTTATCCAGTGGCTGGTAGGGATTCAGCCAACAGAATGGCCAAGGAGAGCACGGGATGGGCAGGAATGGTTCTCCAAGCCCTGGATAATGCTGGGCTGACTGGAATCTGCTCCCCCTGGCAGGAGAAGGGATCCCTTTTCCTCCCACAGCTGTCAGTGTACACATCTGTCCTTTCTGACACGTCCAACCTCTCATTTAACGCCTATAAAGTGCTCCCCATCAGGCATCACCTCTCACTGCACAGGGCCAGAGCCTCATCCAACACAGTTTGGATTCCCAGAGCTCCAGTGGGGCTCCCACACAGCCACCCCTGCACCCAAAATCAAAATGCCTCACAGGCAACATCTGGAATGTAAAATTCCAGTTTCACATTTTTCCTTTTAATTTAACACCACGAGCCAGGAAAATTCCCTGGTGCTCACCCTGGCCCAGTAAGCAGCACTGGGGGGTTTGGTGGCCACTGACAGAGCTCAGGACACACCAGGGCAACCTCAGAACTGGGGCACAGCCCCAGCCCATCCCTTCCCCAGGGCCTCCCAGCAGGAGCAGCCCCTCTGCTCTGGATTTGCCATTTTTCACGCTGCTGCTGCAGTATAAACAGCCCTGACTCTGGGTAAATGTTAGCTCTCACTGACAGCCCCTGCACGTATAGATTGCACACAGTTTACTCTGCCTGTTTTGGTTAGAAGGTCACAGGAGTGCTCAAATATTTGGAAGAAGCACGAAATTTATAGCACCTAAGGAATTAGAGCAGAGAGTAAACACACATACACCTATTTATGTGTCTGTACAGACAGGGAGAAAGGCTCAGGCCGGGCAGGGATTTGTTCCTGCTGGCAGCAGGAGCCAGGCAGGGAACTCCTGCTCCTTGGCACACAGCGAGCCCATGCAGATTTCTGTTTACATTATCTTTATTTAATTAAACGCTGCTTTTCATACACACATCCCGTGCAGCTGACACCCACAGCTCCCCCTCTGTACCGGGGGCAGTTTCCTCCCTGCTGCCCCTCGTGCAGATGTTTGTGTTCCAGGGGACTAGGGGCGCCCCAGATGTGCAGACCGGGGTGACCCTGCCCAGGGCAGGGCTGGCCCCGACCCCAGCGCTGCCCTGGGGCGAGGATGGGAGCTCGTCCTGCCCCCGGCAATGCCAGACCCACCCCGGGGCAGTTCAGTTGGAATAAATGAAATTAATGTAATTAGTGGATTGCAGCTGCAGCTTGGGGTTTGCCACAAACCTCTCCTGTCTCCAGCAGCTCCAAGAGTGGCCGAAGTTCACATTCCCTGCGAGCCAAAGGCTGGCCCTGGGTAGCCCCAGCACAGCCTGGGGGTTTTGCAATGACAGCAGCCGGACTGAGTGACCACCAGAGCACGACTGGCTGCTCTTGTTGTTGTTATCAAGAGAAAAGACTCAGCTTCAAGAACTCAAGAATCGCCTTTCACAACACAGCAGGAGAGGGAAAAGCCAAGGAGCCAAAGCTCCTGACGTGGGTGATGAGGGGCAGGGAGGGCAGCCAGGTCTGCACATCACAGCAGCTGATGGAGACTCTCTGCTTATAATGCCAAAATCGGATTAATTCGTACCCTTTGCTACACAACCACCAGCCCACAGCCAAGTCCTGCCCCAGAACTTGCAGATCAGAGAATCCCAGACTGGCTTGGGTTGGAAGGGACCTTAAAGCCCATCCAGTGTCCCCCCTGCCATGGCAGGGACACCTTCCAGCATCCCAGGCTGCTCCCAGCCCCAGTGTCCAACCTGTTCTTGGACAATTCCAGGGACCCAGGGGCAGCAGAAACCAAGACCTGGAACAGCTTCTGCTGCTCTGGTTGGTGCCAGGTTCCAAGGGCAAGGTTTGCTCAGGAAGATTTTTAATTTAACCCAAAGATGAAGTTTTTCCCTCGGGTGGAGTTTCAGGACTGGGACACTCAGTGACTTCCCCCCCAGACTGAGCTTCTCTCTGTTCTCTCCTGGCTGCTCAGCCCCAGCCTCACCAGAGCTGCTGCCCAGGGGTTCTGGAAACATCCCTGCAGTGCCTGACCCTTCCAGGCTCAGAGTAACAGCAAAACTCACACATGAGCTTCAGAATTCTTCACACAGAACACACTCAAAACCCCTCATAGTTAAAATATAACGTGGTCATTTTTATATACATCATCTTTTTCTCCTTGGCCTATTTTTAGAGTTTGAGTTGCCATAACAACCTATTTTACCATATAGCACATCCTGAAATGAGCCTGGGCTCCCTGGTGGGGTGCAGCAGAGCCCGGAGCACCCCCAGAGCCCGAGGGGAGGGAGCCCCATGCCAGGGCACCCCCAGCACCAGCACTGGGCTCACCCAGAGCAACCCCAGCCACGGGATACAGAGCCAGGGAAACGGCTCCAGCAGCACCCAGCAGCTCCCTCCTGCTTCAGTCCCTGGGCACAGCCCTGGACCCCCTGAGAGCCCAGAGAAGCCCTTACCTGCAGCCAGTGCCCTCCTGCCAGCAGAGCCACCTCAGGCCACCAGCACAGCCCCTCTGGCTGCCCTGACACACGGGAAAGGGTGGGTGGGCACTGCCAGGGCAGGGGCACACTGGGAACACCTGTGGGCACATTGGGAACATTGGGAACACCTGTGGGCACATTGGGAACACCTGTGGGCACATTGGGCACATTGGGAACACCTGTGGGCACATTGAGAACATTGGGAACACCTGTGGGCACAGCCAGGGCAGGAGCATACTGGGAACACCTGTGGGCACATTGGGAACATTGGGAACATTGGGCACACCTGTGGGCACATTGGGAACACCTGTGGGCACAGCCAGGGCAGGAGCACACTGGGAACACCTGTGGGCACATTGGGAACATTGGGCACACCTGTGGGCACATTGGGAACACCTGTGGGCACATTGGGAACATTGGGCACACCTGTGGGCACATTGGGAACATTGGGAACACCTGTGGGCACATTGGGAACATTGGGAACACCTGTGGGCACACTGGGAACACCTGGGAGCCTCCTTGGGGTTAGTTCTGTGCAGGAGCTGCTCACTGCTCCCAAGTGTGCTTGAAATGCTTTTGGAAATCTGAAATGCTTTTCTCCAGCTCCAGCAGGACTCTGCTCCCCTGGAGCTGCCTGTCCCCAGGTCACTGAGAGCAGGGAGCTCTGGGCCAGCTCAGCACAGTGATTACTGAGCATTTAAACATTTCCAAGACTTTCTTCTCCTCCGTATCCCCCTTTTTGCAAGGAAATTGGCAGTACTCTGTTCAAACCAAACCAGGTGAGCCCCTCTGGCTGCTCCTGCAGTTTTTTCCCAGTGGAAAAGTTGTGCCCACAGCCCTGGGGAAGGACGTGCTCAGACCAGCACGGGGCTGGGGGAGGCACGTTCCGTGTTTGAGCAGCTGAAGTGCCTTAATGAAAACCAGAGGGAAGAGTTTTAAGTATAGAAAACACTGTTTTCTCCAAAATTATTTGCTCTGCTTGAAAGCTAATGCTCTGTTTAAAGTCTGGTTTTATATGTCTCTTGGACTTGAGTTACAGCACATTAATTATGGCCAGAGGCAATGAAGAAGTGTTATTTCTTTACAAAGGAGATGGAGAAATTCAGTTAAAAATAGATTATAAGGCAGTGCTGTCAGGCACAGGCCTTTTCCTGCTCCGCTGGATTTCTGTTTTCCATCGACCAAGGAGGAATTTGCTTGCAGAATATAAGGAATTTTTTCTATTACTCAGCACAATTAAGTGTAGCTGGTTAAATGACTGTGGAGGTCACTAGAACAGCAGTAACTTTTCCCTGCTAAGGGAAGTGGCAGCTGGCCAGAACCCATTATCCTCTCCACCCCTCTCTGGTTTTTTTAGCATGGCTGCACAGGATTTGGAGCTTGGAGGAGGAGCTGGGGGCACACGTGCCCTGTGCCCCAGGGCAGCACCCCGGGGTGGCACAGAGCTGCTGCAGGCTCTGGGGTCACAGCCCAGCGACCCTCTGGGCTCCTGCAGGACCTGCACTCATGGCTGAGCTGGGTCAGCAGGCACAGAGCCTGCCGACAGAAAACACCCACCATTCCTGCATTTTCTTTAAAAATTCAATCCCTTCATCGGGGGAAATTTGGATAATTCACAGATCAAAGGCAGGGTTGATCTCCTTATGCTGTGACAAATTAAATGTCTCAAACACGTCACCAGTGAGTGCCCAAAAGCAGCCCCAGCTCTGGCCGTGTTTGCTGGGCTGTGCCCCGGAGCCCTCCCAGCCCTGTCCCCCCTGCCCCTCCCTGTCCTCTCCTGCCCCTCCCTGTCCCCTCCATGTCCCCTCCTGCGAGTCTGGCAGCAAGGAACGGATTCTGCTGAGACTGGACCAGTGAGGGCAAATCCCAGCTCCTGCCCAGCTCCGGGCACCACTGGCACCATGGGCAGTGCCAGGGCCGGGCAACAGAGCCAGGAATGGATCCTTCAGAATCCATTATCCATCATCCATCCATCATCCATCCATCCATCCATCATCCATCCATCCATCATCCATCCATCCATCATCCATCCATCCATCATCCATCCATCCATCATCCATCCATCCATCCATCCATCATCCATCATCCATCCATCCATCCATCATCCATCATCCATCCATCCATCATCCATCCATCCATCATCCATCCATCCATCCATCCATCCATCCATCATCCATCCATCCATCCATCCATCATCCATCCATCCATCATCCATCCATCATCCATCATCCATCCATCCATCATCCATCATCCATCCATCATCCATCCATCATCCATCCATCCATCCATCATCCATCCATCCATCATCCATCCATCATCCATCCATCCATCATCCATCCATCATCCATCCATCCATCCATCATCCATCCATCATCCATCATCCATCCATCATCCATCATCCATCCATCCATCATCCATCCATCCATCCATCCATCCATCATCCATCATCCATCCATCCATCATCCATCATCCATCATCCATCCATCATCCATCCTCCATCCATCATCCATCATCCATCATCCATCCATCCATCATCCATCATCCATCCATCATCCATCCATCCATCCATCCATCCATCATCCATCCATCCATCCATCCATCCATCATCCATCATCCATCCATCATCCATCATCCATCCATCATCCATCCATCCATCCATCCATCCATCCATCATCCATCCATCATCCATCCATCCATCCATCCATCATCCATCCATCCATCCATCCATCATCCATCCATCCATCATCCATCCATCCATCCCTCCTGCCGGGTGCCCCCATCACAAAGCTCCTGTTGCCATCTAGTGGCTCTCAGAGCTGTGTCCCCGCTCTGTCCCCAGCCCTGGTGTCCCTGCCTGTGTTTGTGCCTCAGCTCAGTCCCCACGGATCAGGCACAGCCCAGCCCCAGCTCCCTGCGGGCTCCATCCATCGGGGTCTGGAGAGAAAACGGGGCCGTGGCCACCAGGGCTGGCTGGGATCTAAACACGAGCCTGGCCTGGCAGAGCTGTGTGGGGGATCACACTGCAGGTTTCCATGGAAAAAGCTCCCTTAGAACAGCCTTCCAGACAAATTACTGGGTAAACTGCAGAGGGTCCAGAGCTCCAGCCTGGTGGTTTTAATGGGTGTTATCTTGCTGCTGCCAGCACTTTACAGGTCCAAAATTCAGCTTTGCTGTCTTTCCTCCAGGGTCCAGAATTTGTTTTGAAAATAATGAAGGCCCAAGAAGGGGCCTCTGTGATTATTCCATCACCTGCTCGGCAGTCCAGGGAGCAAACAGGGAATGTGCAGAGGCAGGAGCAGGGAGAGAGCTGAAGGCAAACCCTGCTCTTTCCCAACAGAACCCTGGCTCTGTGTTGGGGGTGTCCCCCACAGCTCCCTGTGCCAGCCCTGGGGCTTTATTTCCTCCTGGCACCTTCTAGACAATCCCTGTGCATGGCAGTGGATCTGAGGAGCAGGGGGGGGTCCCATGCCTCTATCCCATCCCATCCCCATCAGTGGAAGCACTGACTGGGTGGGGAAATTAATCCCAGTTAAGATGTAGGCAGGAGGATAATTTTCAAATTCAAGCTCTACATTCAGGTCTGAAACAGCACTAAGAATAGATTTGAGGCAGAATTAGGCCTTTTAAGCTCAATTAAAGCTCAGGCAGAACATGAAGATCATCAGCAGACGAGTGAAGATCTCTTGATTGCTGCAAATTTATTCTGAACTAACAGTGGTGGGAAGGAGGGAAGAACTAATCCAATGATGTGAGCTTGCACTGATCAATCATTTGTAATTATTATCTTCTCTTTTGTCAATATGCACTCTGGAAACTTAATTCTGATGGTGTATCCAGCAATGACAGGGAAATAACCAGGGATGAAGGAGAGAAATGAGAGGCCCATGCAATTATAAACCAACAAAATCCCCACACAGACGTTGATATTTAAAGCAGATAATTAAATAAATGAACAGAAATAAACTACCCCATGGTGTCAGAATTGTCATCTTGTCAGTGCAGACGTGTGAAAACATCAGTGCATTCTGCCTGAGGATGCTGAAATCCTCTGGAACTTTGGGTGCAGCAGTGAGGTCCCGGCACTCGGGGGTTTGTGGCACATCACGGCACTGACACGGATCCAGCAGGAATTTCTGCCTGGAAAAGGTGGTTAAACACCGGCAGGGCTGCCCGGGGGGGTTTGGATCCCCATCCCTGCAGGTGCCCAGGGAATTCCTGGAGGTGGCACTTGGGGACAAGGTGGGGATCGGAGCTGGGACTGGATGGGCTGGGAGGGCTTTTCCAGCATCGGAGATCCCGGGATTCTGCGCCCAGGCTCCCGGGAGCACATCGGGAATCCTGCAGGCCCACCCAGTGGAGAAACTGCAAACAGCAGAGCCCGGCTGCAGCAGCACCGGGAGAGAACCGGGAGAGAACCGGGACACCGGGAGAGAACCGGGACACCGGGAGAGAACCGGGACACCAGGAGAGAACCGGGACACCGGGAGAGAACCGGGAGAACACCGGGAGAGAACCGGGACACCGGGAGAGAACCGGGAGAACACCAGGAGAGAACCGGGAGAACACCAGGAGAGAACCGGGACACCGGGAGAGAACCGGGAGAGAACCGGGACACCGGGAGAGAACCGGGACAGCATCAGGAGGGCACCAGGACACCCCAGAGCACGGGTGGGCACAGGGGACAGCAGAGCTGCTCTGGCTCTGCCCCCGTGTCTGGGCAGCACCGGGGCTGTGGTACCAAAGCTCGGGCAGTCCTTTAACTCGCCCAGTCCCTAAAAGCAATATCAGAGCTTGAGGGCGCTGCTGCAGGGGCTGGGACAGCACAGGAGCGGCAGGTGACCCCTCAGGGCAGGGCCAGGGGCGGTGCCAGCCCAGCCTCACCCACAGGGCACAGCCCCAGCGCTGACCCTGGAGCCCGGGTACTCCAGACCCGGAAAGAAACGGGTGACAGGCACAGCAGCACATTAAACACACGGGGCTGGCACAGGAACAGAACCAGCAGCTGCCCCACAGCACAAGGGACCCAAGGAACAGAGCCACTGTCAAAACTGACAAACTGGGAAAGGAACCCACAACTCCTGCAGGGCAGGACGTGATTGCAAGACTGGGGGGAATAACAAAAGTGGGTTTGGAAAAGCAACTCCAGCATTTGTTTGAGTGCTTTAAGCCGAGCAGCACAGAAAGAGGCAAAGCAGGATGAAGTGGTGCTGGCACTGCACCTGAAAGTCAGGTGAGAAAAGGGGGGAGTTCAGGAAAGAAAAGTCCTGCTCACTGTGAAAGGCAAATGCGAAAATACAGAACCACAACCTCCAATCCTGACATGCTACGGGATGGGGAGATTGAATCCTCTGAAATGGAATTAAAATTGAAGCAAGAACCAGGACAAAACTCATTAAGGAAAATTAATGGGATTGGTTTTGGAAAGGCAATAAAGAGTCAATGCAATCCCATTAATTACTGTCCCAGAAGTTTGGGATCTTTAAGACAACCACTCTAGACATAACACTGGTTTTTATCAAGTCCTCCAAGAAGTCAAGTGTTTGACCTCCTCCTCTCATCTGCTTCTCTCTGCTCCCCAGAGACCACTCAGAAATTCAGTTACAAGCTGCTAAATGCTGTGCAGAGAACACAAAATGCTCCTGGAAACTCCTGGGTCAACCCTCACTGCTGGAGTAGAACGTGCAGTGTCCTCCACTGCTGACTTTGTGAGTATTTAAATGTAAATAAATCCCTTTTCCTACGGTTTCTCCTAACTCAGCAGCTCTATTGCCAGGGCAACACTGAGTTGTTTTTTCCTGTGCACTGAAGTTTGCTCATGCTGTGGTGAAAGAAAACATTATTTATAGTGTTTTATTACCCAGGTAACCACCCTGGAAGGTACCTATGGAATCACTGCAAAGCTTTAAGAAGTTCCCCTCTGGAATGTGCAGGAGAAGCTGAATTAACTGTTTCCAAATATTAGAGTGTTAAGACCTGACTTGCTCAAGCAGCTGAGGGAGCTCTTGTATGTCCTAGAACTGTTTAATTAGGCTCATTGGCAATCAGTGCCATTGATCTGCACAGACACAGGACTGGGGCTCCCTCCTGCTCTTCACCCCCTGAAGCAAACACCGAATCCACCCAATTAACTCCATTTTAAACATGACTCTGCTTCAACATCAAAGTTTCTATTTTAGTAAGTGAACATCAAAAATAAAGATTAGAAAAATCACACACCTTTTTCAAAATTGAAGGAAAATTTAATCAATATGCCTTAAATTACTTTACAATAACTACAATACTGACAAGCATAACGTTTTCCAAATGGTGTTTTCCTTGGAAGTACTGTGAGAGAGATTCCTGTTCATCCAGCAGAATGTGCACCATGAGGGAAGGAACCTCTGCCCACGTCCTTCACAAAGCCCAGTTAACATAAAGCTACAGACACCCCAATGTGGTCATGTTTCAAGTGTGACAGAATTACACATCCCTTTCACTTTTAAGCATCTGTTTTCTACTTCATAATTTAAGTATCTTAAGTCCTGAAATACTCTCACAGCAAATGAACAAAACATTGAGACCGGAGAGTTTAGGAGGATATTGGTTAAAATACAGGAAATACTCTAATTACTTCTGTTCATTTGTGCATTTTTGGTGAGAGGGGTCAGGAAACAGGTTCCTCTTTCCTGCAGATTTATCCAGAGTCCCCCAAATCCACGGCAGCTCCTTTAACTGTTTTGGATAAAAATCTACCAATTGATAACTGCAACCTTTCGCCCTCCCCTACAAAACAAAACCAACAAAAATCAAAACCCTCAAATAAACAACCGAAAGTTACTTTTCCTAAAGATCCAGGAATGGGAAAGAAATCACAGGGACTTGATAAGCATGAACACATATTAAAGCTCTGGACTGCCCAGGTCATTGAAAACAGTATTCAAAGTCCTAAAAAAGTGAACACGAGACATTTCCCATTGTTCCAGGTGATTCAAACAGGTCTAGGTTTCATGATAGCAACACGAGACAGTTGTTTGCAGCTGTTTCTGGTCCAAGTCCATGTTCCAAGCTGGGATTTTCCTTCTGCCCCCCCGGAGGCCCCAGAGTCTGTTCAGAAGACGGAGATGAGGGCGAAGACTCCGTACAACAACGCGCAGGGGTAGGCGACGAGCAGCTGCTGGCCCTCCATGGCTAAGGCAGAGATGAAGATCTTGGAAGCAGAAAAGCTGCACCAGCCAATGATTCCAGCTGTGAGAACAATCCCCATCACCCCCCTGCAAAGGCAGAAAGGAGAGAATTCCTGTGAGCCCTGTCTACATCACCCGTGGGGGTCACACCTGGATCACCCAACAGCTCGTGCTGCTCTGGGGTGGATCTCAGCATGTGGCATTAAATGAGATATAAACACCAAAAGCACTGGGAAAGCACAGGGTGCCCAGAGCAGCTGGGGCTGCCCCTGCATCCCTGGCAGTGCCCAAGGCCAGGCTGGACATTGGGGCTTGGAGCAGCTGGGAAAGTGGAAGGTGTCCCTGCCATGGCAGGGGTGGCACTGGGTGAGCTTTTCCAACCCAAACCATTCTGGGATTATTCTAAAATTTTAGACAACATCAATCAATTAGGATGGTAGAAAACCCCCTCAAAATTAACTCTGTGCATATGAAATTTCAAAGCATTGAGAAAAAGAACTGCCAGGCTGTTTCTTTTCAGTTCCTAAATTCAGAGCCAAGAGGAATCATTCTCATTTTCTTGTACTTGTAAAATCCTAATTTGCATCTTCAATAATAATTACTTTTAGACTTTACAGGTGCTGAGACCTGTCAGATTCAGAGCTGTCTGAAAACAAACCTGAGATTTGGAGGAGTCTGTGGAGTCTATGTATTCAAAAGCTGGTAACTGAGTTAAAGCCAGGACTCACCCCCCTTTCCCCAGTAAATACATGAATTCTTGCCCTCACTAAAGATTCCTGTCACATCCAAAGGACACACGTCTCCGGCACTGAACACGGGAACTCCTCTCAGCGAGGAGGGCTCCCAGCCCGGGGCAGAGGCAGCACTTACTGCAGTGAGAAGAGCACGGCGAAGGAGGAGAGCAGGATCATGGGCAGCAGGCAGTAGCCCAGCACGCTGGCCACGCAGCCAAACGACACCCCGGTCATGCTCATCAGGTTCAGCAGGCAGAACATGCCCAGGCAGCCGATGGCGCTGATCCCGTACACGTAGCCAAACTGGATCTTGCCAGCCTGCAGGGACACGGGGACAGGGCGGGAGCAGAACAGGATGGGACCAGCACGGGGATGGGACCAGAACGGGGATGGGACCAGAACGGGGATGGGACCAGAACGGGGATGGGATGGGTCAGGATGGAACCAGAACAGAGATGGGGTCAGGACAGGATGGGAGTCAGGACAGGACCAGCACAGGGAGCAGATTCACCCACCCTGGCACACAGCAGGGGTGGGCACAGGCACTGTCCCCCAGCCCCAGCTCCCTCACTCCCACCCCACAGGGAGTGTTTCCCCCTCAGAGTCCCAGGACACTTCATGCTCCAGGAGCCTGGGATTCCTCCTGACTCTGTGGATCTTAATGAACAGGTTCTGATCTCACTGTTCTCTGATCTCAGCCCAGGAACTGTTTAGGGTTTAATCAAGGACTTCTCATGGTGATTGGATACTTGCAATAATGATCTTTACAGAACAAAACTCTAGTTCAGGAACTTCTTGACAAACCCAGAGCTGAAGTCCTTTAATTTATGGTCGAATGCACAAAGTTATGGCACAAGGAAGATTGTTTTAAAAATCCCAGGAACAGCTGAGGCTGAGCTGTTGTCCCCCTACAATAACTTCCAAACTGGATGTGCTTAGACCCAGCTCTCCTCCTTCCCAAGCAGCACAGGAAACAATCACACTGCGACCTCTGTGCCAGGCTCAGCCCACTTCCTCTCACCACATTCCATGGGGTTTTTTAAAAAGCACACAGGAGAAATAAATTTTTAGGAAAACAAAATTCAAATGTATCTATTATAAAGACGTTCATTAATTTGACTGGCCTACTTTCCATAAATAAAAGTTACTTACTAAAGTAGGCTTGAAGTCCCCTTGGTACCAAAGTGTGTTTTAACCGTCACAGCAACGTGAAATTTTAGGCAGAAATGAAAAGCAGTGCCTGAAGCATTTAAAGCTGAAACAGATTAAAACCCCTGAAGCTTTCAATACCAAGGAACACTGTTTGCTGTCATCTCATCACTGACACTCACGAGTCATTAAAGCACTGTCTTATTCCAACTAAGCTCAGTTAGAAAAACTGACCAGGCTGCAGCAGTGCCAGGCCCACTGAGCAATGCAAACAGTGTGAAAGGAGCTTTGTTCCACAGTGACCTGGCACTGAAATCCCACCTGAGGTTTGTTCCACAGTGAGCTGGCACTGAAATCCCACCTGAGGTTTGTTCCACAGTGAGCTGGCACTGAAATCCCACCTGAGGTTTGTTCCACAGTGACCTGACACTGAAATCCCACCTGAGGTTTGTTCCACAGTGACCTGGCACTGAAATCCCACCTGAGGTTTGTTCCACAGTGAGCTGGCACTGAAATCCCACCTGAGGTTTGTTCCACAGTGACCTGGCACTGAAATCCCACCTGAGGTTTGTTCCACAGTGAGCTGGCACTGAAATCCCACCTGAGGTTTGTTCCACAGTGACCTGGCACTGAAATCCCACCTGAGGTTTGTTCCACAGTGACCTGGCACTGAAATCCCACCTGAGGTTTGTTCCACAGTGAGCTGGCACTGAAATCCCACCTGATGTGTCACAGCTCACCCATCCCAGCAGTGTGAGAGCCCCAGT
This sequence comes from Acridotheres tristis, assembly GCA_037013685.1. NCBI lineage: Eukaryota > Metazoa > Chordata > Aves > Passeriformes > Sturnidae > Acridotheres > Acridotheres tristis. The sequence continues at coordinate 641,333 of CM072900.1, read as the reverse complement.
GCCTCTTCCATTCACAGAGGAATTTCTGTCCTGTGATGATCTCTGGGGTCCCTTGGCACTCAGGACACTCCGTGAGAGGGATGAGCTGTCCTGGCCTCCATGCCCAGGGCTCCAGGGGCCCTGCAGGTGGTGCAGCCCCTCCTTCAGTGTGTCCCAGCCCACCCAGCGTGCCCAGCTCCCCGTGGCAGTGCCTCACCAGCAGCAGGGTGGCCCCAAAGGCCAGGCAGAACACCATGGGCCCAGCCAGGTCTGTCTCGTTCATGATGTTGCCATCAGCCACCTTCAGGGGGTGCAGCACCGTTAGTGTTTTCTGCCAGATGTGGTCGAAATTGATCCCCAATTCTGCAAGTGAACAGAACATGGATTTCATTTCTTCCCTTCCTGGCTGCCCCCCTTGCTCCACTCTTTGTCTTCCCTTCTCCACTTCCCATCTCCCCCAGATCTGTGATGGGCACCAGGGAACTGAGCCCTCCCCTCTTTCCTCCTACTCCTCCACATTCCAGGTGCTGGGAAGTGCCCAGGTGGTTTCTGAAGGACCAGGAAGAGCCCAAGCACAGAGTTCAGGGTTCCCAGAGGTCCCTTCAGCCCATTCCCTCATCCTGTTTTATTGATGTAAATAAAGTAATAACTAAAAAGCACAGGGGGTGGAAGGTTATCATGCCTGGGGACAGGTGACAGATGCCTGTCTCTCCACCCAGTAACAGTGAGGGTTTATTCACTTGTTTGGCACTGAAAAATAACAGAAATAAGCTGGAAACTGATCCCAGCAAGCCAGACTTAACTGAATATCCAGCCTGGCACCCTGCACAGGCCGTAATCCACAAAGGCATTTCTGCAGTGCTTAGCATTCCTTGTTAGCAATGAAACATTCCTGTTCTAACCAAGAATCAACTCAAAGGACCTGCAGCCACTTATATTACAAAGCAGGCAGTAACAATCATTCTTTGCAGCAAGAGGAATATTAAGTGTTTTGTCACAAAGTCAGGACTCCCAGTGAACTGATTTAATCTGCCACAGAGCAGCTGGTGTGAAGCAAGAAAGCACAAATTTCCAACTGAAGAACAAGGATTTCACATGATAAAATACAGGTTAAAAAAAAAAAATCAATGAGAATTTCAAACACACTGAGCACTGCCAGCAGCAGGGAACCCACACTGCTACCAACTTATCCCCAAACTAGGAGGAGCTCTGGACTTAGGCCACGGCAAAGTTTTACCTTCTAATAGCGGAGGCTCATCCTCAAAGTTGCTTCCATAAAAAGACTGTGCTGAGGCCGGAGTGTAGCCCTGGGTGGGCTGGTAGATCTGTCCTGTGTAGGGCTGCTGCTGCTGCATCATGTCAGGGGGCACAAAGGCAGCCTGCTGGGGGTACTCGTAGCCTCCATAGTGCCTGCAAAGCACAACCCCCCGTTAGGGCACACCCAGAGCTGCTGCTGAAACAGCTCCTGCAGGGCAAAGCTGCTTCCAGTCAGGACACCACAGCAAACCCTTCCTTCTGTCTGAAAACATCCCACCACATGGCCCCACACATCCTCCACAAAAAACCCCAGTCAAAGCCACCCTCTGCCCTAAACAAACTCTTCAGGGATTCCTGCCACTAATCTATCCCAGGTCTAACCACAGAGATTTCCATAAACATTTCCAAAATCTTTAACTCTGGGAACAGAAAGGAGGAAAACGCAGAACTCCTTGCGTTAGCAGAGTCCAGCCCCAGCACAGCCCTGTGATCCTGTTCAGGTCACAGATGGCACTGACCTGCTCCACCCATCCCAGGGATCACACAGAGGGACCAAAGCCCTCAGCCCGAGGCTGGATGTTCACACAGAGCTGCCAGGATCCCCCTGGCCCAGGAACACCCACCACACCTCCCTGCTGCAGCCTAGGAGTCACCAGGACATTGCAGGCTCACTTAGGTAACACTAATTTCTAGCTCCCAAGTGAGTGACTGGAGATGGAGCTGCAGAAGTACAGTATTTCTTCTCCCAAGGACATGCATATCACCCATATAATTAAGATTATTCATATAACTTGTCCTTCAATCTCCTTTTGCTCTGAAATCTACCAGGCAGAAATTTCAACACAAAATTCGTTCAGATCTCCCATTTACAGACAGTGAGTTCAGTTCTCCATCAAACAGAGAAACCGGGACTCATTTCCAGAAACCAGCAGCTGGCTGAAGTGCCAAACCTTTCCTGGGACACAGACCGTCCCAGAAGGATCCTAAGGAAGCCCAGAGGAGAGCTGGAGAGGGACTCTGAACAAGGGCCTGGAGTGCTAGGACAAGGAGAATGGCTCCCACTGCCAGAGGGCAAGGGTGGATGGGATTTTGGGCAGGAATTGATCCCTGTGAGGGTGGGCAGGGCTGGCCCAGGGTGCCCAGAGCAGCTGTGGCTGCCCCTGGATCCCTGGCAGTGCCCAAGGCCAGGCTGGATGGGGTTTGGGGCACCCTGGGACAGTGGGAGGTGTCCCTGCCATGGCCGGGGTGGGTCGGGCTGAGGTCTGGGGTGTCCCCCAGGCCGTGCCCCGGGCAGACCACACGAGTTACTTGCTGTACGGCCGCCCGCTGTAGTCGTAGGGCTGCGCCTGGTCCTCGATGCTGTAACTGGTCTGGAAGAAGTCGGTGTTGAAGCCGTCGAACCCGGACATCGCCCCCTCTGCAAGAGAACAGCGAGGCGGGTCCGGACCGCTCCCGCGGCGGCTCTGCCCGCTATCCCCGCGGCCGCTCGGCCCCGCCGCGGCCCCGCCACGTCGCGCAGCGCCGGGGACCCGGCCCGGCCCGGCTGCCGCTCCGCCCCGTTCCCCGGGCCGTGTCTGCCCCTCGCTCCCGGCCGCTCCCTGCCCGGGGCCCGCTCCCTGCCCGGGGCCCGGCCCCACCTGCGGCCCCGCTCCCTGCCCGGGGCCCGGCCCCACCTGCGGCCCCGGCCCGGCCCCGCTCCCGCCGCCGCGGCCCCTGCGACGTGTCACGGCCGCGCCTCCACTTCCGGGACAGCGCGCGCCGCTGCGCGCATGCGCGGGAAGGGACGGGACGGCCCCGGCCCCTCCTCGGCCCGTCCCTCCCTCAGCTCGGACCCGGCCCCGGCCCCTCCCTCACTCCTGGCTCCGGCCCCGGCCCCTCCTCAGTCCCTCCTTAGCCCTCCTCAATCCCTCCTCAATCCCTCCCTCCGCCCGTCCCTCCCTCAGTTCCTTCCCTCCCCGTCCTTCTCTCGAGGCCAGCCTCAGCCACACGGTGTCGGTGTGGCTCCAGTGCAGCCCCTTCGCTCCCTTTCACACGTCCACAAGAAATATTTTCCTGTGGCCACACGAAAGGTTTGCTAGAGCTGTGAATCTTCTGGTCTGTCTTACAGCCCGGCTGTTGGCCCAACCCTTCAAAATTAGCTGCAGAATTACCTGGGAATACGGGGGAATTGAGGAAAACATGACTGGCACTCTCATGTGAAGAAACAATGTGATGACATTCAATGTGAACTCAATGTGAAGACACTCCCATGTGAAGAAACTCATTTTAGTGTCACTCACTGTTTACCCCAGGGCTGGGTTAAAGGATTTTAGCAGCCTTTAGAAGCCTGTTAGTTAGGATTTAATTTGATTAACTCTCTCATGTTCCAGAGCTGAGCGCAGGGAGGAGCGACCATGCTTTGCTGGCTTGGGTGGGCTTTGAGGAAGCGTAGCTGAAAGTCCCGAGTGATCGAGTCAGGACTGCTGCTTTATCCTGTTTTACACCTCACTGGAGGGGTGCTGAGGTTCAGAACCATCCAGAACCCATCTCCATCCCGTGCATGATGTACTCGGAGCCCTGGCAGCCTCCTGGAGCCCAGCACCCGCCGTGGGGGCACATGAGGCTCTGCAGCCATGCTCCTGGTTTATGTATGTGTGTGGTTTTCCTTTCTTTCTTTTGATAAAATAAAAGACACAGTTACAGTCATTTTGTTGCAAACTTGTGTATGTAATATTCTGCTGGTGAAATGACTGTATTTCAATCCCAGCCCTGTTCCAAGCCTCACCTGCAAAGCAGATCTGATGTGCAGATCAGGTACTCCTGAGAACGGTAATGTGTCACTTGGCAGAGCTGAATGGAGAATTACAGCCTCGGATAACAGAGATCAGTCCCTGTGCCGTAAGCTGCTTCATGCAGATTTACACTTCAGGGGAATTAGTGTTTGAAGGCTGAGAAGATGCCAGCGTTCATGCAGGACCTGCACAGTGTGCGGGCGGCATCTGATGGCTGTGGCTCAGTGGCCCTTGGCTGAGCTGTGTGACTCGCTGCAGCTCACTGGGCAGGGAAATGAGACCCAAACCCCCGCCACTGGGCTGAGTAATTGGGATCTGCTGGGGAAACGCTCCTTGCCGAGAAATCTGTTTGGGTTTGTTTGGATTATTCGAATTTCCTGACGGCTTAGGCGGAGCTTTCATTGATGAGCTCTCCCTGCTCCCAGGCATCTCAGCACTGCTGTATGGAACCATGTGTAGGATGGATTCCCACCCCTCTGGGGCAGGGGCTGCTCTGGCACTGCCCGTGGGTTCAAGGGCAGGGCAGGCACAGCTGCTCCTTCCTGATGGTTTGGGAAGGGCAGCCCGAGGGTGCCCGGAGCTGCAGCCCAGGAGGCACCAAACACCAGCTCCAGCTGCACTGGGGGCTACCACACAATGCCAGAACCCCACACTGCTTTGGGGTGGAAAGGACCTTAAAGCCCAACCCATCCATAGCCCAGATTGCTCCAGGCCACACCTGGCCTTGAACACCACCTGGACAGGGAATTTGTGTTTGCAAGAGACCTTGAAATGGCTCCAGCCTGGGAAGAGTAGAAGTGCTCACACAGTGCACGGGTTACCCAGGGCTGGTGCCATGATAATGCTACCAAAGCTTTGTTTTAACTGTAATGTTAAAAAACACACTATGATTACACCAGTGTTAATAACAGGATCGTTTGAATCAGGCTGAGAATAAAAGCATTATTCAAAGAACTTTGGAGGAATGGGAGGATGAGGAAAGGCAGAGGAGGAAGATGTCTGCTGGAATGGGCCTTGTGGTGGCAGAACTCGAAAGGGAGGAAGGAAGCACCTTGCAGAGGGGAGACTGAAACCAGTGATTTTGGTTTTGTTTTTAATCCTTGGTTATCAATGTGTATCAATGAGGGCTCTGCCTGCCTGCTCGTGCTGGCTCCCTGGCAGGGTCAGGGCTGTTCGTGTAGCAGATTGCTTTGTGGAACAGTGGCCATGGAATTCCAAAGGAGTTGTCAGCACACATGTAGCAATTATTCTCCAGAATGTTCTCTGATGTGCAGTGGTTGATACAGAGATCACTGGAACACCATTCCCTCGCACTGTCAGCTTCTGGAAGGCTCAGGCTCTGTGCTGTGGGTTTGGGGTTCACCAGGAGGAGCAAAGGGTTCCAGTGCAGGAGCTGTGACCCCTCTCTGTGTGGTACACGATGGCAAAAAGCCATGTCGTGTCTCCATTTGAGCCTTGAGCATCCTGAGCAGCTGGGAAAGCTTTGCTTGTTTGGGATGAAAATACATTATGCACTGGAGTTATGAATAAAAGATCAAGGGTAAATCTGTGTAATGCTTTACTGTGTGAATAAACTCGCCTTCATGGCACTCATGCTCTTTGCTGGAAGATCCTTTCTCAGGGACACTCAGCCATTTAGTGTTGCTTTACGCTTTTTCTTCAAAGTGAAAGATTTGTTAGGGCTTCCCATTCACACGTACTGCTGGATTTGAGCAGATGAGAATTTCAGTGTGTGTAATTCACACTGCTGGATCAGGGGATAATCTCTGATTTAGCTCGGTATCGCTTGTTCTTGCAGGGAGCTCAGTCTCTGGAGCTGGGTGATGGGAGGGACACAGCCCTGCTGTGAGGTGTCTGGGTTAGAGGGCTGGCACTCACAGGAGTCTGGGGTTGGCTCGTCCCAGGCTCTGTTCTTTGCCCTGGGTTGAGGCTGGATTGGCAGTCCTGTCTGCGAGCACCAGTGCAGGACATGGTTTGTGCCCCTTTGGGAAACCACTGGCCCTCATGATAGGCCCAGTCCAGACATTTCCTTATTCCTTATTCCTTATTCCTTATTCCTTATTCCTTATTCCTTATTCCTTATTCCTTATTCCTTATTCCTTATTCCTTATTCCTTATTCCTTATTCCTTATTCCTTATTCCTTATTCCTTATTCCTTATTCCTTATCCCTTATCCCTTATTCCTTATTCCTTATTCCTTATTCCTCTGCCCTGTTCTCGCTGCCTCGGGGTTCTGCCCTGGGCCCGAGCCTGCTGAGAAGCACAGGATGTTACAGGGGACTGAAGGATCCTTAGGTGGCACCTTGAAGTTGTTCCTGAATCAAAGTGCAGGCCTGGAACTGGAAGTGCTGTTCTTCTTTCTTCCTTTCTTATTTTAACTATTGTGTGTAAAGATCACACAGAGGGATGAAAGTTCTCATGTGGCTTTTTCGGTGGAATCTCCTGTCCAAAATCCAACTTGGATAGATTTTTTCCTCAGAATTATTACTTTGGTTTCTGCTACTTTCAATTGCCCCTTCTGCAAGCACCTGAAAGCTCTTGTGTTGTTGCTGATAAACAACTTCCACGTTTCTCACTATGTGTGGGTGACTTGAGTGGAATTTGCAGCCTGTGTGTTTCCTCTGGAGATGGGAGGTGATGCACACACACACACACAACCAAAATCACACACACTGCTACTCCAGCACAGGTAACACTGCCCTTCCCTTCTAGCACTTATTGCTTCTGCTTTTCAGACTCCTATTTCTAACACCCACCAAATTCCAGGAAGTCAGTTGTTCCATGAGTTCCTGAAATGCCAATTTAGCACTTTAACGACCTCAGCCCTGTGAATGATGTCACAGCATTCATGGACTTGCTTTCAGCACAGCTGTGCTGGGACTTTTGGAACATACACTTTAAGCTCAGGCTAAATTTTCCCTTGCCTGTGCTGAAGGTTATGAAGCACCTGTCAGAAGTGAGAAGTGCTTCATTCTCCTCCCTTTGATGGATGCTGCTTTTCTCTTCCATCAGAACTGTAGTTGCTCCTTGGTGTGGTCCTGACACATATTTTCCATTTAGGTCACCATTTAAGTATTTGGCCCAGATTTTAAAGTTTCACTGTCTCAGGCTGCATTTTGATGGATTTGGCCCATGGCTTGTATTTAGCTGGGGAGCATTACGTGATGCTTTTACTACTGAAGTCATTTCATCAAAGGAAATTGTGTTACAGTGAAATGATTGGAATGTCCCATGTAAAGAAATAAAAGCAGGTGCTGAATTGCTTTCATTATTATTTGAAAAGTGCAGATGCGTTTCTAAAGCTGTTGTGATTAAAATTCCAAGGTTTTTGTTCTTTTCAAAGGGCAATTCTGATGATAATGTTTCAAAAAGACTTCGAGCTTAGAGCTGTCTGTGCTAATCACACGGAATCCGTGGCTGGTGCTCGGCAGAGCTTGTCAGGAGTCCCAGGTGTGGATGGATGGCTCCTGTCCTGGCTCACCGAGCACCTGCACATCCCACTGCTGGTGTCCCGACCCCGGAGCTGAGCTGAGCTGAGCTCCACCCCCAGCCTCCCCTTTGGTTGCTGTCACAGGGACATCACAAACCCTCCCGTGCTGGTTTGAGCACTGCCAGCTCTTACTGGGGAGAGGGAACTGATTCTTCAAGCCCTGCCAGTAATGGCACCCCTGCCTTTATGGAGATGGATTTTAATTAGATTGCAGCATGTGAACTAGCACGGACAACTGGAATATTTGCAAAAGCTGATGCAATTCTCCCTGCTCTGAACAGGGACAGCGCTGTCGCTCCCAGAGGCAGCTGCTGTTCCCTCTGGCTGTCGTGCAGATGTTCAATCCTGTCTGCACCGACTGCACCGGGCTCTTAAAAAAGTAATGAAGACATTTAAGTGAACATGATCTCACATCCCACCTTTAAATCCTCTGTGCAGGGGTTATGGAGCATTTGACCTGCACTGCTTCAGCTGCTCTGCGGAGCCACAAGAGCAGGACACAGGACTTGGGCTTTTCTCTGAGGCACAACGAGCCCAGATTCTGCTGGTTTGAAAAGAAGGATCCTGAAGTGAGAGACAGATTCTGTTCAGGAGTGCAGCAGTTGCTTCAGAATTAATGAATTAAGGTAAAAATAAAAGCTTTGAATAACTGTTCAGCTCTCAGATTTAATTTGAAAAATCTGTAGGTACACAAATAATGATTTTCTGTCTTAGCCTTGAAAATTATTCTTTTTGGCTATTTTGTTTTACATTATGGCCATGTTCTCAGAAGAATCGCACTGAAGTACCTGCAGCCTCAGCGGCAGAGCATGGTACTGAATCCACAACCTTGGTGCGTTAATCTCCGTGTGGGCTGTGCTGGACTCCACTATCCTTGACCTTTCCAACTCAAAATATTCTGTGAATCTGTGAGCTTAAGTGCAGTCAGCAAAATCTACCCTGCACGGTGACTCCATCACACAGAGACTTCACTCTAAAGCTTTCGGTCAACGTTTGAGTAAAAGGCTTTCTTTTCCCGTGCGTTTACCATTCCGAGTACTTTTCCCAGCAGAGGTGTGAGCTGGCACAGGGCTGTGCTGCTCCAGGACCCGCTCCCGCAGTTCCTCCGCCGGCTTTCGGGTACGGGCGGGATCCGGGCTCCGCTCTCGGTGCCGAGCAGCGGGGACGGACACGAGGTGGCGGTGCCGGCGCGCCCGCGGCTCCCCCCGTTAGAGCCCCGCAGGCAGAGCGGGTCCTCCGCAGCTCCGGAGCCGCCCCCGGGCCCTCCTCCTCCTCCTCCTCCCTGCGGGCTCCGGGGAGATGAGGAGCGGCGGCGGCGGCAGCGAGGGCCGGTCCTGCCCGGCCGCGAGCACCGGGAGCCCCGCCGGGAACCCGCGGAGCCGGGACAGGCACGTTGGGAAGGGCAGGGGCCGGGGCGGGAGGGAGGGAGCGCCCCGCACATCGGCCGGGAAGGGAGCAGAGAGAGGGGAGCAGAGAGAGAGGGGAGCAGAGAGAGAGGGGAGCAGAGAGAGAGGGGAGCAGAGAGAGGGGAGCACAGAGAGAGGGGAGCAGAGAGAGGGGAGCAGAGAGAGAGGGGAGCAGAGAGAGGGGAGCAGAGATCGGGGAGCAGAGAGAGAGGAGCAGAGAGAGAGGGGAGCAGAGAGAGAGGGGGGGAGCAGGGAGAGGGGAGCAGAGAGAGAGGGGAGCAGAGAGAGAGGGGAGCAGAGAGAGGGGAGCAGAGAGAGGGGAGCAGAGAGAGGGGAGCACAGAGAGAGGAGCAGAGAGAGAGGGGAGCACAGAGAGAGGGGAGCAGAGAGAGAGGGGAGCAGAGAGAGAGGGGGGAGCAGGGAGAGGGGAGCAGAGAGAGAGGGGAGCAGAGAGAGAGGGGGGAGCAGGGAGAGGGGAGCAGAGAGAGAGGGGGGAGCAGGGAGAGGGGAGCACAGAGAGAGGGGAGCAGAGATCGGGGAGCAGCGGGAGGCAGCGCTCGCCGCCCGGGCCCCGGAGCCGGCGGGGCGGTGACCGGCGCTGTCCTCGGTGCTGCCGCTCTGCCCGGCGCTGTCCGTGTGCTCCGGTGCCCGTGTCCGGCTGTGCCCGGCGCTGTTCCTGTGCCCGGCTGTGCCCGTAACCGGCTCTCTCCTTGTCCGGCCGTGCCGGTGTCCGGTGCTGTCCGGCCATGCCGGGCCGTGCCCGCTCGCAGCCGGTGCCGGTGGCGGGACACGGGCTGCCGTGCCGGCCCGACTCCTTTAAGATGATGCAATCCGCGTCGCCGTCCGCGCTGCCGACCCCGCGGCGCTGAGCGGAGCCGGAGCCCGGAGCGCAGCGGGCGGAGCGCGGGGCGGCCCCGGCGGTGCCCGCGGTCCCTGCGGGCCATGGGGGAGCCGCCGGAGCCCGGCACTGCCTAGCGCAGGCTGCGGGCTTTCTGCAAGTCATCGGCGCTGCCCTCCCGCTCCCCCAGCCCCGCGCATCCACTCGGGAATTATTTTATTTATTTATCTATCTATTTATTTATTTATTTATTTTCCTCCGCCGTGCTGTATGTACCGCTTTCCTCGTCACCCGCCACGGTTAACTTCCCTGTGACTCGGTTTAACACTCGAGACCTCCGTGGATGCTGCTAAGAGCACTTCTCTTGCCTTTGCTGTCCCTTGCTGGGATCGGATTCACGCTACCCGGACTCTGTGTGCCTGTATGTGTGTTCTGAGTGTCTTGACATTTTGGTTTTCTTTACAAGAGCTGTGCATTAATTGTAACCAAGGTAAGACTCCCCGTTCTTGTTCCCTCATGTGCATGTCTAATTTAGATGTTTCTTTAAAGATGAAGCATGCAGTTTCTTTTAAGCAGTGAAGTCATATGTATCCCTTTCATTGATGAATAGTTGTGAAATAGAAGCGTAGAACTTGCCAAAAAAAGAGAGACCTATTTAGCAGATTAGCTTGGCTCTACAAACTGCTCTGCTTTTCTCTGTTGCAGCAGCTGTGATGCTTAGAAGAGTAATTCGTTCCTTGCTTTGTTTTCCCTTTTCACAGACCTGTGAATGACCATAGGCTTGGCTTGACCTTGATTTTGATGGCTTTGTTGGAAGATCTGATGATGTGATTGCATGTCATGAGGTGATTGCTCTCCAGCCCGCAGCCTCCGTGGCTCGGTGTATAAACCACTTCTGCCGCACTGTCACTCATGGACAATTCCGATTTTTCCTTTAAACAATCCAACAACCTTTTCGGCTCTTTTTATTTTCTCACTTCTCCTTTCCCTCTTGTTTCTCCTTAATGTTGGGAGCCTTATTCTTCCCTCTGATGTGATTGATAGTCCTGCTTCTCCGTGCTGCCGATTTCCAGTTTAAAGTACAATGGCTCTAAGTGGCAACTGCAGGACTTACCTTCCTGCTCGGGAGCAGGGCACGGGGCTGCACTCCTTCCCCGAGGTGGTGGAGCTCAACGTGGGCGGCCAGGTTTACTTCACTCGCCACTCCACCTTGGTCGGCACCCCTCACTCCCTGCTCTGGAAAATGTTCACCCCAAAGAGAGACACGGCCAACGATCTGGCCAAGGACTCCAAGGGAAGATTCTTCATCGACAGAGATGGTTTCCTTTTCCGCTACATTCTGGACTATCTCAGGGACAAGCAAGTGGTTCTGCCCGACCACTTCCCCGAGAAGGGAAGGCTCAAGAGGGAGGCTGAGTACTTCCAGCTCCCGGACTTGGTCAAGCTCCTGACTCCCGACGACAACAAGCAAAGCCCCGACGATTATTGCCACAGTGACTACGAAGAGGTGTCCCAGGGCAGTGACACCAGAATATGCCCGCCCTCGCTCCTGCCGCCCGACCGCAAGTGGGGATTCATCACCATCGGCTACCGCGGCTCCTGCACTATCGGCAGGGAGAGCCAAGCAGATGCCAAGTTCAGGAGGGTCCCAAGGATTTTGGTTTGTGGAAGGATTTCTTTGGTCAAAGAGGTTTTTGGAGAAAGTTTGAATGAAAGCAGAGACCCGGACAGGGCTCCAGAAAGGTACACCTCCAGGTTTTATCTCAAGTTCAAGCACCTGGAGAGGGCTTTTGACATGTTGTCCGAGTGTGGATTCCACATGGTGGCCTGTAACTCCTCGGTGACGGCTTCCTTCGTCAACCAGTACACAGACGACAAGGTCTGGTCCAGCTACACCGAATATGTCTTCTACCGTAAGTACGAGCTGCAGCTGCTCCTGCCGGGACCGGGACCGGGATCGTGACCGGGACCGGGACTGGGATCGTGACCGGGACCGGGACTAAGCGCTCCCGATCCTGATCCCGTGCCCGCCGCAGGCCGGGCTGGGCTCTGAGCTCCCGTTTCTCTCAGAGCTGTGCAGGTGGAGCCGGGCTGGGCTCTGAGCTCCCGTTTCTCTCAGAGCTGTGCAGGTGGAGCCGGGCTGGGCTCTGAGCTCCCATTTCTCTCAGAGCTGTGCAGGTGGAGCCGGGCTGGGCTCTGAGCTCCCATTCCTGTCAGATCTGTGCAGGTGGAGCCGGGCTGGGCTCTGAGCTCCCGTTTCTCTCAGAGCTGTGCAGGTGGAGCCGGGCTGGGCTCTGAGCTCCCGTTTCTCTCAGATCTGTGCAGGTGGAGCCGGGCTGGGCTCTGAGCTCCCATTCCTGTCAGAGCTGTGCAGGTGGAGCCGGGCTGAGCTCGGCTGGGCCGGGCTAGGTGGCAGCACAGACTGCCGAAAGCTCCGAGCCCGCAGGATGCGCTCGCTGCCTCTGGCGCTGTAAATCAGGGCCCGAGTGCCTCGCACGCGTCCCGGGATGTGCGGGACACAAACCGAGGGTGCAAACACTGCGAAATTCATTACAGAAAACCTTCCTGGGATTCACTTTGCAAAGGTAATAGCGGCTCGATAATCAGCAGGCGCAGGCGGCCAAGCCATCTGTCACAGCTCTGACTCGCTTCCACGCACGGAGGGAGAACACAATTCCATCCCTCTGGCCGCATTTCAGCGGCGCCCGCTCGGAGGCAGCTGCTGTGCCCTGGAATGAGGGCTCCGGGCAGAGAGGGGCTGGGCTGGGCCCTGTTACACAACACGGCCGTGGAAAAGCAGTGTCCTCTCCGGGAGAAGTGTCCCTGCTCCCCGCGGTGACACCGCCTCCCGTCCGCGCTGCCCGAGCCGCCAGCGCTCCGGGGCTCATTCACCTGGCACTGACAGCCAGGTACAGCCTGGTCACCAATGGTGACACCGCGCTGACCTGGGTCCTGGGAGTCTGGGCCAGGAAATCATTCCACAACTGCTGTGCCGAAATATTTGGGAGATTCGTGAGGCTCTTTGTCTCCATTTTCATTTGAGGAGGATGAAGAGTGGAGCAATTGCCCCGTCCATCAGTGTAGCCAGCCTTGGGACTGAGGGACAGAGGGACTGAGGGACAGAGGGATAAAGGGATAGAGGGACAGAGGGACAGAGGGACAGAAGGACAGAGGGACAGAGGGATAATGCAGAGCTGCTGCCCTGGGTGTGGTGCTCACAGCAGCAGGCTCCTGGCGTGGGGAGCTGACCAAAGTTTTCCGTGGAAGATGCATCAGGAAGTGAAGAGTTTGGTGTCATTCCGTGCACTCAGCGCCATCTACTCTTGTGTGGGGCTCAACAGGCAGCCCTAATCTGCTTATGCAATGAAGCTTAAGTTAGCATCCTGAAATGCCATCTGGGTTTTTGACATCTGTAGATTTACTTAAAATTAGTTTTCTAGCTGGATTTCTTAGCAAAACAGTTCTAAGGTCATGGATCCGCTTATATTCCAACAGGGATAGATGATTTGTGTTATTAAGAAGCTTCTGCATGAAATTACAGTGCCTTGTACAAGTTCTAGGAGGAGAATTAATGTAGGCAAAGGAATGGATTAAAACAAACTGTGTTGGCATTTATATTTAAAATAAGGAAAAATATAAGTTCTTTATAGGCACAGTGGTCTCTGCTAATTGAAGAGAGGATGAACCTAGGTTTTCCCTCAATTAACAGACTCCTGGTTTTCATATTTCTCATATTTTTACCTTCAAGGATTGCTCACTTTTCCCACATCACTACAGCCAGGGTAGGGACCAAGAGGAGAGGGAATTTTGGAGAATGAAAGTCCATGGCAGGTGCCACAAAATCTTCTCTTGTCAGTTAAATCCAATTGAAGTTCCTGGAAAGATTCCTGTCCAGCTCAGCAGCCTTTGCATTTGGCTCTGATCAGTTTTGTGGGGTATGACACTGACACAGTTCCAGAGGTGGATTTTCAGAGGGTCCCTCTCCAGGTGGAAGACAAAGCCATGGCTGTGGTGCCAGATGAGCTCTTCTTGTCCCACTGAGTGGTTCAGTTGTGCCTGGTGCTGCTCCTGCCATGGAGCTCTGGCTGCAGATCTTGCCCAGCCCCACACTCAGGGCTGGTGCAGCTGATGCACCTGACAGCAGCTCCAGAATTCACCTGGAGCCAAGGAATTCCCTCTCCAAATCTCCTGAAATAATTTCATTCCAATTGTCCCAAAGCCGTTTCATCTGAAACCTTGAGGACAAATCAAATGGACATCTGGCTTTGCAGTGGAACGTGGCATCTCCTCTGCAGCTGCTTTGCCATAATTATTTATTTAGATGCTGCCAACTGTGTCTGTGTAAGCATTAATCCATCAAGCTGCTGTGGGCAGGTTAATGGGCCCGAACCTGGGAGGTGTCTAACGCAGCTGGGGAGGTCCTTGCAGGGCTCAGGAACTGCTGCTGGAGGAAATCTCCCCAGCTGGAAAAGGAGGAGGAGTACCTGGAGGAATGGTGTTCAATACACCAAATGCATTGCATTTTCCACTGGGAAGGTAAATGCCTGTGGCTGGCACGGGGATAAAGAACATTTTTCATGTGCAAATCCATCTGGAAGTGGCTGAGATGGAGCGGGGGGGGTGTGAGCTGAGCAGCTCTCACAGGGTGCAGCGAGTGCTGGCTCTGCCCCATCGATATCCCATGGCCCGTCCTCCCCACGGGATTTTGGGGCTGGCAGGGGTGTGGGGATGAGTGAGTGCCCCCCTGGGGGAGCCTTTCCCAAAAGGAGCCCTGCAGGGTGAGCCTGGCACAGCCACCCGGGGCTGTTTGCTGGGGAGAGCCCAGCAGGGCTTGGGGACAGCAGGGACACACAGAGCCAGCCCCAAAGGGCACAGCAGGGCTTGGGGACAGCAGGGACACACAGAGCCAGCCCCAAATGGCACAGCAGGGCTTGGGGACAGCAGGGACACACACACACAGAGCCAGCCCCAAAGGGCACAGCAGGGCTTGGGGACAGCAGGGACACACACACACAGAACCAGCCCCAAAGGGCACAGCAGGGCTTGGGGACAGCAGGGACACACAGAGCCAGCCCCAAAGGGCACAGCAGGGCCTGGGGACAGCAGGGACACACAGAGCCAGCCCCAAATGGCACAGCAGGGTCTGGGGACAGCAGGGACACACACAGAGCCAGCCCCAAATGGCACAGCAGGGTCTGGGGACAGCAGGGACACACACAGAGCCAGCCCCAAAGGGCACAGCAGGGCTTGGGGACAGCAGGGACACACACACACACACACACAGAACCAGCCCCAAATGGCACAGCAGGGCTTGGGGACAGCAGGGACACACACACACACAGAGCCAGCCCCAAAGGGCACAGCAGGGCTTGGGGACAGCAGGGACACACACACACACACAGAGCCAGCCCCAAAGGGCACAGCAGGGTCTGGGGACAGCAGGGACACACACAGAGCCCTGTGGATGCTGCAGCCTCACCTTGCCCTGTGCAGGAGCTGGCCAGATGTGCCGTGCAGCTGGCAGGGGGCTGATGTGCAGAGGTGTTTGTGGTGGAGGCTGCAGAGTATGCTGGGATAAAGAGATGAGTGCTCCGGGGTGGGGATGTGCAGCAGGAAGGAGAAATGTCAGATATTCCCTGGTGCCTGACACGATTCCCTGGGAGAATCCATTTGGGATTGCTGCAGCCAGCTGGGGCCTGTCACTGTGCATGTGTGACTGAGCTCGAGGATCCCATTCCGATGTGCCCACCACTGACTCATCAATTCATTGTGTGGCAGAAATTGGGCTCACAAAACGGAGCAGCCTTTGCACAGTGACACCCACAGCTGTGCTGTCAAACGGGCAAGATGTGGGAGAGGAACATCACCCAGTTCTCTTTAAACCAACACTGCCACATGATCCAGGAGCTGCTTCTGTCTGGTTTTAAATCAGTGAAGATCAAAATGACCCCAAAGCGAGCAAAATGAAGTCTAATCCAATGAATAATGCAAGATTCTTCCCTGCTGACAGGAGATGTTTCTGTTCCCAGGTAATTATTGTCATCATCGATGCCTCTGGCCCCTGTTGCCAAAGCAAACTCTCAGCAGGATGATCATCTGCAGGTGCTGGGGCTGCAGCCAGCCAGGTCTGTCAGTCTGGTCGTGCCCGAAGGACCTTGCTCCGAGCTTTTTTGCTCTCCCAGTTTGTCAGGGCAGGCTGAAAAAGCGGCAGAGCTGTTGATGAGAGTTCCTCCATAGATGAGAAATGCTGTTGTTTATTGGAAACCAGTTGTGTCAAATCTGATTGTCAGATTAGGCCAAGGATCTGCTGCTCAGTGAGCAAGGAAAACAAAACTTGACAGAAGAGTTGGTTGGATTTAGGGCTCAGAGTTAGTTCTGACAAGCTATGGAAAGTGATGCTGAGGAAGCAGCAAGGGTGGCTTTGGCTCTGGGCTGTCCCTGCCCTGCAGCCCCTGGCAGTGCTCACCCCTGAGCCCCTGGCTGTGCCCTTCATGGGTGTGAGAGGGAGCAGAGCTGTGCCCGGCTCCAGGCAGGGCTGGGAGCCCCCCCTGTGTCCCAGCAGCTGCACAGCAGCCAGGCAGGCTCCAGCCAAGGACGAGCCTTGTCCCTCTGTCCCTGTGTCCCCCTGTCCCCCTGTGTCTCTATCCCTCTATCTCCCTGTCCCTCTGTCCCCTGTCCCCCTGTCCCTCTGTGTCTCTGTCCCTCTGTCCCCTGTCCCTCTGTCCTCTGTCCCTCTGTCCCTCTGTCCCTGTCCCTCTGTCCCTCTGTCCCTCTGTCCCTCTGTCCCCCTGTCCCCCTGTCCCTCTGTCCCTCTGTCCCCCTGTCCCTCTGTCCCCCTGTCCCCCTGTCCCCCTGTCCCTCTGTCCCCCTGTCCCCCTGTCCCTCTGTCCCCTGTCCCCCTGTCCCTGTGTCCCCCTGTCCCTCTGTCCCCTGTCCCTGTGTCCCCCTGTCCCCCTGTCCCTCTGTGACCCTGCTGTAGGAAGGAGTTTTGTGTGTGAGGACACCAATCAGCCCAGCCTGCAGAGGTTTCTCTGGGTTGTGTCCTGCAGTTTTGTTCCCTCTGTGCCCAGGCTGCCAGGAGGGCACGGTGTGCCAGGGGCACTGCCAGCACTGCCGGGGCCAGGGCTGGCCGTGGGCACAGGTCACTGTCCCCAGCCCCCAGAGCTGCCACAGGGCCAGCAGGGAGGGACTGCAGGCACAGCAGCGCTGCTGCTGCTCCGTGATCCAGAAAAAGGCCAGAATGACTGAAGCATTAACCGAGGACAGCTGGCATTTAGGGGGGGGAAAAAAAACCCAAAGTGTTTGGAAGTGCAGCCTTGATCTGGGTGTTTGGAAGTGCAGCCTTGATCTGGGTGTTTGGAAGTGCAGCCTTGATCTGGGTGTTTGGAAGTGCAGCCTTGATCTGGGTGTTTGGAAGTGCAGCCTTGATCTGGGTGTTTGGAAGTGCAGCCTTGATCTGGGTGTTTGGCAGGGGCAGCACACGAGGTCCCACAGCCCCAGTTTGGGAGCTCAGGCTTGGCTGTGCTGGATTTAAATTTGTATTGGATAAAAATCTTCTTGGTGGCCAACACAGAGGCCAGTCCAGTCCTGCCCTTGGTGATTTCAGGAGGGTCTTGGCCAGCCCTGCTCCTTCCACCTGGTCACCAGAGCAAAACTTCACTTATGTCATTCAGCAGCTCGTGGCTGTCATGGCACAGCACACAGGAATTTGCATTTACAATATAACTAACAATAGAAATAAACCAATACAAGTAACAATACAAATCCCGAATCTCGTGGCAGATGTGGGCGTGGGGAATGCTGCTCTGCTGGCCCAGGATGGCACAGCCCTGGCGGGGGTGGCACCGTGACCCCGGGCTGGGCTGGCCCCGGGCTCCCTTTCTGCAGCTCCTTCAGCCCCGGGAGTTGCCCGCGTTTGCTGAGGAGTGGCTGCGAGCCTCAGGAAAACAGAATCAGAAAGAGTGAAGGAGTGTAAATAAGAGAACACAACCCAAGATTTGCTGTTCAATAAATACCAGCAACATATTGTGCACACAGACAAACACTTCCTTGCAGCAGGTTGGGTTTTTTTCTGCCCAGCCATCCTGGATTTGTTTAATTTTGTAACCACAATATTTTCTCAGTTTCTCCTTCTTTTTTTTTTTTCGGCTTTTCAAGTTCAAGGCTAACGTACAATAAATATGGAGACACAAAGCAAAATCTAAATTACATCTTTGCACACAGAAAGAAGAACCCTTTTTTCATCGAGCTTTCTTGCTCAAAATTGTATTTTTTGTGAAGGAAAATAGATTAAAGTGCTTTAGGCTTGGTGAAATCACTTCAGCTGTCACTGAGGTGTAATGCTGCCTGAGCTGGCTGGACCCAGGAATGGTGTGGCAGTGATTCCCCAGCTGCTTCCAGATGTTCCCAGGTTAATTCTGGAATTCACTCAGACATTGGTGCCATTTTCAGGCCTCCCAGTGCTGCTCCCAGTGCTTTGGGAACAGGGGAGCTGGGGCTGCAGATGTGCTGGGGAGGGGAGGGGTGTTGGGATCATTTGGGAATGTCGGAACATCTGGAATGGCCCTGGGTTCATCCAGGGCTGCTCTGAGGGCTCGGGTGTGACACAAGAGCTCAGTGCTGAGGTGTCCCCTGTGTCCCCTGTGTCCCCTGTGTCCCCTCCTGGCTCAGTGCACTCCTGCCATTGTCCCAGGCTCATGGACCTGGCTGAGCTTTCCCAGCCCCTCTGGACTTTGGAATTTTTACCAGGGCATGGAGTGGCTTCCAACCCAACCCCAGCCATGCCGTGGTTCTATGGTTCAATCACTTCTGGAGGGAATGTTCCTTGCAGGGATTGTCCCTTGGCTTTATCTCGGCTGCAGGGCTGGGTAAATGAAATGGAGAAATCCCAGCAGAGTCCTGGCTGGGCTCTTCTCCTCGGTTTTCCCACAGCAGCTGGCTAAGGCAGCTGTGTGAGAGTGTTTGAAGGAGGGGGACGAGTCTGGAGCTACTCGAATTGTTCTGCATCCCAGGAGCTGCTGCAAGCTGTGTTGAAATGCCCATAAATGTAAATTGGGCAATTGGAGGGTGACCCTGGTGACCCCTCTCCATCGACTCTCACTCAGCTCCTTCCCATCCAGGGGCTCTTCATACATCACTAGTGTCACAGATTTCCCTGCACTGCCCCTGGATCTCCTAACGAGTGATTAACGATTTCCAGGAGTTCATTGATTAGCTGTTAGAGCAGCTAAAAAATCCCTCTGCCAGAAACAAAGCGAGGAGAGCTGTGGCCATCCTGGAAATCCTGCAGCTGGGAAGGGAGTGGCACATCCCCGAGCCCTGAGTTCCGAGGAGGAGAATGATGCTGAGCTTGGGGAGTGAGGGATGCCCCCACCCTGGATGTGAGCAGGGGCTGCAGCTGGGAACAGACCCAGCACTGCCCCCCTGCCTTTGGCCAGGGCCTCAAAGTCAAGTTTAGAGAGAAAAAAAAGAACTCTCTGCATATTTTGGAGGAGACTCATTTCAGGACTTCAGATTGAATTTCCATCAAACTGAATCAGAGTGTATTTTTACAGCGGAATTAAATCAGGCTGAAATAGAACCCAGTGGAACATGCTGATTTTGACTGAATTTTGCACTTTAAATATTTTCAAAGCCAAAAACTCCAAGTAGAGCTTGAGTGAGGAAAGACCACAGCACCAGAGAGCTTGGGAAGGTGTTTGTGCTCCTCCAAAGGGAACGTCACTGGGTTTCTCCCAGCTCAGAGCTTTCAGTGCTGGGGCAGGTCCAGCCCTGCTCAGGAAGGGTCTCAGAGATGAGCCCGAGGCAGGGAGGTGAAAATGGCTTATTGCAAATCTGCCCTTTGATGGTCCTAGAAAAATGGGATTTTTTGACCACCACTGACACTAAATCTACCAGCAGGAGCCACGGGGGGGCTTTCACAGACACCTGGGAGGGGATTTTGTCTCGCAGTGCCATTGTCCCAGCGTGCTGTCAGAGGCAGGAGAGCACAGGGGAAACACTGAGGTGCCTCCCTGGAGCGCTGCCCTTGTTCTAACGTGCCAAAATCAATAGGGAGGACTTGGAGGAGTTACTGCTGGTTCTAAAAGTGTGCTGGCTCTGGTTTTCTTTGGTTTTCTCTCCTGACCATCAGTCAGTGCAGGGAACTGGGCCTCTAGAGGCTGCCTGGTGCTTTTTCCTTTGGTTTGATGGTGCAGCATTAATTGTGGGGAAAATAAATGGCCATTGTCCTCCTGTGGAATTGCAGAGGGAATTCTGTTTCTGAATTAATGGTCCAGTGGTGGTCAGTGGTAACATAATCTTTATGCATAAATAATGCCATTTATTATATCATTGATGCCCTTTCTTGTGGATGTTATATTTGCAGGCAGAAGAGCAGCTCTGAGGAGCTGGGGTTAATGCAGGAGCTGAGCTGAGCCCAGCAGAGCTGAGCCCAGCAGAGCTGAGCCCAGCACTCGTGCTGTGCCCTGGCACTGCTGCTGCCATGGCAAATCTCAGCTTGGGACTCAGGGAATAAATTTAATGTGCTTTGGTTAAGTGCAGCTGGGCTTCCTTGAGAGGTCACTGTTGGAAAATCGCTGCTGAAAACTTCCTGGGAGTTGAGTTCCTTCTGTCTCAGGAGTTTGGCTGTGACACGCTGGCACAGAGCCCCAGAATCCCGGGATCATTGGGGCTGGAAAAGCTCTGCCAGCCCAGCCAGCCCAGGCTGTGCCCCATCCCCACCCTGTCCCCACCCAGAGCACTCAGTGCCACAGCCAGGAATTCCTTGGGCACCTCCAGGGATGGGGATCCAAACCTCCCCGGGCACCTCCAGGGATGGGGATCCAAACCCCCCGGGCACCTCCAGGGATGGGGATCCAAACCCCCCGGGCACCTCCAGGGATGGGGATCCAAATCTCCCCGGGCACCTCCAGGGATGGGGACCCAAACCTCCCTGGGCACCTCCAGGGATGGGGACCCAAACCTCCCTGGGCACCTCCAGGGATGGGGATCCAAATCCCCCTGGGCACCTCCAGGGATGGGGACCCAAACCTCCCCGGGCACCTCCAGGGATGGGGACCCAAACCTCCCCGGGCACCTCCAGGGATGGGGACCCAAACCCCCCCGGGCACCTCCAGGGATGGGGATCCAAACCTCCCCGGGCACCTCCAGGGATGGGGATCCAAACCTCCCTGGGCAGTTCCAATCCCTGCCCACCCTTTCCATGGGGAAATTCCTGCTGCTGTCCACCCTGAGCTCCCCTGGCCCAGCCTGGGGCCGTTCCCTCTCCTCCTGTCCCTGTTCCCAGATCCCAAATCCCCCCGGCTGTCCCCTCCTGTCAGGGAGTTGTGCAGAGCCACAAGGGCCCCCCTGAGCCTCCTTTTCTCCAGGCTGAGCCCCTTCCCAGCTCCCTCAGGAATTCTCCATTCCCTTCCCAGCTCCCTCAGGGATTCTCCATTCCCTTCCCAGCTCCCTCAGGAATTCTGCAGCCCCTTCCCAGCTCCCTCAGGAATTCTGCAGCCCCTTCCCAGCTCCATTCCCCCCTCTGGACACAGCCCTGGAGGTGCCCCAGCAGTGCCAGCACAGGGATGGGCACTGCCCTGCTCCAGCTGTAACCCCAGAGCTCTCTGAGCCCCTGCCAGCCCTGCACACCATGATTTTGTCTCAATCCTGCCACCACCCCTGGAGCCACAGAGACCTTAGAGAGGTTTTGTGCCAGCAGTTCCTGGGGCTCTGTTTAACCCAGCCCAGGGGTGGCTTCACTCTCCCTGGCACAGCCACAATTACCAGGATTCAAAACCTCTCCCTTCTAGCTGGGAGAAGAGCAGTTTCCAGGTATTCTTGATTTCATTAATTTGTGAGCATTCAGGAGAACAAACCCTCTATTCTCTCAAGTCAATGCACTTGTATTAGGTGAGGATTAAATCATTCCCTTCCCTCAGAGCAGGGTCTGCAGACAGAAACCTTCTATGCCTTCCCTTGCATAGACAAAGAATATTTAAATAAGGATGCTGATAAAAATGCTTTCACTGCTAAAGACTTGATTAAAGAATCTGCTGCTTTAGAGTCCTTGGGTGAAGGCAGAAGTCAAGAGGTGCCATTTTGTGCAGAGGGATTGAAAAGCTCATTTTAAGTTTGGGAAGAGTTTTCACAACTCAATGACATCTCCAGTGCTGGGGAGAGCCCAGGCCCCAGATCTAGTGCAGGTCGGTGGTGGGGAGGATCAAACCCTGCTCTATCTTATTTCCACTTCTACATCTTTTACCTAGGAAGCAGCAGTGTTCACTTTATACAAGTTTTCAGGGTTTAAGAAGCCCAAATAATCTTTTTCGTGCTGGAGCTGCTCCATTTGAAAGTGTCAATAATCACATCCCTCCCCTGAGCAGCAGCCCACGAGTCCCTGGCAGGCTGCACCCAGGATCTGCTGGTGGGGGAGGAGGACAGATCTGCCCACCCCTGCCTGGGCACCTCCAGCACACAAAGCAGAAGATCCAGGGCTGGCTGAGGCTGCTCTGCTCCTCTCATGGGATGGTTCCCATGGCTGGCAATGCCTGCTGCACGTCCTGACAAATCACTGCGGGGCACAGGGCCTTCAGGCTGTGCATCCAGCAGCAACAGGCTCGGGATCAAACCAAGCCTGGCCCCCACAGCATCCCTGACTCCACAGCATCCCTGATCCCACAGCATCCCTGATCCCACAGCATCCCTGACTCCACAGCATCCCTGACTCCACAGCATCCCTGACTCCACAACATCCCTGATCCCACAGCATCCCTGATCCCACAACATCCCTGATCCCACAGCATCCCTGATTCCACAGCATCCCTGATTCCACAGCATCCCTGATTCCACAGCATCCCTGATCCCACAGCATCCCTGATCCCACAGCATCCCTGATTCCACAACATCCCTGACTCCACAACATCCCTGACTCCACAGCATCCCTGATCCCACAACATCCCTGATCCCACAACATCCCTGATCCCACAGCATCCCTGATCCCACAACATCCCTGATCCCACAGCATCCCTGACTCCACAACATCCCTGATCCCACAACATCCCTGATTCCACAGCATCCCTGACTCCACAGCATCCCTGATTCCACAGCATCCCTGATCCCACAACATCCCTGACTCCACAACATCCCTGATCCCACAACATCTCTGGCTCCCAGAGCATTCCTGACTCCCAGAGCATCCCTGGCTGGCAGCACAGCAGCCTGGCCTTCAGCTGAGCTTTGCTTTTCCTGTTTTTGCTCGTGGTTTTGGTACAAACACCATCATAATCCCAGCCTGGGGCACAGAAGCTTCGGGGTGACCCAACTGTGCCCTTCCCTGGCAGGGCTGGCACTGGCTGGGCTTTAAGGTCCCTTCCAGCCCAGAGCACCCGGGCTCTGTGACTCCATGACGCTGAAGTGTGTCTGAAAACATTCCCAGGTTTTCTTTGCAAGAAGACAACCAACCCCCAGCCAGAGAGGGAAGAGCAAACCCTCCCCCAAAGCCTCTGGGGCAGCCTGTGCTGATGGAAATGCAGTGGAAATCCAACATTCTCCCGAGGAAAGCTAAAAGCTACATGGCAGATAGTAAATAAATAATTGCAGGGAAACATTGCACATAGATTTCTTAGGGAACAGAACTTAATTAAATTTTGTGAACATGCCTACATAGTTCCATTGATCAGGAAAAAATGGATATGGGCCATGTCTGTAAGATTTACTTGCTTGGTTGTGCTTTGCCTTCCTTCCCTCCCTCAGCTTCATTCACTTTATATCCTGCAGTGGTGAGGGAGCACATTTCTGGTTTTCCTCCGTGAAGAAATTGATTCTGAGCAGCACAGGACATGATGTATGGTTTGTAACTCTACAATATTGCTAAGCAAAAGAAAATCACCGAAGAAGGCCATGCAGATATTATATTAATTTCCATTTTAAAATGGATTTCTTCCCACTAGGACCAATAAAAAATATGCAAAGACTTTCAACAACCTCTCTAGTAATGATTAATTAAAAGATGGGATAAATCTTGCTAGATTAATTTAGCAAAGCAGGTTTTTTTAGACACTTCACAGGACCTTTTTTTGCCATTGAATCCAAACTTATACCTGATTTCACAATACCAGCTGATCCCCCATTTGGAATGGTTGATCCCCCTTTGGAGGGGCTGATCCCCCTCTGGAGGGGCTGATCCCCCTCTGGAGGGGCTGATCCCTCTCTGGAATGTCTGATCCCACTTTGGAGGGGCTGATCCCTCTCTGGAATGGCTGATCCCCCTCTGGAGGGGCTGATCCCCCTTTGGAGGGGCTGATCCCCCTCTGGAGGGGCTGATCCCCCTCTGGAGGGGCTGATCCCCCTCTGGAGGGGCTGATCCCTCTCTGGAATGGCTGATCCCCCTTTGGAGGGGTTGATCCCCCTCTAGAAGTGTTGCACATGCTGCTGACTCTGCAGGATGGCAAATGGATGCTGCTGTGGAGAACAAAATCCATTCCATGAGAGCCCAGAGGATTTTTTCCTGTTCTTTTTGCTGTTCAGATGTCCTGCCCAAATTCCAGTCGGGCTGTGAGGGCTCCCAGGGTGCTGCTGGTGGCCCGGGGCTGCTTGTCCCAGCCCTGCTTTGCTTTGCCCTGAGCTGGCTGCGGGTCCTGCCCCTCCCAGTAAAGCTGCCCCAGCAGCGCTGCTGGCCTTGCTGCACCACTGGGAGCTGGCATATTGGTGAGGCATTGAAATTCCAACGGAACAGATGGTGTCAGGATTTTAACTTCTGCTTATGAGATGCAGATGGTCCGAGGAGTGAGCTTGTTCACCAGTTATTTTTATTTTGAACAGGTTAAGAACAAATTACTCTCTGACTATTGTTGTTCCTGCTCTGCTTGTCATCTTTCCCTGAGTGTGTTTGTGTTGTGCACATGTACAAGCCTTGGAATCTCTTCTCCATGGAATGACAGACTGAAATAGCCCGATTTCTGCCTAAAACTCCTCTCTCTATATTTTATCTACTGTTGCCATGTGCTCAGCCCAACCTCCTGGGTTTAAAGTGTCCCTGTGTCCAGGGCAGGCGGGTCCTGCAGGCTCCTGGGGGGCAGCAGTGGCTCCCAGCCCTGCCCTGGCTCTGCACACCTGGGGGGACTGAGCACGGCAGGGCAGGTTTCTGCTCCTGGTTGCACTGGAATAAACCCCACTTGTACACCAGTAAGGATGTGATTATCTAACCCTGCCATGAAACACGGGGTTGTATTTCTGTCATAATTTATAAGCTTGTTTAATTTTTTATAGGAAGAAAATACATGTACTGCTACAAATTATTAATGTCCACCTGAATATTTTACACCCAGCACACAGCACTAATTTTCATGTTTGGCACAAAGCACCTGTGTACATTTCCCAACCTGGTCCCCTGGCCCAGGGAGGGACCCAGGAGCTTCATTTCAGCCACATCCCCTGTGCCAGCCTGGGCTGATTTCACAATGTGGCTCTGTCTGTGCTGGTTCCCTGTGCCAGCCTGGGCTGTGCTTTGGGCTCTGTCTGTGCTGGTTCCCTGTGCCAGCCTGGGCTGTGCTTTGGGCTCTGTCTGTGCTGGTCCCCTGTGCCAGCCTGGGCCGTGCTTTGGGCTCTGTCTGTGCTGATCCCCTGTGCCAGCCTGGGCTGTGCTTTGGGCTCTGTCTGTGCTGGTTCCCTGTGCCAGCCTGGGCTGTGCTGGGGCTCTGTCTGTGCTGACCCCCTGTGCCAGCCTGGGCTGTGCTTTGGGCTCTGTCTGTGCTGATCCCCTGTGCCAGTCTGGGCTGTGCTTTGGGCTCTGTCTGTGCTGACCCCCTGTGCCAGCCTGGGCTGTGCTTTGGGCTCTGTCTGTGCTGGTCCCCTGTGCCAGCCTGGGCTGTGCTTTGGGCTCTGTCTGTGCTGGTCCCCTGTGCCAGCCTGGGCTGTGCTTTGGGCTCTGTCTGTGCTGGTCCCCTGTGCCAGCCTGGGCTGTGCTGGGGCTCTGTCTGTGCTGGTCCCCTGTGCCAGCCTGGGCCGTGCTTTGGGCTCTGTCTGTGCTGATCCCCTGTGCCAGCCTGGGCTGTGCTTTGGGCTCTGTCTGTGCTGATCCCCTGTGCCAGCCTGGGCTGTGCTTTGGGCTCTGTCTGTGCTGGTTCCCTGTGCCAGCCTGGGCCGTGCTTTGGGCTCTGTCTCTGCTGATCCCCTGTGCCAGCCTGGGCTGTGCTTTGGGCTCTGTCTCTGCTGATCCCCTGTGCCAGCCTGGGCTGTGCTTTGGGCTCTGTCTGTGCTGATCCCCTGTGCCAGCCTGGGCTGTGCTGGGGCTCTGTCTGTGCTGACCCCCTGTGCCAGCCTGGGCCGTGCTTTGGGCTCTGTCTCTGCTGATCCCCTGTGCCAGCCTGGGCTGTGCTTTGGGCTCTGTCTCTGCTGATCCCCTGTGCCAGCCTGGGCTGTGCTTTGGGCTCTGTCTGTGCTGGTTCCCTGTGCCAGTCTGGGCTGTGCTGGGGCTCTGTCTGTGCTGATCCCCTGTGCCAGCCTGGGCTGTGCTTTGGGCTCTGTCTGTGCTGATCCCCTGTGCCAGTCTGGGCTGTGCTTTGGGCTCTGTCTGTGCTGGTTCCCTGTGCCAGCCTGGGCTGTGCTTTGGGCTCTGTCTGTGCTGATCCCCTGTGCCAGCCTGGGCTGTGCTTTGGGCTCTGTCTCTGCTGATCCCCTGTGCCAGTCTGGGCTGTGCTTTGGGCTCTGTCTGTGCTGATCCCCTGTGCCAGCCTGGGCTGTGCTTTGGGCTCTGTCTCTGCTGATCCCCTGTGCCAGCCTGGGCCGTGCTTTGGGCTCTGTCTGTGCTGGGGCTGAGGTCGGTGGCAGCTCCTGGGAGGGCTGGGTGTGCCGTGGCACAGGAGCTGCCTCTGCAGGAGCTCTGTGTGTGCAGCTGGGCACGGGGAGCTGGTCCCAGCTGGAGTTGGTGTTTAATGCAGAGAGCAGGAGAGTCCCAGAGCTCCCCGTGGTTGGAACAAGCTGGAGGCGTTTGAGATCTGTAGATTGGGGAGAACAACATTTCCCAGGGGTTAAAGCACTGAGGAAGTGTCTGCCCAGCTCACTCCTGACAAGGAATCGCTGAGGTCTGACTGTGATCGAGTGCCTGGGCCAGCAAAAATAAATCTTCATCTGTTCCCTGTCCTTGGTGCATTTCCCGTGCCCATCCTGGAGCACGGCTGCAGGGAAGGGTCCCCAAAACCCCACAAACATCTGGGCCAGGGCAAAGGCAGCAGTGCAGGTGTGGGGGATCAGGCTCAGTTATTCCTCCCTCGTGCCTGCTGCCGTTCCCCATCGCTCTCCCGCATGCCAGTGTGCAGTCACACAAAGTGCAGCCACACAATGTGCAGTCACACAAAGTGCAGCCACACAATGTGCAGTCACACAATGTGCAGTCACACAATGTGCAGTCACACAATGTGCAGTCACACAATGTGCAGTCACACAATGTGCAGGATCTCCCTGCTGAAGCCCGCGGGGCTCTGCTGGCTCCGCTCCCACCCTTCCAGCCAGCAGGTCTGGGAATGCAGCACTGGGGGGATGGAGGCACCCAGGGACCCCTGGTGTCTGTGGGAAGGGGTTTGGGGGTGCAGGGGCTGCCTGAGAGCTGCAGGGATGCTGCAGCTCGTCTCCAGAGCTGTGAGGTGCCTTGTCCCCGCAGGGCTGGCACGTCCCCCCTCGCTGGGACAGCCACTCTGGTGGGCTGGGCTTTTGGGATCCCCTGGAGCACACAAATCACCCTCCCACCTATTTCTGCTAATGAGCATTTTCCATAATTGTCCCGGACAAGATGACATTGACCGAGAAGGCCGTGCCATAGCCAGAGGTGTTCGAGCTAATTTGGGCAGGGCAGGGGCTGGCTGGGTGATGAATATTCCATGAAAAACATTGCACGGCTGTGAACGAGAGGCGCTGACTCCCATCCCATCCTGCAGCTCCCCCTGCCCCACACCCGGGGCTGGGCTGTGAGTCCTGCCAGGGCAGGGCAGGGCAGGGGAGGCACCTCCATCATCTCCATCATCCTCATCATCTCCATCATCTCCATCATCTTTATCATCCTCATCATCTTCATCATCCTCATCATCTCCATCATCTCCATCATCTTCATCATCCTCATCATCTCCATCATCTCCATGCCTTGGAATGCAGCCAGGCATGAAATCAGTGTCCTTACACCTGCCAGAGAAAGCAGAACTGAATTGCAGCTGTCCTCTGTGCTGCTTGGTGACATGGGCCATCACCTTGGGGCCAGGGAGAATTTCCTGTGCCCAAATTTGCTGCACCTGAGCCTGCCAGGTTTCTCCACTGCAGGAGCAACCATCAGTGTGTTTTGGTGAGTCGGGTAAATGGAATAATGAGTGCAATATCAGAGGCACTGGGAAGTGTTTGCTCAGCTGGAGTGACAGCCTCAGTCCCATACTATTTTTTGTTTGCAGATGCAGCTTTTACAGACAATGTCTATAGGACAGATTAAATATTGTTTGAAAAAGTGATCAGAGATTTTGTTTGCAACTGTGCTGTAGCTCTTCTTCAAATATTGGGAGGATTTTAAATTGGTTTGTATTGATAATGGCACTGTAATGCCTTTCCTTGCTTGTACAGATCATCAGTGGTTTAATGTGCTTATTCCCAAGGGATGCAGTGACTGAAAAGAAGAGATTAAGATAAACCTTAAAGAATGTTTTGTGAGGGAAAATTGTATTTCTTTTGAACAGGCCTTGGCTTGTATTTGTCAGCTCTGCTGTGAGTAGTGGGCAATCCCTGAGAGCCACTCTGAGCCCCAGTGCAGAGAGGGGATCCAGGTCCAAGGGATGCTCCAAGAGCCTTTCAGAAAAGGGGGCTCAGCCCGTGCCCTGTCCCTGGGGCTGGGCTGGAGGGGTGTGCCCCCATGTCCCTGTGCTGTCCCTGTCCCTGTCCCTGTCCCTGTCCCTGTCCCTGTCCCTGTGATGCAGGGGTGTGCCCCCATGTCCAATGTTTGATCAGTGCCCTGCTCTGGGCTGTGTTTGATCCATGCTCTGGGCTGGGCTGGGCTCAGTGCCCTGCTCTGGGCTGGGCTGGGCTCAGTGCCCTGCTCTGTGTGTGTGCCCTGCTCTCAGTGCCTGTCTGGGCTGGCACTGCCAGCTCTGTCCTGCTCTGTGCCAGCCAGCACTGGGACACAGCCACTCCAGACTCATCCACCTGACAAATCCAGAGTGACACCGTTTGCCAAAAGCTGTTTGGATGTGCAGGAGTCCCATCTCTGCTGATCGTGTCCACCTGCACACAGAACAGGCTCGTGCTGCAGGACAGGGACGTGTCCCCTGTGTCCCAGAGGAGCTGATGTGCTCCAGCCAGAGGCCCTGAGGAAAAACGCACGAACCTGAGCAGGACCAGGGGCTCAAATCAATCCGGTGTGACCTTTATCAGGTTTTCATCCTGCAGAGCTGAACTTTGACAGCGACGTGCCAAGTCACGCCCGTGTCACTGTGCCCATCCCACAGGACAGAAACTGCTTCCCACGGCCAGGGAACGTCTCCTTGCCTTCTAGTGCAGGGTAAAAGCAGGGTGACACAAAGCTGTCCTGTCACCCTGCTTTCTCCTCCATGCCCTCGGCTTTGGGCAGCCGGATGGGGCCAAAGCTCAGCTCAGGCCAGGCTCAGGAGCAGCCCAGGAGCTGGCAGTGCCATGGGGATGTGACACTGGGTTTGTTTATTGCAGTAAAAATATGACAAAAGCCCCACATAACCAATATTTCAGCTGATCAGAACTGGTTTATTTGTCAGTTTTTATTGATGCTCTGATCTCTGGTGAGAAAATAATTGGCTTAAGCAGCAGAAGCCTATTCCATCTAAACCCCGTGACAGCTTTGTTCAGTGCCAGCAGTAGGTGACCCTGCTCTGAGTAAACAAACAAACTCTCACTTATGGACCAATTATGTGTTATGGAATGGAAACTCTGAAGTGCCCACTTTGCTTTGCTCTAATTACTGTGCTGCCTCCCTGCATATGTCTCCCCTCGGTTAATTGCAGTTTTTAAACTTTGCATTGCACTGGGGGCTGGGGGCTGCTCAGAGCCGTGCCTGGCAGCAGCTGGACATGTGAGTTTATGTTTCAGAATATTTATATGTATTTTCTATATCTCCATTGAGCCCTGGCATTGGCCCAGCTGGGCAGAGCACGGTGCCAAGGCTGGGGGTTCCTTCCCTGTGTGGGGCTCCCACTCATGGCTGGACCCCATGACCCTTGTGAGTGACAGAGCATTCTGTCATTCTGTCATTGTCATTTATCAAAGCTTTCACTGATCAAAGCATGATCTTCCCAGCCTTACTGGTTCTCTGATTTAACTTCCTGGGGAGCCCAGGGCAGCTCTGGGCTCTGTTTTAGCCAGGAGGGTGCAGGGGCCCCCCTGGGCACTGCAGAACCTCCCCAGCTCCTGGCAGTGCCAGGGCAGGGTGGCAGCAGTGCCATCACCCTCGGGACATGGCAGGGTGGCAGCAGTGTCCCCCAGTGCCAGGGCAGGGTGGCAACAGTGCCATCACCCTGGGGACATGGCAGGGGGGCAGCAGTGTCCCCCCGGTGCCAGCCCGAGGCCCTGGCTGCAGGGCAGTTGTGTGAGCTGAGCAGGGCAGGATTCACGTTCTGAAAATCCGAGCCTTTGTTCCCCAGGTCATTGATGGATGCTCAGCCCCGGGAGCTGAGCCCAACCCCGGAGCCTTCAGGTGCCTTCACTCGCTGCTGAGCTGAGCTCAGCTGAGCTGAGCCTGCATCTGTGACGGGCAGAGCCCCTGCTGTCCCAGCCTAGCTCATCCCAAACCAGCCTAACTCATCCCAAACCAGCCTAGCTCTTCCCAACTCCGCCCAACCCATCCCATCCCATCCCAGCCCAGCCCAGCCCATCCCATCCCATTGATCCCAGCCCAGCCCATCCCAGTCCATCCCAGCCCAGCAGAGCCCGGCCCAGCGGGCACAGGACTCTAAGCCTTGGAGCAAAGGTAGGATTGGAACTCTGTTCTCAGTGGAAAGGGCATTTCTCAGCTGCTTTGGGTGTTTATGCCTGGATTTTTGACCTGGTTTACTTTGGAGATAAACTGAACTTGAGAGGTTTTTTCTGTAGAGAGTGGGTGCTGAGCCTGTTTTCATAATCTGGAAACACACACGATACATTCCTGTGGTTGTCCTGTGCAGGGCCAGGAGCTGGACTTTGATGGACTTTGCTGATCCTTGTGGCTCCCTTCCAGCTCAGGATATTCTGTAACTTTAAGGTTTTTTTCTTTGTGATTTTACTGTATGATCAGCTGAGTTAATCTGCAGATCGAAGCCATCTGATGCTCAGATGAGAGCACAAAGAGCAGAGCAGAAATCCAATTTTCTGTTAAGAAAGTCTGCAGGCACTCCCTGAGAAAGCCCCAGGCAAAGGAGCTGAGTGTCCCTCACCTGGCAGGGCAGGGCCACTGTCACCAGCTGGGGTGGGACAGCTCCAGGGACCCCCAGAGCCGCGGGCAGGGGGGGCTCAGCCCCTGAGCTGCTCCTCAGCCATCCCAGAGCTCTGTAAACCACAGCTGCAGGACACAGATGTTAGACCTGAGCCTAGCAAGGCTGGGCTCACAGCAGCAGTTTTGTTAGACTGGTACTTGCATCTCTCATTCCCCCTCAGTGTGAACGTTCCTCAGATAACACAGCTCACATGAAAAGACTTCTTCAAATTCTTTAAGTGCACATTAAAATGCAAATCGGCCTTCTTATTGAAGAGTTCTGCAAGTTCTCTGACAACACATTTAAATGCAAATCAGTGAAACGTAGACTCAATATTAAAATCCAAACAATTACTTGATCCACATGCTGAAATTAAAGTGGGACCACAATGTATGTCTCCAGAAAAGCAGCGACGTTTCCAGCAGCTCCGTGTGGGGCTGCCGTGGCTTTGTGGGGTCACTGAGCTCTCCTGTCCCCCTCGGGGATGTCACAGGCTCAGAGCTGTCCCTGTGACAGTGGGTGTGCACTGGTGCCCCGCTGGCATTCCTCACCAAACCTCCCTGGGGCAGCCGGGTGCCCTCTGGGCACGGTCTGGGTGTCCCCAAAGGGCGAATCCCCCCAGGAGCCGCTGGTGCCGTGTGGGCTCATCGACACCCAGGGCATAAATGGGAGTGCGTGAGGCACAGACCGTCCGAATCCCCTTCAGGAGTAAGGAGCCAGAGCTGGACTTGGAGGTTTTGTCTGAGATGATGCAGTGTGAGGTTAAAGCCCTGCCCCAGCCGAAGTGCTGGTAATTATTTGATTATTTCAGTGGGGTTTTAGAGGCCAGTTCTGAAAGCCGGGGGTGCCAGGGGAGGCAGCTCAGCTGAGCACATCCGAGCTGCCTCATTCCAAAGGCTGCCAATCCATCGGGAACCGCCTTTAAAGAGCACGGGGCGCCTTGGCCGAGCTGGGAACACCTGCAGGAGCAGCGGGGGCACAGGGCAGGGCCAGCTCTGTCCCCTCTGGGAACCCTGGGCTGCGCTGGGGCTGCCCAGCACTGCCCACCCCCCACGGGAACATCTCTGTGCTCGGGTTTCTCCTGCTCCTCTCCCTTCGGGAGTGTGGCTGTTCTGTCGGGAAATGTCGTGTGCTGTTTGTCGGGCAGGTTTGGGGAGGGCAGGGCAGGTGTCGAGTGCTCCAGGATGTGTTTGGGGACAGCCCCGCTGCCTCTCAGGGCTGGAATTATTTCCCTGCTGGCCTCGAGCAGGCGGAGGGCACCGCAGGGTCCCTCCTCTCCCTTGGCCACACCGGGTTTTATTGCTGTGCAGCCACATCTGAGGGGATTCTTCTTCTCTCTCATGAATTGGAGATCCCACAAACAAGCTTTGCCAACACCAATATTTTATTTATTTGGGGTGTTTGAGGGATCTGAAGCTCTGCTTTTGTTTGGATCTTTTATGTCATTTCATGTGCTAATCAGGGCTTTTTAACTTGACTCTGTCACTCAAAAGCTTCTTGATGATGATGAGCAAAATTAAGCTGTTTCACTGCTGAGTGTGTATCATCAGTGAATTTTAATTTTAAAGGAAAAAGTGAGAAATTTTCCATTTTTAAATGTATGACTGTTTTAAAAAGGACTCATAGTGGTTTTAGTTAATCTTCTAAGTAAAATGGAATCCAAAGTACAAAATGGATCTGGTTGTTCCCTCTCCTCCACACGCCATTTATTACATGAAAATAAATGTCATAGCCAAGTAGATGTGAGTGATGCACAAGGACAGGGTGTCCTGTAGCTGGGCTGCATCAGTATTTCAGACATGGAAAGGATGGGAAGTGTTTCAGCTGAGATGTTCATGGGCTCCTTGTCTCTGCCCCACCCTTGATTGCAAATATTTCAGGTCACCAACTGTAAATGAAAATTAATTTTATGTGTGAGCAGGTGGGGGCCCTGGGAAAAAGGGGAAGAATCCCTGAGGTTGGAAAAGCCCTCCCAGCCTACCCAGTCCCAGCTGTGCCCCATCCCCACCCTGTGCCCAGCCCAGAGCCCTGAGTGCCACCCCCAGGAATTCCAGGGGTGGGGATCCAAACCCCCTGGGCAGCCCCTGCAGTGCCCGTGAGAGGACCCAGAGTGAGCAGAGAAATGCAGAATTGTTCCTGTGAGGGGTCCCAGAGCGAGCAGAGAAATGCAGAATTGTTCCTGTGAGGGGTCCCAGAGTGAGCAGAGAAATGCAGAATTGTTCCTGTGAGGGGTCCCAGAGTGAGCAGGGAAATGCAGAATTGTTCCTGTGAGGGGTCCCAGAGTGAGCAGAGAAATGCAGAATTGTTCCTGTGAGGGGTCCCAGAGTGAGCAGAGAAATGCAGAATTGTTCCTGTGAGGGGTCCCAGAGTGAGCAGAGAAATGCAGAATTGTTCCCGTGTGGAAGCACAGCCACCTGCTCGGGCTGGGGGGAGGAGGAGCAGGAGCAGGACGGTGAGGAAGGGCTGGGGGAGGAAGGTCCAGGGAGGAGCTGTGGGTGCTGCTGGGGCCGGCCTGGCTCCATCTCCACTCGGGGATTTTGAGATTTTGCTCCGATGGGAAACAGCCGGGCAGAATTCCTGTCCCTTGTCCCCGGGCGGTGCTGGTGGGAGGTTTGGGGTGATGGGGACGGTCTCTCCTGTCCTGGTGGGAGGTTTGGGGTGATGGGGACGGTCCCTCCTGTCCTGGTGGGAGATTTGGGGTGATGGGGACGGTCCCTCCTGCCCTAGTGGGAGGTTTGGGGTGATGGGGACGGTCCCTCCTGTCCTGGTGGGAGGTTTGGGGTGATGGGGACGGTCCCTCCTGTCCTGGTGGGAGGTTTGGGGTGATGGGGACGGTCTCTCCTGCCCTGGTGGGAGGTTTGGGGTGATGGGGACGGTCCCTCCTGCCCTGGTGGGAGGTTTGGGGTGATGGGGACGGTCTCTCCTGCCCTGCCCTGGTGGCCCGAGGGCACCGAGCCGCTCCTGTCCCCTCCCCGCAGGGACCTGCATTGGGGACCGGCACCGCACAGGGCAGGGCTCTCCTTTCACAGCTTCAGCAGCGAGCAGGAATCGCCTCCGCCGCTGCCTGCGGGCACTGAAATCCCTGACATGTGCTCTTTATTATGGGCTTAAGAAGCCTGGAAAAATCAGTGCCGCGACAATCCCTGAGCACAATGCGCGTCCCTGCAGCCTACGGTGCGGATCAGGCTGGAAAAGCGCGTTATTCCTGAGCCGTTTGTCCACGGGCTTTGCCGCTAACTTGGTGCTTTCTCATTCAGGAGGAGACACAAATGCAAATTCCCGTGTTCCGTGGGTGCTGGGAAGCGTGTGGAGAACATCTGCTTCCCACCGCGAGCGCTCGCCTTGGCTCCGTTTGCTCCCTGCTCAGTCCCCCCGTTCTGTGTCAGCACCGGGCTTGGTTGTGAACGCCGGGGATGTGCAGCAGATCCCGGGCAGAGCTCCCTTTTTGGGGGGCTGGCACTGCCAGAGCTCAGCTCAGCCCCCCCAGCACACGGGGGGCTCCGAACGCAGCTCCTCCCCCTCCTGGGGCACATTTCTCGTGTCCTTCTTCACGGGGCGCCCCTTGTGCTGCTCTGTGACAGCTCTTGGAGCATCTGCCGGGCGGGAGTGCCCGCAGGGATGCCCCGAGCATCTCCCGGTTCTGGCCCGAGCCTCTCCCGGTTCTGGCCCGAGCCTCTCCCGGTTCTGGCCCGAGCCTCTCCCGGTTCTGGCCCGAGCATCTCCCGGTTCTGGCCCGAGCATCTCCCGGTTCTGGCCCGAGCCTCTCCCGGTTCTGGCCCGAGCCTCTCCCGGTTCTGGCCCGAGCATCTCCCGGTTCTGGCCCGAGCATCTCCCGGTTCTGGCCCGAGCCTCTCCCGGTTCTGGCCCGAGCATCTCCCGGTTCTGGCCCGAGCATCTCCCGGTTTATCCCACAGGGATACCCTGAACATCTCCCGGTTTATCCCGCATTAATCCCCGAGCCTCTCCCGGTTCTGGCCCGGGCGTTCCCGTCCCATGCAGGCTCCGAGCCCAGCATTGCTCTCCGGGCTCTGCCTCATTCCCTGCTGGGTTCATTTCCCTTCCTCCCCTCTCCCTGTGCCCTCTTTGTCCCAAAGTCCCCTCTCCACGTGCCCGCTCCCCCTCCCCTTGCCCTGCTCTCGCTTTCCCCTGCGGTGCACTGAGAGATATTTCCATTTTCCTATTGAATTCCCGCTCTCTGCTTGGCCCAGCTTAGGAGCTGCCACCTTCGGGCAGTGTCGGAGATTTCTGGGGGAGGAAAAGCGCAGCAAGGAGCGCGCCGAGCCCGGCCCCGATGCTCCCGACAGAAACTGCCCTGGAAACACAACCCAAACACATTTTCCTTAATGATCCCGGAGCAGCAGTCAATATTTAACAGTAGCTCTTTCAAGCTGCTTTCTGGGCCCCGAGGAGAATTCCTAAAGAAACAGTTTGTAGGAAATGTATCGGAAAATTAACTTTGTGTTCATCAACACGTCGTTAACGGCTTTCTCACTCCAACAATCAAATGTCCCTGATTGTTCCCATCGCGGAGAAAGGTGAAGGCTGGCACCAGGCAATCTGTTCTGCCATCATTTGCTGGTGGCAGTGCTGGTCCCGGGGGGCTGCAGGTTCCTGCTGGGGGGGCCGTGCAGGAAAAGGCATCTGAGCCTGTTTACAGCGCTGCTCCAAAATCTCTACGGGTTGGAAGCGATGCTTTTTTTTTTTTTTTTAAATTTGTTTTTACAAGAAACAGGCATCATTCATGATTCCCTTTTGCCGTTCTCAGTTTTCCTTGCTTCTCCTTCCCAGTCTCCTCAGCCAGCCAGAGCAGCTTTTCATCTCCTCCTGTGTTTTCTGGCATCTCCTCATTCTGTGTCAGCCTCCTCTGCTGCACCAAGAACATAATTTTTTATTCTATTTGGTTTTGGATGCTGGTCCCCAACTGTATGATTTGCTAAAGGAGCCAAAGTTTAGTTTTTCTTTTACTTGCATGGCATCAGTGTGAATTCAAACCACCCCCACCACCCCCACAGGATTTTTTTGAGTCATGAGTTGCCTTGGAGCCTGTGAGTTCTCTCCATTGCTGTCTATAATGGTGACAGCCAGAACTGTGGGCTAACTTGGCTGATGGTCCCAGAGCCATCTCTGGGGGCTGGCAGGGCCGGTGCTCGTGGGATGGAGCTCCTTGCCCACTGCTCACTGCTTTGGCTGCAGGATGAGGCTCCTCCCCAGGCCACGCTGCCCACAGGGGTCACACCGTGGCTGCTGCAGCCCTGAAGGTCCCTGGAGCAGCCTGGGACAGAGGGACGTGTCCCTGCCCATGGTGGGGCTGGAATGGCGTGAGGGTTGGGGTCCCTTCTGACCCAAGCCATCCTGGGATTCTGTGCTAGCCCCATTTCAGGAGAGAGGAAGGAGGTGAAGTTATGGCTGTGAGGAAGAGGAGGCAGAGAAAGAGTTTGCAGGGAGGCACCGAGGTGACACCTGGGGCTGTGACCTTTCCTGGATCACACCAGGTGTGAGGGGCAGCAAGGGGGAACAGCCAAAGAGAAGAATTCAATAATGATGGAGGTGGGATTTCGTTTAGCAGGAAATAGCAGAGAGGGCGTTTTCAGTCCTTGGGCCAAGGAACTGGCACGGTGTGGGTGCTGCCAGGCCATGCCAGCCGGGGGTGGTGCCAAACCCTGGCACTGAGTTATTTGTGTGCTCGGGATGTTCACCCCAGCCATGGAGAGAAATGTGTGGGAAGCTGGAGAGAGAGAGGGGGGCAGGACAGAGCCCCCCAGGGCTGGAGGGTGCCTGGATTTGGGGCTGGAACTGAAGGAGAGGTGTGTGGAGCTGGAAGATGCATCTGTGAGTCATCAGCACAGAGCTGTTAATTAAAGATGTGTTGAGGGATGAAATTACGCAGAAACGAATGAGAAGCAAAGACAAACCAGTCTGAGAAGTGCACAGGAAGCTGAGGGAGCTGAGGGATGATGGATCGCAGCAGGGATGTCGTGGCAGGATGTGCAGTTTGCAGAGAGGAGCTGTCCGAGCCCCTGTGCTGAGGATTGCCAGAGGGGCCAGGACTGGCACCGAGA
The DNA here is from genome assembly GCA_037013685.1 of Acridotheres tristis. Classification (NCBI taxonomy): domain Eukaryota; kingdom Metazoa; phylum Chordata; class Aves; order Passeriformes; family Sturnidae; genus Acridotheres; species Acridotheres tristis. The sequence continues at coordinate 604,105 of CM072900.1, read as the reverse complement.
GCTGGGGGTGGGAGGGAACAAAGGGCATCCCACAGCTGAGACACCCTCTGCCAGCTTTAGTGACCTTGGGGACAGTGTGGGGTGACAGGGACATTGTCCCCTTGGCAGTGACCTCGTGGTGGCCATGGAGCTGTGCTGGGAATGGCACAGGGGGAATGCAGGGCTCAGCCTGGCCATGGAGCTGTGCTGGGAATGGCACGGGGGGAATGCAGGGCTCAGCCTGGCCATGGAGCTGTGCTGGGAATGGCACAGGGGGAATGAGGGCTCAGCCTGGCCATGGAGCTGTGCTGGGAATGGCACAGGGGGAATGCAGGGCTCAGCCTGGCCATGGAGCTGTGCTGGGAATGCAGAGGGGGAATGCAGGGCTCAGCCTGGCCATGGAGCTGTGCTGGGAATGGCACGGGGGGAATGCAGGGCTCAGCCTGGCCATGGAGCTGTGCTGGGAATGGCACAGGGGGAATGCAGGGCTCAGCCTGGCCATGGAGCTGTGCTGGGAATGCAGAGGGGGAATGCAGGGCTCAGCCTGGCCATGGAGCTGTGCTGGGAATGCAGAGGGGGAATGCAGGGCTCAGCCTGGCCATGGAGCTGTGCTGGGAATGGCACAGGGGGAATGCAGGGCTCAGCCTGGCCATGGAGCTGTGCTGGGAATGGCACGGGGGGAATGCAGGGCTCAGCCTGGCCATGGAGCTGTGCTGGGATCCCGGGGCAGGGGCAGGTGCTGCCAGCCTGCTGCTCATCTCCATTTTAACTGCATTTGCCCTCGAGGGAGAACACACCAGGTAATCTCTTCTTCTGCTTATTCTGACATTAAAAAGGGAATAACAATAGGATAACAAAAAAAAAAATAGATTAATTTTCAAACAGTAATTGCCTTTCTGTTGATAGCACTGACAACTCCCAGTCACCTTCCAATTACAGAATTCATGAGTTGCCTTTGCCTCAGCTCCGTGCCTGGAGCAGGACCTGCAGCATCAGGGACCAGCTCCCAATTCCCCTCTGTGCCTGCTCTGCTGGGACAGGGAGTGCCCAGGTCCGTGTGGGGCTGAAGGAATCTCCAGGATGGAGCAGAGTTCTGGGCTCTGGGAACACTGAGCACCCCTGGGGGTGATGCTGGAGCTGGAGGGTTCCGGCTGGGCTCTGCGAGCTCTTGGACTCTTTGGCCACCAGGAAGAATTTCTTCTGGAGTTGTTGGGCATTGGAGCTGTGCCCACCGCGGGCCCTGTCCCTGTTCCTGTCCCTGTCCCTGTGCCCTCCTGAGCTCACATCCCAGCTGGGATTCCCTGGCCCTGGAGCTCTGGATGCTGCAGTTCTGCCCGTGCAGACATTCCCAGCACATCTGCAATTGCATTTCCCCTCATCTCAGCCTTTTGGTGTTGCAGTTTTATGGGCACCGGTGCCTTCCTGCTCAGAGGGGGGAAAAAATCTCTTTATAGGGAAAGCAGAGAGGATGGAGGATTGTCCGCGTTCACTGACTCCTCTTTATTTCCCTTTTCACCACGAAAAAAGAACGTGCGAGCGGGGCTGGAGCGGCAGGGAATGAGGAGCAGAGCCCGGGGCTGCTGGTGCTGCTGAGAGCGTTGTGCGGGCAGGGACGGGCTGGGGGAAGGAGGGGGAAGGAGCACAAGTGGCCCCACGGGCAACGAAAGGCAGCGAGAGCTGGTGCAGCATCTGTGCTCTGCAGTCACTCCCTGCTCTCAGCCCGTTTGCTGCACGGAGGGCTGTGCTGCAATCCCCAGAAATGTGGACGTGGAGTTACCCAGGGCAGGGAAAACGCCCCAGCCCGCGGAGCTGTGCTGGGTGATCAGCCCCTGAGCTCTCTGCTCCTCGGGGTCACTGCCCGGTCCCCAGAGCCCCTGCTGGCTTTGGCTGCCCCTTCTCCTTTTCATATTCTTCTTGTACAGCCCTTGCTTATGCAGGTTCCCAAATGCAGGGATGGTAAAATGTCATTACTGCCACTCCTGGCCCTGCCAGCCCACGGGAAGGGAGATTCCCCTGAAAACTGCCTCAGTCTCTCACTGAACTTTATTTTTGTACTTCTGTACCTTTTCCTTTTGACTTTGGCTCTTTTTCTTTAAGCTGGGATCGGTGTCCCAGGGCCGTGGGGGTGACACTTCAGCTCTGTCCTGAGCTGTGCAGGAGCTTGAGAAACCTCAGCTCTGGCACAGGAGGCAGGGCCATGGAACTGCTTTGTGACAAACAGGAAACAAATAATGATTTGGAAAGGATTTAATTAACCCGAATGAATTCAGTTAAGCAGCGTTAAAAGTTTTGCCCAGAGTATTTGCTGTCTCGTTTTTTCATTTCTGTGTAAAAAGGTCCCTTGCTGGGTTTGTGCACGTTACCTTGAGGTTTTGATTAACTCCAGTGTTTTCATTAGCTGCCTGTAATTAAATATTTATGGTACAGCACATCCATTGACAGCAGAGGGGAGCTGGGCTGGGTTTGTGCTGGGCTGGTGTTTGTCATCCTCTGCTTCTGCTCCATCCCACAGCTCAGCTCAGCCTGGGAAGGGCTTGGCCGGGAGCAGCAGAGGATTTTCTGTCCATTGGTGCCTCCTCTCAGGCTGTGCAGGGCTCATCAGGAGCAGGAGGACTCACCACGTCCTCCTAAATCACTTGTCAGGGTTTGTAATTTGGGCTCATAAAACTGGCAGGAATTACTTGTGTGGGAGACCTCGGGGGCCATAAAAACTGGGAGCTTTAGTTCGAATTAATTAGTGACAAAAAGTGGTTTTGTCAGACTCTTTCCTCACAGAACCCTGGCTGGAAAACCCCCCGTGAGCCTTGGGACTCCTGGAGCTCAGACTCCACAGTTTGTTTAAAAAAGGAGAATCCTGACAAAGGGAAGGGGAACGTGCTCACATTGCCCCGGGGACGTCTGGATTGGGTGTGAGGAGAATTCCTTCACCGTGAGGCTCCTACAGCCCTGCTCAGTTTGGTCAGAGCTGGGGGTCAGTGATGAGTTATTGATTATCACAGAGGCCTTGTCCAGCCAGGAGCACTCTGTGAGTGCAGCTGATCAGACAAGGCAGAGCAGCCCCTGCTTGGGTTAAAGCAGAGATGGTTTTTTGGGTTAAAGCAGAGATGGTTTTGTTGGTTAAAGCAGAGATGTTTTGGGTTAAAGCAGAGATGGTTTTGCTGGTTAGAGCAGAGATGGTTTTGTTGGTTAAAGCAGAGATGTTTTGGGTTAAAGCAGAGATGGTTTTGCTGGTTAAAGCAGAGATGGTTTTGTTGGTTAAAGCAGAGATGTTTTGGGTTAAAGCAGAGATGATTTTTTGGGTTAAAGCAGAGATGATTTTGTTGGTTAAAGCAGAGATGTTTTGGGTTAAAGCAGAGATGATTTTTTGGGTTAAAGCAGAGATGATTTTTTGGGTTAAAGCAGAGATGATTTTTTGGGTTAAAGCAGAGATGTTTTGGGTTAAAGCACAGAAGAAGGGCTGGGTGTGTGTCGGGCCAGAAGCTCAGGAGCTGTTCTGTGTCTGTTTGAACAAGGAATGTGTTTCTCTAGAGCCAGGGGAGCTTTCACTGACCATTTGTTGATGTCCAGCAGTCAGGGTGGGGTGTCCAGCTCTGGACATGGATTTAACTTCATTGACTTCCCCAGAAATGAACCAGTTCTTCTCCAGTGCAAATCTGCTTCCATGGGACTTAACTGATTTTCAAGCTGGCATTTTTACCAGGAATAACATTTAAAGTTCAGCTAATACCCATCAAGTATTTCCTTACTGGTGCCCCCTCCATCCTGCCTGGGTAAATAAGGCTACTGCATGTATAGGAATGCAATAAACAGATCAAAATCTGGATATTGTTTATAATTAACCAGCAGCAATGTGGGGAAGGTAAAGCTGTGCTGGGATTGAGCTGCCAGCACGTCCTCAGGCCAGGGAGCCGTGTCATTGTCACCTGATCCAGGTCCCAGGGTTGTGGGATGCCCCTCAAGGCCCCAGGAAAGTCTGGTGGATTTGGTGAACTCAAGCAGCCAAGAGCCTTCAGCACTGCAGAACCTCTGCAAGTCCTCTACACACCTGCTCATATCATCTATTATATATAATCTATTATATTCAATATTAAATATTATATAAAGATTATTTTATCTGATGCTAATT